>BSBK01011565.1:0-17500 GCA_027943335.1 Chamaecyparis obtusa | reverse complement strand
TTTTTTTTTTTTTTTTTTTAACTCTGGTTTTTTCGTTCTTATCCTCGTACGGAGCCTCCTTTGTTCATTTTTTTTCCCGCGAGTTTCGACCCCGCCCCGGAGCGAGCTCGGCGCCGATCCCGCCCCGCCGCTCCCCGGAGAGCTCGACCGGTTCGGTTCCGCTCGGATCGGACCCCCGCCGCGAGCGGCCGCTCGGCTCGACGAGCTCGATGGGGATCCCGTCCGCGGGCGAGCTGGGCGTGGCTACACGTAATGACCCGAATGTAATTTTTTTTTTTTTTTTTTTTTTAACTCTGGTTTTTTCGTTCTTATCCTCGTACGGAGCCTCCTTTGTTCATTTTTTTCCGCGAGTTTCGACCCCGCCCGGGAGCGAGCTCGGCGCCGATCCCGCCCCGCCGCTCCCCGGAGAGCTCGACCGGTTCGGTTCCGCTCGGATCGGACCCCGCCCGCGAGGCGCCGCTCGGCTCGACGAGCTCGATGGGGATCCCCGTCCGCGGGCGAGCTGGGCGTGGCTACACGTATGACCCGAATGTAATTTTTTTTTTTTTTTTTTTTTAAAACTCTGGTTTTTTCGTTCGTATCCTCGTACGGAGCCTCCTTTGTTCATTTTTTTTCCGCGAGTTTCGACCCCGCCCCGGAGCGAGCTCGGCGCCGATCCCGCCCCGCCGCTCCCCGGAGAGCTCGACCGGTTCGGTTCCGCTCGATCGGACCCGCCCGCGAGCGCCGCTCGGCTCGACGAGCTCGATGGGGATCCCGTCCGCGGCGAGCTGGGCGTGGCTACACTTATGACCCGAAAGTTTTTTTTTTTTTTTTTTTTTTTTTTTTTTTTTTTTTTAACTCTGGTTTTTTTCGTTCTTATCCTCGTACGGGGCCTCCTTTGTTCATTTTTTTTCCGCGAGTTTCGACCCCGCCCCGGGAGCGAGCTCGGCGCCGATCCCGCCCCGCCGCTCCCCGGAGAGCTCGACCTGTTCGGTTCCGCTCGGGATCGGACCCCGCCCGGCGAGCGCCGCTCGGCTCGACGAGCTCGATGGGGATCCCGTCCGCGGGCGAGCTGGGCGTGGCTACACGTATGACCCGAATGTAATTTTTTTTTTTTTTTTTTTTTTTAACTCTGGTTTTTTCGTTCTTATCCTCGTACGGAGCCTCCTTTGTTCATTTTTTTTCCGCGAGTTTCGACCCCGCCCGGGAGCGAGCTCGGCGCCGATCCCGCCCCGCCGCTCCCCGGAGAGCTCGACCGGTTCGGTTCCGCTCCGATCGGACCCCGCCCGCGAGCGCCGCTCGGCTCGACGAGCTCGATGGGGATCCCGTCCGCGGGCGAGCTGGGCGTGGCTACACGTATGACCCGAATGTAATTTTTTTTTTTTTTTTTTTTTTTTTTTTTTTAACTCTGGTTTTTTCGTTCTTATCCTCGTACGGAGCCTCCTTTGTTCATTTTTTTCCCGCGAGTTTCGACCCCGCCCGGGAGCGAGCTCGGCGCCGATCCCGCCCCGCCGCTCCCCGGAGAGCTCGACCGGTTCGGTTCCGCTCGGATCGGACCCCGCCCGCGAGCGCCGCTCGGCTCGACGAGCTCGATGGGGATCCCGTCCGCGGGCGAGCTGGGCGTGGCTACACGTATGACCCGAATGTAATTTTTTTTTTTTTTTTTTTTTAAAACTCTGGTTTTTTTCGTTCTTATCCTCGTACGGAGCCTCCTTTGTTCATTTTTTTTCCGCGAGTTTCGACCCCGCCCGGGAGCGAGCTCGGCGCCGATCCCGCCCCGCCGCTCCCCGGAAG
Source organism: Chamaecyparis obtusa (assembly GCA_027943335.1). Lineage (NCBI taxonomy): Eukaryota > Viridiplantae > Streptophyta > Pinopsida > Cupressales > Cupressaceae > Chamaecyparis > Chamaecyparis obtusa. The sequence goes on along the minus strand of BSBK01011565.1, from coordinate 15,727 downwards.
AGCTCGACCGGTTCGGTTCCGCTCGGATCGGACCCCCGCCCGCGAGCGCCGCTCGGCTCGACGAGCTCGATGGGGATCCCGTCCGCGGGCGAGCTGGGCGTGGCTACACGTATGACCCGAATGTAATTTTTTTTTTTTTTTTTTTTTTTAACTCTGGTTTTTTCGTTCTTATCCTCGTACGGAGCCTCCTTTGTTCATTTTTTTTTCCGCGAGTTTCGACCCCGCCCGGGAGCGAGCTCGGCGCCGATCCCGCCCCGCCGCTCCCCGGAGAGCTCGACCGGTTTCGGTTCCGCTCAGATCGGACCCCGCCCGCGAGCGCCGCTCGGCTCGACGAGCTCGATGGGGATCCCGTCCGCGGGGCGAGCTGGGCGTGGCTACACGTATGACCCGAATGTAATTTTTTTTTTTTTTTTTTTTTTTTTTTTTAACTCTGGTTTTTTCGTTCTTATCCTCGTACGGAGCCTCCTTTGTTCATTTTTTTCCCGCGAGTTTCGACCCCGCCCGGGGAGCGAGCTCGGCGCCGATCCCGCCCCGCCGCTCCCCGGAGAGCTCGACCGGTTCGGTTCCGCTCGGATCGGACCCCCGGCCCGCGAGCGCCGCTCGGCTCGACGAGCTCGATGGGGATCCCGTCCGCGGGCGAGCTGGGCGTGGCTACACGTATGGACCCGAATGTAATTTTTTTTTTTTTTTTTTTTTTAAAACTCTGGTTTTTTCGTTCTTATCCTCGTACGGAGCCTCCTTTGTTCATTTTTTTTCCGCGAGTTTCGACCCCGCCAGGGAGCGAGCTCGCGCCGATCCCGCCCCGCCGCTCCCCGGAGAGCTCGTACCGGTTTCGGTTTCCGCTCGGATCGGACCCCGCCCGCGAGCGCCGCTCGGCTCGACGAGCTCGATGGGGATCCCGTCCGCGGGCGAGCTGGGCGTGGCTACACGTATGACCCGATTGTAATTTTTTTTTTTTTTTTTTTTTTTTTTTTTAACTCTGGTATTTTCGTTCTTATCCTCGTACGGAGCCTCCTTTGTTCATTTTTTTTCCGCGAGTTTCGACCCCGCCCGGGAGCGAGCTCGGCGCCGATCCCGCCCCGCCGCTCCCCGGAGAGCTCGACCGGTTCGGTTCCGCTCGGATCGGACCCCGCCCGCGAGCGCCGCTCGGCTCGACGAGCTCGATGGGGATCCCGTCCGCGGGCGAGCTGGGCGTGGCTACACGTATGACGCGAATGTATTTTTTTTTTTTTTTTTTTTTTTTTTAACTCTGGTTTTTTCGTTCTTATCCTCGTACGGAGCCTCCTTTGTTCATTTTTTTTTCCGCGAGTTTCGACCCCGCCCCGGAGCGAGCTCGGCGCCGATCCCGCCCCGGCCGCTCCCCGGAGAGCTCGACCGGTTCGGTTCCGCTCGGATCGACCCCGCCCGCGAGCGCCGCTCGGCTCGACGAGCTCGATGGGGATCCCGTCCGCGGGCGAGCTGGGCGTGGCTACACGTATGACCCGAATGTAATTTTTTTTTTTTTTTTTTTTTTTAACTCTGGTTTTTTCGTTCTTATCCTCGTACGGAGCCTCCTTTGTTCATTTTTTTTCCGCGAGTTTCGACCCCGCCCCGGGAGCGAGCTCGGCGCCGATCCCGCCCCGCCGCTCCCCGGAGAGCTCGACCGGTTCGGTTCCGCTCGGATCGGACCCCGCCCGCGAGCGCCGCTCGGCTCGACGAGCTCGATGGGGATCCCGTCCGCGGGCGAGCTGGGCGTGGCTACACGTATGACCCGAATGTAATTTTTTTTTTTTTTTTTTTTAAAACTCTGGTTTTTTCGTTCTTATCCTCGTACGGAGCCTCCTTTGTTCATTTTTTTTCCGGCGAGTTTCGACCCCGCCCCGGAGCGAGCTCGGCGCCGATCCCGCCCCGCCGCTCCCCGGAGAGCTCGACCGGTTCGGTTCCGCTCGGATCGGACCCCGCCCGCGAGCGCCGCTCGGCTCGACGAGCTCGATGGTGGATCCCGTCCGCGGGGCGAGCTGGGCGTGGCTACACGTATGACCCGAAAGTTTTTTTTTTTTTTTTTTTTTTTTTTTTTTTTTTTTTTTTTTACTCTGGTTTTTTCGTTCTTATCCTCGTACGGGGGCCTCCTTTGTTCATTTTTTTCCGCGAGTTTCGACCCCGCCCGGGAGCGAGCTCGGCGCCGATCCCGCCCCGCCGCTCCCCGGAGAGCTCGACCGGTTCGGTTTCCGCTCGGATCGGACCCCGCCCGCGAGCGCCGCTCGGCTCGACGAGCTCGATGGGGATCCGTCCGCGGGCGAGCTGGGCGTGGCTACACGTATGACCCGAATGTAATTTTTTTTTTTTTTTTTTTTTTTAACTCTGGTTTTTTCGTTCTTATCCTCGTACGGAGCCTCCTTTGTTCATTTTTTTTCCGCGAGTTTCGACCCCCGCCCGGGAGCGAGCTCGGCGCCGATCCCGCCCCGCCGCTCCCCGGAGAGCTCGACCGGTTCGGTTCCGCTCCGATCGGACCCCGCCCGCGAGCGCCGCTCGGCTCGACGAGCTCGATGGGGATCCCGTCCGCGGGCGAGCTGGGCGTGGCTACACGTATGACCCGAATGTAATTTTTTTTTTTTTTTTTTTTTTTAACTCTGGTTTTTTTCGTTCTTATCCTCGTACGGAGCCTCCTTTGTTCATTTTTTTCCCGCGAGTTTCGACCCCGCCCGGGGAGCGAGCTCGGCGCCGATCCCGCCCCGCCGCTCCCCGGAGAGCTCGACCGGTTCGGTTCCGCTCGGATCGGACCCCGCCCGCGAGCGCCGCTCGGCTCGACGAGCTCGATGGGGATCCCGTCCGCGGGCGAGCTGGGGCGTGGCTACACGTATGACCCGAATGTAATTTTTTTTTTTTTTTTTTTTTTAAAACTCTGGTTTTTTCGTTCTTATCCTCGTACGGAGCCTCCTTTGTTCATTTTTTTTCCGCGAGTTTCGACCCCGCCCGGGAGCGAGGCTCGGCGCCGATCCCGCCCCGCCGCTCCCCGGAGAGCTCGACCGGTTCGGTTCCGCTCGGATCGGACCCCGCCCCGCGAGCGCCGCTCGGCTCGACGAGCTCGATGGGGATCCCGTCCGCGGGGCGAGCTGGGCGTGGCTACACGTATGACCCGAATGTAATTTTTTTTTTTTTTTTTTTTTTTTTTAACTCTGGTTTTTTCGTTCTTATCCTCGTACGGAGCCTCCTTTGTTCATTTTTTTTCCGCGAGTTTCGACCCCCGCCCGGGAGCGAGCTCGGCGCCGATCCCGCCTCGCCGCTCCCCGGAGAGCTCGACCGGTTCGGTTCGCTCGGATCGGACCCCGCCCGCGAGCGCCGCTCGGCTCGACGAGCTCGATGGGGATCCCGTCCGCGGCGAGCTGGGCGTGGCTACACGTATGACCCGAATGTAATTTTTTTTTTTTTAATTTTTTTTTTAACTCTGGTTTTTTCGTTCTTATCCTCGTACGGAGCCTCCTTTGTTCATTTTTTTTCCGCGAGTTTCGACCCCGCCCGGGAGCGAGCTCGGCGCCGATCCCGCCCGCGCTCCCCGGAGAGCTCGACCGGTTCGGTTCCGCTCGGATCGGACCCCGCCCGCGAGCGCCGCTCGGCTCGACGAGCTCGAATGGGATCCCGTCCGCGGGCGAGCTGGGCGTGGCTACACGTATGACCCGAATGTAATTTTTTTTTTTTTTTTTTTTTTTTTTTAACTCTGGTTTTTTCGTTCTTATCCTCGTACGGAGCCTCCTTTGTTCATTTTTTTTCCGCGAGTTTCGACCCCCGCCCGGAGCGAGCTCGGCGCCGATCCCGCCTCGCCGCTCCCCGGAGAGCTCGACCGGTTCGGTTCCGCTCGGATCGACCCCCGCCCGCGAGCGCCGCTCGGCTCGACGAGCTCGATGGGGATCCCGTCCGCGGGGCGAGCTGGGCGTGGCTACACGTATGACCCGAATGTAATTTTTTTTTTTTAATTTTTTTTTTAAACTCTGGTTTTTTCGTTCTTATCCTCGTACGGAGCCTCCTTTGTTCATTTTTTTTCCGCGAGTTTCGACCCCGCCCGGGAGCGAGCTCGGCGCGATCCCGCCCCGCCGCTCCCCGGAGAGCTCGACCGGTTCGGTTCCGCTCGGATCGGACCCCGCCCGCGAGCGCCGCTCGGCTCGACGAGCTCGATGGGGATCCCGTCCGCGGGCGAGCTGGGCGTGGCTACACGTATGACCGCGAATGTATTTTTTTTTTTTTTTTTTTTTTTTTTTAACTCTGGTTTTTTCGTTCTTATCCTCGTACGGAGCTCCTTTGTTCATTTTTTTTCCGCGAGTTTCGACCCCCGCCCCGGAGCGAGCTCGGCGCCGATCCCGCCCCGCCGCTCCCCGGAGAGCTCGACCGGTTCGGTTCCGCTCGGATCGGACCCCGCCCGCGAGCGCCGCTCGGCTCGACGAGCTCGATGGGGATCCCGTCCGGCGGGCGAGCTGGGCGTGGCTACACGTATGACCCGAAAGTAATTTTTTTTTTTTTTTTTTTTTTTTTTTTTAATTTAACTCTGGTTTTTTCGTTCTTATCCTCGTACGGGGCCTCCTTTGTTCATTTTTTTTCCGCGAGTTTCGACCCCGCCGGGGAGCGAGCTCGGCGCCGATCCCGCCCCGCCGCTCCCCGGAGAGCTCGACCGGTTCGGTTCCGCTCGGCTTGATCAGCTCTGGTCGCTAGATCACTTGACAAAATTAGGTCAACAGGCAGATCAACTCGGGTCACCAACTAGATCAACTCAGGTCGCAAACTAGATCATCTCGGGTGGCTAGATCAACTCTGCTCGCTAGTCGGTAACTCATACTGCCATAATAAATTAGGTCACTACAACGACTCTGGTCGCTCGGTCGACTAAGGTGACTCAGGTCACTGGGTGGACTTGGTCGACTCGGTCGACTCGATCGACTCGGGTCACCGAGTTGACTCAGGTAGCCAAATCGACTCAGGTCGAGTCAGTCACCTGACCGACCCGGTCGACTCGGGTCGACGCAGTCAACTTGAGTCAACTCAGTTGACTTGGATCACCGGGTCGACTAGGGTGACTTAGGTCGACTCAGCTGACTCGGTGACTCAGGTCGACTCAAGTCGACTTGGGTTGTCGGATCTACTCGGGCCTCTAGATTGCACGGGTCACTAGATCAACTCAAGTTGCTAGCGAGATCAGCTCAGGTCACCACACAGGTAACCAACTAGATCAACTCGGGTCACTAGATCAGCTTGGGTCACCAGCTAGATCAGCTCTAGTCGCTAGATCACCTGACAAAATCAGGTCACTAACTAGATCAGCCTGGGGTCACCAACCATTTCATCTTAGGTCGCCAACTAGATCAGCTTAGGTCGCTAACTAGATCTAACTCAGGTCGCCAGATCAGCTCTGGTTGCCAGCCAAAAACTTTGACTGCCATAATAAATTGGGTCACCACAGCGACTCGGGGTCACCAGGTCGACTCGGTTGACTCGGGTCACCAGGTCGACTTGGTTGAATCAGGTCACTGGGTCGACTCGGTCGACTCGATGGACTTGGGTCACCAGGTCGACTTGGTTGACTCAGGTCACCGGGTCGACTCAGTCACCTGACTGACTCGGTCGACTCGGGATGACTCAGTTGACTCAGGTCATCGGATCGACTCGAGTCACCAAGTTGACTCGGGTCACCGGGTCGACTTGGGTTGTCAGATCGACTCGGGCCTCTGGATCAGTACGGGGTCACTGGATCAACTCAAGTCGCTAGCGAGATCAACTCAGGTCACCACACGGGTCGCCAACTAGATCAACTCACATCGCCAGATCAGCTTGGGTCACCAACCAGATCAACTCTGGTCGCTAGATCACCTGACAAACTTAAGTCACCAGCCAGATTAGCTTAGGTCACCAGCCAGTAACTCTGACTACCATAATAAATTAGGTCACCACAGTGACTCAGGTAACTGGGGTTGACTCAGTCGACTCAGGTCGACTCAGTTGACTCAGGTCACCGGGTCGACTCGATCGACTCAGTTGACTCGATTCACCGGGTTGACTTAGGTTACTGGGTTGACACGATCGACTCAGTTGACTCAGGTCATTGGGTGGACTCCGTTGACTTAATCGACTCAGGTCACCGGGTTGACTCAGTCACCTGACTGACTCGGGTCGACTTGGTTGACTCGGGTCACGAAGGTCGACTTGGTTGACTCGGGTCATCAGGTCGACTTGGTTGATTCGGGTCATCGGGTCGACTCGGTTGAGTCGGGTCACCAGGTCGACTCAGGTCGACTTGGGTTACCAGATCGACTCAGGCCTCTGGATCAGGATGGGTTACTGGATCAACTCAAGTTGCTAGCAAGATCAACTTAGGTCACCACACGGGTCACCAACTAGATCAACTCTGGTCGCCAGATTAGCTTGGGTCACCAACCAGATCAACTCTGGTCTCCAGATCACCTAACAAAATTAGGGTCACTAGCAACTTGGGTCACTGGGTCGACTCAATTGACTCAGGTCACCGGGTGAACTCGGTCGACTCAGTTGACTCGGGTCACCGGGTCGACTCGGTTGACTCGGGTCATTGGGTCGACTCGGTCGAGTCAGGTCACCAGGTCGACTCGATCGAGTCGGTCATCGGGTCGACTCAGGTCGTCGGGTTGACTCAGGTCAACTCGGTTGACTCAGGTCACCGGGTCGACTCGGTTGACTTGGGTCACCGCATCGACTTGGTTGACTCAGGTCACTGCGTCGACTCGGTTGACTCGGGTCATCGGGTTGACTCGGTTGACTCGGGTCATCGGGTCGACTCGGTTGACTCAGGTCACTGGGTTGACTCAATTGACTCAGGTCACTGGGTCGACTCGGTTGACTCGGGTCACCGAGTCAACTCGAATCGACTTGGGTTGCCGGATCGACTCAGGCCTCTAGATTGGGATGGGTCACTAGATCAACACAAGTCGCTAGTGAGATCAACTCAGGTCACCACACGGGTCACCAACTAGATCAACTCAGGTCACCAAATCAGATTGGGTCACTAGCCAGATCAGCTCTGGTCGCCAGATCACCTCACAAAATTAGGTCGACAGCCAAATCAGCTTAGGTTGCCAACTAGATCAATTCAGGTCACCAGATCAGCTCTAGTCACCAGCCAGTAACTCTGACTGCCATAATAAATTAGGTCACCATAGTGACTCAGGTCGCTGGGTCGACTCGATCGACTCGGGTCACCAGGTCAACTCGGGTTGACACGGGTCACTGGGTCGACTCGGTCGACTCTGTTGACTCGAGTCACCGGGTTGACTCGGTCGACTCAGGTCACTAGGTCGACTTAGGTCGACTCAGTCACCTGACTGACTCGGTCGACTTGGGTCGACTTGGTTGCCTCGAGTCATCGTGTTAACTCAGTTGACTCAGGTCATCGGGTCAACTCAGTTGACTCCGGTCATTGGGTCAACTCAGTTGACTCAAGTCATCAGGTCACTTAGTTGACTCAGGTCACTGGGTCGAGGTCGGTCGACGCGGTTGACTCAGGTCACCAGGTCGACTTGGGTTGCCGGATCGACTCGGGCCTCTAGATCAAGATGGATCATCGGGTCAACTCAAGTTACTAGCGAGATCAACTCAGGTCACCACATGGGTCGCCAACTAGATCAACTTGGGTCACCAGATTAGCTTGGGTCACCAGCTAGATCAGCTCTGGTCGCCATATCAGCTTATGTCACCAACTAGATCAACTCAGGTCGCCAGCCAATAACTTTGACTGCCATAATAAATTGGGTCACCATAGTGACTCGGGTCGCTAGGTCAACTTGGTTGACTCAGGTCATAGGGTCGACTCGGTTGACTCAGTTGACTCAGGTCATTGGGTCGACTCAGTTGACTCATGTCACTGGGTCGACTCGAGTCACCAGGTCGACTCGGTTGACTCATGGTCACTAGGTCGACTCGGGTCAACTCAGTCACCTTACTAACTTAGGTAGACTTGGTTGACTTGGGTCACCAGGTCAACTTAGGTCATCAGGTCAACACGGTTGACTCAGGTCACTAGGTCAACTCTGTCGACTCAGGTCACCAAGTCAGCTGGGTCGACTTAGTCAACTCTGGTCACCGGGTCGACTCAGTTGATTTCGAGTCACCGGGTCACTGGGTCGACTCGGTTGGCTCGGGTCATCGAGTTGACCAGGTTGACTCGGGTCACTGGGTCGACTCGGTGGACTCGAGTCGACACGATTGACTCAGGTCGAGTTGGGTTTGCCGGCTCGACTCGGGCCTCTGGATCGGGATGGGTCACTGATCAACTCAAGTCGCTAGCGAGATCAACTCAGGTCACCACACGGATCACCAACTAGATTTACTCAGGTCGCCATATCAGCTTGGGTCACCAACCAGATCAGCTCTTGTCACCAGATCACCTGACAAAATTAGTTCACCAACCAGATCAGGTTAGGTCACCAATTAGATCAACTCAGGTCGCTAGATTAGCTCTGGTCGCCAGTGAGTAACTCCGACTGCCATAATAAATTGGGTCACCACAAAAACCCTGGTCGCTGGGTCGACTCAGTCAACTCAGTCAACTTGATCAACTCGGGTCACCGGGTCAACTCGGGTCATCGGGTCAACTCGGGTCACTGGGTCGACTCGGTCGACGTGGGTCACCGAGTCGACTTGGGTTGCCGAATCAACTTAGGCCTCGAGTCGACTTGGGTTGACACGGGTCGACCTAGTCGACTCAGGTCACTAGGTTGACTCAATTGATTCAGGTCACTAGGTCAACTCAGTCGACTCTGGTTTACTCGGGTCGACTCGGTCACCTGACCGACTCGGGACACCACGTCGACTCAGTCGACTCGGTTGACTCGGGTCATCGAGTCGACTCGGTTGACTCGGGTCATCGAGTCGACTCGGTTGACTCAGGTCACTCGGTCAACTCGATAGACTCGGGTCACCGAGTCGACTTGGGTTGCCGGATTGACTCAGGCCTCTGGATCAGGACGGGTCACTGGATCAACTCAAATCGCTAGCAAGATCAACTCAGGTCACCACACGGGTCGCCAACTAGATCAACTTGAGTCACCAGATCAACTTGGGTCACCAGCCAGATCAGCTCTGGTCTCCAGATGACCTGACAAAATTAGGTCACTAGCCAGATCAGCTTAGGTCACCCACTAGATCAATTCAGGTTGCCAGCTCAGCTCTGGTCGCCAGCTAGTAACTTTAACTGCCATAATAAATTAGGTCACCACAGCGACTTGGGTCACTGGGTCGACTCAGTTGACTCGGGTCATCGGGTCAACTCAGTCGACTCAGTTGACTTGGGTCACCAGGTCGACTCGGTTGACTCGAGTCATTGGGTCGACTCAGTTGACTCGGGTCACTGGGTCGACTCAATTGAGTCAGGTCACTGGGTCGACTCGGTCAACTTAGGTCATCGGGTCGACTCAGTCACCTAACCGACTCGGTCGACTCAGGTCGACTCGGATCACCGGGTTGAATCGATCGACTTGGTTGACTCGGGTCACCGCGTCAACTCAGTTGACTCGGGTCGACTCGGTTGACTCAGGTCACTGGGTTGACTCAGTTGACTCAGGTCACCGGGTCGACTCGATTGACTCAGGTCACCGGGTCGACTCGGGTCACCGGGTCAACTCGGTTGACTCGGATGATCGAGTCGACTCGGTCGACTCGGATCGACTTGGGTTGTTGGATCAACTCAAGCCTCTAGATCAGGATGGGTCACTAGATCAACACAAGTCGCTAGCGAGATCAACTCAGGTCACCACACAGGTCGCCAACTAGATCAACTCGAGTCGCCAGATCAGATTGGGTCACCAGCCAGATCAGCTCTGGTTGCTAGATCACCTCACAAAATTAGGTCGACAGCCAAATTAGCTCTGGTCACTAGATCACCTCACAAAATTAGGTCGACAACCAGATCAGCTTAGGTTGCCAACTAGATCAATTCAGGTCGCTAGATCAACTCTGGTCGCTAGCCAATAACTTTGACTGCCATAATAAATTGGGTCACCACAGCGACTCGGGTCGCTGGGTCGACTCGGTCGAGTCGGGTCACTGGGTCGACTTGGTTGACTTAGGTCACTAGGTCAACTCGGTCGACTCAGTTGACTCAGGTCACCGGGTTGACTCGGTTGACTCAAGTCACCGGGTCGACTTAGGTCGACTCGGTTGACTTGGGTCACCAGGTCGACTCAATTGACTCAGGTCATCGGGTCAACTCAGTTGACTCAGGTCATCGAGTCGACTCGATCGACTCGGGTCACTAGGTTGACGTCGGTCGACGCGGTTGACTCAAGTCACCGGGTTGACTTGGGTTGCCGGATCGACTTAGGCCTCTAAATCGGGATGAGTCACTTGGTCAACTCAAGTCGCTAGCGAGATCAACTCAGGTCACCACACGGGTCGCCAACTAGATCAACTCAGGTCACCACACGGGTCGCCAACTAGATCAACTCAGGTCGCCAGATCAGCTTGGGTCACCAGCTAGATCAGCTCTGGTCACCAGATCACCTAACAAAATTAGGTCACCAGCCAGATCAGCTTATGTCACCAACTAGATCAACTCGGGTCGCCAGCCAGTAACTTCGACTGCCATAATAAATTGGGTCACCACAGTGACTCAGGTCGCTGGGTCGACTCGGTTGACTCAGGTCACAGGGTCGACTCGGTTGACTCAAGTCATCGGGTCGACTCGGTTGACTCATGTCACTGGGTCAACTCAGGTCACCGGGTCGACTTAGTTGACTTAGGTCACCAGGTCGACTCAGTTGACTCAGGTCACCGAGTCGACTCGGGTCGACTCAGTCACCTTACTGACTTAGGTCAACTTGGTTGACTCAGGTCACCATGTCAACTCAGGTCATTGGGTTGACACGGTTGACTCGGGTCACTGGGTTAACTCTATCGACTCGGTTGACTCGGGTCACCGAGTCGACTCAGTCGACTCTGGTCACCGGGTCGACTTGGTTGATTCGGGTCACCGGGTCACTGGTCGACTCGGTTGGCTCGGGTCATCGGGTCGACTCGGGTCACTGGGTCGACTCGGTTGACTCAGGTCGACTGGGTCGACTTAGTCAACTCTAGTCACCGGGTCGACTCGGTTGATTCGGGTCACCGGGTCACTAGGTCGACTCGGTTGGCTCGGGTCATCGGGTCGACTCAGGTCACTGGGTCGACTCGGTTGACTCAGGTCGACTGGGTCGACTTAGTCGACTCTGGTCACCGGGTCGACTCGGTTGATTCAGGTCACCGGGTCACCGAGTCGACTCGGTTGGCTCAGGTCATCAGGTCGACTCGGTTGACTCGGGTTGCTAGCTCGACTTGGGTTGCTGGCTCGACTCGAGCCTCTAGATCGAGACGGGTCATTGGATCAACTCAAGTCGCTAGCGAGATCAACTCAGGTCACCACATGGGTCGGCAACTAGATTTACTCGAGTCACCATATCAGCTTGGGTCACCAACCAGATCAGCTCTTATCGCCAGATCACCTGACAAAATTAGTTCACCAGCCAGATCAGGTTAGGTCGCTAACTAGATCAACTCGGGGTGCTAGATCAGCTCTAGTCGCCAGTGAGTAACTCTGACTACCATAATAAATTAGGCCACCATAAAAACCCCGGTCGCTGGGTCGACTTGGTTGACTCAGGTCACCGGGTCGACTCAGTTGACTCGGGTCATTGGGTCGACTCGGTCAACTCGGGTCACCGGGTCGACTCGGGTCATCGGGTCACTGGGTCGACTCGGGTCACCGAGTCGACTTGGGTTGCTGGATTGACTCAAGCCTCGAGTCGACTTGGGTTGACACGGGTCGACCTAGTCAACTCAGGTCACCGGGTCGACTCAATTGATTCAGGTCACTAGGTTGACTCAGTCGACTCTGGTTGACTCGGGTCGACTTAGTCACCTGACCGACTCAGTTGACTCGGGTCACCACGTTGACTCGGTCGACTCGGTTGACTCAGGTCGACTCAGTTGACTCGGGTCATCGGGTCGACTCAGTTGACTCAGGTCACTCGGTCGATTCGGTTGACTCGGGTCACTTGGTCAACTCGGGTCGACTTAATCACCTGACTGACTTAGGTCGACTTAGTTGACTCGGGTCACCAGGTCGACTCAGTTGACTCAGGTCACTGGGTCAACTCTGTCGACTCAGGTCACCAGGTCGACTGGGTCAACTCAGTCGACTCAGGTCACCGGGTCGACTCAGTCACTTGACCGACTCGGTTGATTCGGGTCACTGGGTCGACTCGGTTGACTCAAGTCACTGGGTCGACTCGATTGACTCGGGTCGACTCGAGTGACTCGGGTCACCGGGTCAACTCGGGTTGACTCGGGCCTCTAGATCAGGAGGGGTCATTGGATCAACTCAAGTTTCTAGCGAGATCAACTCAAGTCACCACACGGGTCCCCAACTAGATTTACTCAGGTCACCATATCAGCTTGGGTCACCAGCCAAATCAACTCTTGTCGCCAAATCACCTGACAAAATTAGTTCGCCAGCTAGATCAGGTTAGGTCGCCAACTAGATCAACTCGGGTTGCTAGATCAGCTCTGGTCGCCAATGAGTAACTCCAACTGCCATAATAAATTAGGTCACCACAGAAACCCCAGTCGCTGGGTCGACTCGGGTCGACTCGATTGACTCGGGTCATTGGGTCGACTCGGTCAACTCGGGTCACCGGGTCGACTCGGTTGACTCAGGTCATCAGGTCGACTTGGGTCACTGGGTCGACTCGGGTCACCGAGTCGACTTGGGTTGCTGGATCGACTCAGGCCTCAAGTTGACTTGGGTTGACACGGGTCGACCTAGTCTACTAAGGTCTCCTGGTCGACTCGGGTCGACTCAATCGATTCAGGTCACTGGGTCGACTCAATCACCTGACTGACTCGGTCATCTCAGGTCACCATGTCGACTCGATTGACTCTTGTCATCGGGTTGACTCAGTTGACTCAGGTCACTGGGTCAACCGATTGACTCAGGTCACTGGGTCGACTCGGTCACCACACGGGTCACCAACTAGATCAAGTTAGGTAGCTAGCGAGATCAACTCAGGTCACCACACTGGTCCCCAACTAGATCAACTCGGATCGCCAGATCAGCTTGGGTCACCAGCCAGATCAGCTGTGGTCGCCAGATCAGCTTGGGTCACCACATTGACTCAGGTCGCCACATTACTTGGCCAACTCGGGTCACCAGCCAGATCAACTCAGGTGACTCGGTTGACTCAGGTTATGCGGTCGACTCGGGTCGACTTGGGTTGCCAGATCAACTCGGGCCTCGAGTCGACTTGGGTTGACTTGGGTCACCAGGTCGATGCGGGTTGTCAGGTCAACACGAGTCACCGGTTCGACATGGGTCGCCAGTTTGACACGGGTCACTGGGTCGACACGGGTCACTGGGTCGACGCGAGTCACTGGTCGACGCGGGTCACTAGGTCGACGCAGGTCGCTGGGTTGACTCGGGTCGTCAAGTTGACTCGGGTCGCCGGGTCAACTCAGGTTATTGGATCGACTCGGGTCTCTAGATCAGGACAGGTCACTTGATCAACTCGGGTCACCACATGAGTCACCAATTAGATCAACTCAGGTCACCAGATCAGCTTGGGTCACTAGCCAAATCTGCTCTGGTCGCCAAATCACCTAACCGACTCGGGTCGCCAGCCAGATCAGCTTGGGTCACCACATCACCTGGCCAACTCGGTTCGCCAGATCAACTCAGGACACGACATCGACTCAGGTAGTTAGCTAGATCATCTCAGATCACCAGATCGCCCGATGAACTCAGGTCGGGTGGGGTCTCTAGATCGAGTCGAGTCACCAGATCAAGTCGGGTCCCGAGCCAGATCAACTCAGGTCACCACATCGACTCGGGTCACCAGCCAGATTAGGTCAGGTCACTAGATAGCCTGACCTACTTAGATCTCCAGTGAGTCTGTCCACTTTTTGAATGATTGACCCATACTCCTCTTCAAGTATTATCATAGTCAAGTCTCCGCTTCTAGCTCGACAATAAGAAGGGCGTGACTCCATGTATGGCCTGAGTGATTTTTTTTTAACTCTGGTTTTTTCATTCTTTTTGTCGTAGGGAGCCTCCTTTGTCTATTTTTTTTACAACTTTTGACCTCGCTCACGATCAAGCTAGGCCAACTCATTTAAACTTGGATCGCATAAATCTAATATGCACAATAGTAATGTTGATGAGTATGCAAACACATCAATGAAGTCATCTCAGTATGTCAAGTCCCCCAACTTAGATCACTCGAGTCGCATAAGTAACTCAGATAGCCATAATAAATTAGGTCACCATAGTGACTCGGGTCACTAGGTCGACTCAGGTCACGGGGTCGACTCGGGTCATCAAGTCAACTCAGGTTGCTGGGTTGACATAGCCGAATCGACTCAGGTCTTTGGATCGGGACGGGTCACTTGATCAACTCGTGTCGCTAGCCAAATCAACTTAGGTCATCACATGGGTCGCCAACTAGATCAACTCGGGTCGCTAGATCAGCTCTGGTCACCAGATCACCTGACCAACTTAGGTCGCCAACCAAATCAGCCTTGATCGCCACATTGACTCAGGTTGCCACATCACCTAGCCAACTTGGGTCGCCAGCCAGATCAACTCGAGTTGCCAGATCGACTCGGGACACCACATCGACTCAGGTAGTCAGCTAGATCATCTTGGATCCCTAGATCGCTCGATGAACTCAACTCAGGTGGGGTCTCTAGATCAAGTCGGGTCACCAGATCAAGTCGGGTCCTGAGCTAGATCAACTTAGGTCACCACATCGACTTAGGTCACCAGCCAGATCAGGTCCCTAGCCAGATCAACTCAGGTCACCACATCCAATATGCACAATAGTAATGCTGATGAGTATGCAAACTCATCAATGAAGTCATCTCAGTATGCCAAGTTGTCAAGTCCTCCAACTTAGATCAGTCGAGTCGCATAAGTAACTCCAACTACCATAATAAACTTAGATCACTCAGGTCGTTAGGTCGACTCGGGTTGCCGGCTTGACTCGGGTCTCTAGATCGCGATAGGTCGCTGGATCAACTCGGGTTGCTAGCTAGATTAACTCAAGTCACCACATCGACTTGGGTCATCACCTAGATCAGCTCAGGTTGCCACATCACCTAACCAACTCAGGTCAGGTCGGGTCACCAGATTAATTCGGGTCACCAGCCAGATCAACTTAGGTTGCCACATCAACTCGAGTATCCAGATAGATCAGCTCGGGTCACCAAATCACCTAACTAACTTAGGTCAGGTTGGGTTAGGTCTCCT
Organism: Chamaecyparis obtusa; assembly: GCA_027943335.1. NCBI lineage: Eukaryota > Viridiplantae > Streptophyta > Pinopsida > Cupressales > Cupressaceae > Chamaecyparis > Chamaecyparis obtusa. Next base: position 459 of record BSBK01011565.1, on the reverse strand, counting down.
GATCAGGTCGGGTCACCGGATCAACTCAGGTCGCTAATTAGATCAACTCGGGTCACTAACATGATCAACTCGGGTCAACACATCAGCTTATGTTGTTAACACATTCCAATATGCCAAGCTGTCTAGTTTGCTAGCTCGGATCACTCGAGTCGCATAAGTAACTCGTATTGCCAAAACAACTTGGGTCACCTAATTAACTCGAGTCATCAGATCGACTCGGGTCGCCAGATCGACTCGGGTCACCGGATCGACTCGAGTCCTCGAATCGACTCGGGTCACCGTATTGACGCAGGTCACCGGATCGACTCAGGTCTCCAGATCAGGATGGGTCGTCCGATCGACTCGGTTCATCGGATCGATTCGGGTATCCAGATAGATCAAATCAGGTCACCAAATCACCTGACTAACTTAGGTTAGGTCGGGTCTCTGGATCGAGTCGGGTCACCAGATCAAATTGGG
>BSBK01011564.1:0-88480 GCA_027943335.1 Chamaecyparis obtusa | reverse complement strand
TATATATAAGTATATATATATACATATGTTGGATACAATTGTCTGAAGGAGATTGTTGAAATAACTATGTGTTGTCTTTGATGTCACACAAATGTCATATCAAGTATCTACCGAGCTCAGTCGGTCAGCAAAGCAGTTTCCAGTGTCTACTGAGCTCAGTCAGTCAGCAAAGTAGTTTTCCTGTGTCTATCAAGCTCAGTCGGTCACTAGGGGGTTTTTAAATGTCTACCAAGATATCTTGGGTGTCAAAGAAATCTATGGAAGAATATAGTGTTAACCGAGCTTCCTCAGTTATTGAAGGTAAGTTAGTGTTTACCGAGTTCACTCGGTCCCTAAAGGATGTTGCAGAATTCGCAGTGTTTACTGAGTTCTCTCGGTCACCCAAGGAAATATTTTTTGGATTAGTGTTTACCGAGCAAGGTCGGCCCAGTAAAGGATTTTGTTAATTTGATAAATAAAGTTTGTTTATTCCAGCCGACTATTGTAATGATTAGTAATATCTTGTAAGGTTATTAGTGCCGACTTGACAATCCCAAATGTTATATATAGAAGGTCAAGTTGTGAATTAGAGGCATGCAAGTGAAAAGAGAAGAAAAGTATGTGAGCGAATTTTGAAGGATGATTAGATATCCTTGAAGAGTACCAGAGATATATTTGATCAAGAAGGATCTAGTGAACCAGAACAAAGATCCGTAATCAGCAATTCAGTTGCATCAATATTCAAGTCACTTCATTATTACTCTCTTACCATTGTAGCAATGATTTCAAAATCTCCTAACTGAGTTGGTTTAACAACCATTTTGTAAATCCTCTAACAAGGTGACAGTTCTATTGAATTATTTCAAGACCTTTTACGAGGCCACTCCTAGCAGGATGATTAAATCCTCTAACAAGGTCACACCTGACAGTGTGTTTTGTAACCTTTCACCAGGTTGGCTCCTAACAGAGCATCACTTCAGAAGAGTGAAAATCAGTAACTAGTTACATTGGTAGTTTTTCCCATATTGGGTTTCCATGTTAAATCTGGTGTCTCTTGTGTTCATAATATTTTCCTTATTCATGTATGATAATCACTAATGAATGCTTAAGAACAGTTATAATTAATACTCTTTGCAATTACCAAATTTTAGCATTTCTTTGTATGTTAGCAGTAAATAATTTAATAAAACATCTAAGGGATTGTAGGTAATATTTTGTGGTTAACTGATTCACCCCCCCTCTCAGTTACTACATCCATATTTCCAACAATTGGTATCAGAGAATTTGGTGCTTGCAGGAAGGGTTTCAAGGACCTAAGCTAAAGATTAGGATGTCTTACAAGAGAGAAATTCCAAGGCTTAACATAGATAAATTTTCAGCATGGGAAGGTCTCATGAGACTTCATCTGGCTTCCATTGGTGATTTAGGATGCAAACATATTGATCAAGAATATACAGTTCTTACTGGCACATTAACTGTTGAAGACATTACAGAGAAAAAGAACCATAACGCCATGATGATAGATATTGCATCAGCTCTTAGCTATGAAGAATTTAATGAGATCAAAGATTGCACAACTACCTATGAAATGTGGAACAAGCTAAAGAAAATTTATGGCGATGATGACAATGTGCAAAGAGCCAAAGCAGAAAGCCTAAGAGGACAGTTTGATCAGATGAAGATGAAAGAAGATGAAAACATTGCAAAATATATTGAAAGGATCAAGGTAAGTGTTACTGCAATCAGAGCTTCTGGAGGAAAAATTGATGATGAAACTGTTATAAGTAAGGTTCTTAGAACATTGCTTCCTATTTATGCAATAAGAGTATCTGCTATTCAAGAAAGAAAATGTGAACAAAATCACAATATAACTTTGGATGCCTTAGTTGGAAGATTGACAGCTTTTGAATTAGATAACTATGACAACTATGTTCCAACTTCTAAAAATATTGAATCAGCATTTGAGGCCAAACTTTCACTTAAGAAGGGCAAGAAAATCTAGTCAGAAAGTGAAGAAGAATCAGAGGAAAGTTTAGACAGTGATCTTGAAGTTATTGAAGCATTACTTGCAAAGAAGTATACTAGAGGCAGAGGTAAATACAAAGATAAAACTCCCTTAATCTATTTTTCATGTGAAGAAATTGGTCATATTGTAGCTAGGTGCCCAAACAAGAAAAGAAAAGATGAGAAGAAAGGTCACAAGTACTATGGCAAGAAGAATTTCAATTCATTCAAGGATAAAGGTAAGAAAACATATTTTTAGGCTAAGGATTTTGATGATAGTGAAGAAGAAATTGTCTTCATTGTTGTAAAAGAAGAATCTGATGATGATGAAGATGAGATGGCACTTATCTCTGATATAAACAAAGATGATACATGGATTATAGGCAATGGATGCTCACATCATATTGTTGTATAAAAGGAAGAGGATGAATTTCATTAACCAAAGAACTTATATGTGATAATGCATATTGGGTTGAAGGATTAAAACATAATCTTCTAAGTGTAGCACAACTAATCAACATTGGATTCAAGGTTGAATTCATGAATGGCAAAGCAAGACTGTTGGATGACAAAGGAAAACTGATTGGTTCAAGAAAACAAACCAAAGGTAACCTATTTTATCTTGATCTTGGTGAATACTCATGTTTTATTGCTCAAATTGAAGAAAGTTGGTTATGGCACAAAAAGGTTATGTTATGTAAATTTTGATAATATGGTGAAAATAAGCAAATTCAAGAAAGTAAGAGGTATTCCTACTTTGAAGAAACCTGATGTTGGTCTATGCAAGAATTGTCAGATTGGTAAAATGGGAAAGACTAGCTTTAAAAGTAAAAACTATTAGTCTGAAGATATTTTGGATATTGTGCATACTAACTTATGTGGACTTATTGGAATTCAAAGCTATACTAGACAAAAATTCTATATTCTCTTTGTTGATGATTACTCTAGAATGATGATTGTTATGTATTTAAGAGAAAAGTCAGAAGCATTTGAGAAATTCAAATGGTATTTGGCAAGAGTAGAAAAGGAAATAGGAAAAAGAATGAAGTGCTTGAGATCAGACAGAGGTGGTGAATTCATCTCCCATGAATTCAATAATTTGTGCATTGAAAGACAAATCAAAAGATAGGTATCAGCTCCAAGAACTCCTAAGCAGAATGGAATAGCTGAAAGGAGGAATAGATCTATCATGGATTGTGCAAGGACTCTAATGATTGAGAAGAACATTACTATGAAATACTAGAAGGAAGCTATTAGCACTATAGTTCATACCTTGAACTGAGTACAGTTGAGAAAAGACACATTCAAAACCCCTTATGAGTTATGGTATGGCTATAAACCCAATGTAAGTTACCTAAAAGTATTTGGTAGTAAATGTTACATCTTGAAAGAAAATAGAAAAGGAAAATTTGATGTAAAAGGTGATGAAGGAATATTTTTGGGATATGCTTGCAAAAGTAAGGCATATAGATGTCTAAATTTTTCTACTCACAAAATCATAGAAAGTGCACATGTGAAAGTTGATGAGTTTGCAGAAAAGACTGAAGAAGAAAGCAAAAGGGAAGTAGAGGATTATAGAAGATTTGTTTACATTGAACCTGATACATTGCCAGACACATCTTTCAATAAGGAGACTACATTGACCAAGCCCAGTACAGTAACTGAGTCACAAGAAGAAGTTCAAACTGAGTCACAAGAAACTGAGTCTCAGCCTGAAGCTACCAAGCAAATATCTACCGAGCCTGAGCAAACTGAACCTGAAGATGAAATTCAAGAAGATGACAATGTAACTCATTCAAGAAGAAAGGAACCTGTATTGGCCAAGTATGTCAGAAAGCATCATACACCAGATCAGATTATTGGAAATAAATCAGATGGCACTATGACAAGAAATAAACTAAAAGGTACATGTTTACTTACTGATTTTGAACCTAAAAATCTCAAAGATGCATTGGAAAATAAAAGTTGGATTGAGGCTATGAATGAAGAAATAGAGAAAATAGAGAAAAATAAGACATGGGCTCTTGTACCTAGGCCTAAAGATAAAAATGTAATTGGGACAAAATGGGTGTTCAGAAATAAGTTGAATGAAGATGGTCAAGTATCAAGAAACAAAGCAAGATTGGTATGTAAAGGATATTCTGAAGAAGAAGGTATAGATTATGGAGAGAATTTTGCTCCTGTTGCAAGATTAGAAGGTGTAAGGACTCTAGTTGCATATGCAACACATAAAGGATTTAAGGTATATCAGATGGATATAAAATTTGCATTTCTCAATGGTATTCTTGATGAACAAGTCTACATTGAGAAACCTGAAGGTTTCATTGATCTAGACAAAAGGGATATGGTTTGTAAGTTACACAAAGCACTGTATGGTTTGAAACAAGCCCCTAGAGCATGGTATGAAAGATTACATAACTATCTTACTTAGATTGGTTTCAAAAGAGCTAATGATAACAGTAATTTATACATCAAAGAAGGACTAGATAACAAAATTGTTTTGGCAGAAATATTTGTGAATGATACTGTGCTTATAGGGAATGACGATCAGTGCAAAGAATTTTCAGAGAAAATGAACAAAGAATTTGAAATGTCTATGTTTGGTTAGATAAAATTCTTTGTTGGACTTCAAATTCAACAAAGAAAAAATGGTATCTACATTACTCAGTCTAAATACATCAAGGAAATACTTAAGAAATTTGGTATGGAAGATTCAAAACTAGTCGATACCCCCATGTGTACTGGACTGAAGCTTACAAAAGATGATGATTTAAAAGAAGTAGATGAGACCTTATACAAATCAATGATTGGAAAATTACAGTATGTAGTGCATACAAGGCCTGATATTGCCTTAGCCATTGCTATAGTAGCAAGATTCTTAGCAAAACCCAGAGAAAATCACATGATGGCAATCAAAAGAATCTTGAGGTACCTGAGAGGAACTGAAGAGTATGGCTTGTGGTATAAATTTGGAGGCAATCTGGACTTAAAAGTGTTTACTGATGTTGATTGGGTAGGAAAAATTGATGACAAAAAGAGTACAAGTGGTGGAGCATTCTTTCTTGGCAAGAGGTTAGTATCTTGGACTAGTAAAAAGTAAAATTGCACATCACAATCCATAGCAGAAGAATAATATATCATTGTAGTAGTAAACTATTCTAATATTGTTGTTGGTTCAAATAGTTATTGGAAGACATGAAAGTTTAAATCAAAGAACCAGTTGTTATGTTTTGTGATAATACAAGTGCAATAAATATTTCAAAGAATCCAGTAATGCATTCCAAAACCAAACACATAGCTATAAAATATCACTTTGTCAGAGAATTTGTGTAGGACAAGGAAATCAAATTGGAATATGTGCATACAAAAGAACAAATTGCAGATATCTTCACCAAGCCATTACCTAAGGATGCATTCTTGTATCTAAGAGGTAAATTAGGTGTCATTCCCCTATCCGAGGCTCACTAAATTAAGTTTTATTAATGCATCAACTAGAGCATGTTGAAGATTAGTCAGTTGATGTAGCACAGTCAAGGAATCATTGCATATGAATTAGTACTTAAGGTACATTGGTATTCACTGAAAGTGTGTTGTCTTTGGCATGTGTTGTCAAAGAGGGAGAGCTTGCTGTCATTTCATGAAATTTCCAAAAAAAAAGAAAAGAAAAAGAAAAAGAAAAGAGGGAGAGTTTTCAAAAGAAGTTTGCTGACATAGGGAGATGAGAATTAGAATGAAGCTAAGGATATGTTCCTTATTCTATGTTTTCTCTGAAATTTCACTATGCTATGACATATTGTGTTGCCATCAATGCCAAAGAGGGAGATTGTTGGATACAATTGTCTGAAGCAAATTGTTGAAATAATTATGTGTTGTCTTTAATGTCACACAAATGTCATATCAAGTATCTACCAAGCTCAGTCCATCAGAAAAGTAGTTTCTAGTGTCTACCGAGCTCAGTCGGTCAGCAAAGTAGTTTCTAGTGTCTATCAAGCTTAATTGGTCAAAAGGCAGTTTTCAAGTGTCTACCAAGATATCTCGGGTGTCAAAGAAATGTATGGCAGAATACAGTGTTAACTGAGCTTCCTCAGTTATCAAAGGAAAGTTAGTGTTTACTAAGTTCACTTGGTCCCCAAAGGATGTTGCAGAATTCGCAATGTTTACCGAGTTCTCTCGGTCACCAAAGGAAATATTTTTGGATTAGTGTTTACCGAGCAAGGTCGGCCCAGTAAAGGATTTTGTTAATTTGAGAAATAAAGTTTTTTTATTCTAGCTAACTATTGTAATGATTAGTAATGTTTTGTAAGGTTATCAGTGTCGAGTTGACAATCCAAATGGTATATATAGAAGGTCAAGTTGTGAATTAGAGGCATGCAAGTGAAAAGAGAAGAAAAGTATGTGAGCGAATTTTGAAGGATGATTAGATATCCTTGAAGAGAAGCAGAGATATATTTGATCAGGAAGAATCTAGTGAAGCAGAACAGAGATCCATAATTAGCAATTCAGTTGCATCATTATTCAAGTCACTTCATTGTTACTTTCTTACCATTATAGTAGTGATTTCAAAATCTCCTAACCAAGTTGGTTTAATAGCCATTTTGTAAATTCTCTAACAAGGTGACAGTTCTATTGAATATTTTCAAGACCTCTTACAAGGCCACTCCTAGCAGGCTGATTAAATCCTCTAACAAGGTCACACCTGACAGTGTGTTTTGTAACCTTTCATCGGGTTCGCTCCTAACAAAGCATCACTTCAGAAGAGTGAAAATCAATAACTAGTTACATTGGTGGTTTTTCCCATATTGGGTTTCCACGCTAAATCTGGTGTCTCTTGTGTTCATAATATTTTCCTTATTCATGTATGATAATCATTGATGAATGCTTAAGAACAATTATAATTAATACTCTTTGAAATTACCATGTTTCAGCATTTCTCTATATGTCAACAGTAAATAATTTAATAAGACATCTAACAGATTGTTGGTAATATTTTGTTGCTAACTGATTCACCCCCCCTCTCAGTTACTACATCCATATTTCCAACAATACATACATACATACATACATACATACATACATACATACATACATACATACATACATACATACATACATATATATATATATATATATATATATATATAGAGAGAGAGAGAGAGAGAGAGAGAGAGATACATCAACAACAATCAATACTAAGGTATTAAGGATTTTCAATCCTTCTTCTCTTTTAGCTTAAAGCTTCAGGTAGGTATTACCTTTCTAGATTGAATTCTTCAAATATCACAATGATGATCTATATAACTCATACAATTTAAAGTAAATCATTTTAATTTGATTGATTGTGAAAATGACTACAAAATGAGTATAGACCAATGCCTAATCCTTGGGCATTAGAGTCAATGAATACACATCTACTGGAAATCTCTCAAATCAAACACACCCAAACCCCAGATAAGATGCATTGAAAATTACCCTCTTATGCATAAATCATATCATCTAATTCATGTATGAACACATAAATATCAGAGACCTCACTCAAGATTTATCCCTCCCTTGAAAGGAACTCAAATTTCAATCCCACTATCTACCTTGTAGAAAGATATCCTTGCCTTGCAAATTTAAACATACAGAGAAATCAAAACCATACATGAAGACAATAAGAAATAAACATGGAAATTTAGTATATTTTATGGATAAAATTCTAGTGTCAATACATTCAAAGAAAATGGATTCTTGAGAATCAAAGACTAAATCTATAAGCTCCTATGACAATACATATTTTCACCATCCTTTGGTGTGAGATAGAAACAACTATATAGAGAGAGACCACCTTGGGATCCTTGAGAAAAGGATGGAACAAGATACAGGTGGCTCTGATAGTGACTTGCACTAGAATACAACATTTTTAAATCATATTATAGAAAAAGGGAAAATTGCACCAATCTTGTTTCTTCTTGAAGTTGAACTTCCTCTTTGAGCTACAACTTTGTCTGTGGGTATTTAGATGAAACTACTGAAGTCTTTTGTGTGAATGATGACCACCTAACTAGGTAACTTACATCATCCCCTATATGATTAGTTTCTCTCCCTATGCTCATAGGTCAAGTTCATCACTGGAGCTCATTCATCATCCAAATCATCCAAGTCATCTGTTGTAGGCTTACTCACTTTTTGTTTTGTCATGTTGTCCCATGTGGTAACCTATTACTCTGTTGGCCATGGAAACTATTGAATACTCTATAGTTGCTTCTTCTATCTTTCTTGCATCAACAATCTACTTTACATCTGTGATGAACTTGTTGAAGTCCATCTTTTCTTTGATAGATTCATCTAGAACTGTGTTGAAGTGATCTAAATCAACTCCATTGCTATTTTTTAGGAAAGCCTCTCTCTTATGAAATAAGAGATCAAAATCTAACCTCCATGTATCCAAAGTCTTTATTTCTCCTTCCTTTGTTCTGATTTGGGGAATGAACCTATTGAAACTAGGTCTAAACATTGCCATCCTTGTTTCAACTTGATTGCCCTTTCCTTTGAAGAAACATGAAACAACACCAATCTTTTCAATCTCAAGTCCTACCTGCAGAACTATCTATGGGATGTCATTCCTTAGAGACTCCAATGTTGCTAGTCTCTCAAATAATGATTCCCTTGTTGACCAAGTTGTATGATAGGTACTCAAAATAGAAACAAAATTGTTTACTTCACTTTGTAAACTAGAGAATTTATTATATGGAGTATAAATTGCCTCTGCCTTATCCTTCAAAACTCCTATCCTATGTTGAAAAATTTTCAACAATGATTGCACTATATCCTCAGTCTTTTCCTTGTTTATTCCCTCCTCTATAGTAGCAGCTTCTTCGTCATTTACATTTTGAGCTTCTAGTAATGCAAGCTACTTTGGTGGGGTAGGGGCTACTGTAGGCATATTGAAAATATACTATTGCAAGTCCTCTACACACCTTTCTATTTCCTTCCCCTTCATTATCAATACCTCTCTATGAGTCAATAACTATGAGATCTCAAGATCTCTGGTATTTTGAATTGACCATATCATTTTATCACCATCCATCTTCTCTTGGATGTTTAACAGAGAAGGCTTTTGATCTTTAGGGTAAAGGCTCCACATAGCCAATGCCTTATTCTTAGGGCTATATCCAAACCCTTTTATCAAATCCCCCACTTGGGTTTCTGAGGTCAAATTTATATTCTCCTATTTTCTTATTTGGTAAATAATGAAAGCAGAGGCCAAGTCCCACCCAGGTATAAGCAGTATGTTATTGGATCTTACTAATTTACTTGCTTCTTCAGGGGTAATGGTTTTAGATTCAAGATCATAATCCCTTAAGGCTTGGATGGCTTCATCAGGTAATTGTCCATCTTATTTGATCTAAACATTAGAAGCCACCTAGTGTTTCTTGCACCATAAAAGGAAGTCTTTGAATTCTTTTGACTTAATAAAGTCATCATCTTTCAGAAATGCATCTTGTTCTAACATCATTTCATCATGTCCAAGGACCAAAGGTATCTCAACATTTTCTACAATCATTTTCCTTTTTCTTTTTTCCTCTCTGATCCTCTACCTAAGCTGATGATCGTGGTCTCTATCACCTAGAAAAAGAGCCTTTATTTTGTCTCCTTTCTTCTCAAGGGCCTTTTCTTGTGAATAATCTCCCATCGGTAATTTATTCTTCTTACAAGGAGGCTTGTGAGTGTCCTAAGAGATAGGAATCTCTGTCAAATCCATTATTGTATTTTCTTCTCCTTCTTGATCAGTAGGAGGTAACCATTTCATGGAAGGAGGGCTATAAATTGGGTAACCTCCATCACTATCTTCATAATCAGACTCTGAGTGTTTCTCCTTTTTCCTATCCTTTTCATCTATTTGGTCCTTAATTGAGTTGACCAATGTATGGAAATTTCTCATCATCATTTCTAGGCTTTGTAAATACGACACTGTAGTGTAGAAACCTCCAAAGGGAATTCACTTTGATCTCAAATGTTTTTCCCAACTCATTAATTCATTAAACTGTCCTGCTCTTTTTTCTATTACATCCTCTTCAATGATATTTCTAATAATATCTTCCTTAGGATACTCCTCATGTCTATTAGTTATTGGAATGGAAGGAGTGTAATAATTCCTATCCATTATAATAAAACCTTCTGTATCAATATACCTAGGTGCACCAACATTCATCTTATACTGACCCAACCAATCATTCAATTTTCTGAATGCATTCTTCCCAATGAAGAAATTACATACTCTAAAATGTCTTGGGGTAAATGTCCCTTTCCTGTGGGAAGCCAAGTGCTCTTTTTTCTATCAGCATGAGTTGCCAAATCAATTCCAAAAAGACAATTCTTGGAGGAAAAAAAAATGGTAGAACATGGGGTGGATGGGTGCATCCATAAACCCTCATTATTGTTTAAGTTCTCTCATAGTAGAAATCTCCCCAATTATGGTCCTTAGGCCATTTATCAACAAATTGTTTAGGCCTCAAAAGTTGTAAAACCTTTACTAGTAACCTAGAAAGATTTAAACCTAGGCTGAGAAAAATAGGATGCACCATCCAACTTTGAAAAGCACTGAAATCATAGTTAGGGAAAGTAGGGCTCCAGGCTCCTATCCAGAATTGGACAAGATTTGGAAGACCCCTCCACATCATTTGAGGTTGTAGGTTATCCAAATTCATAATGTCATAATTATAGAACAAAATGAGATGCAGTAATAATGAGTAATTTAAAAACCTAGGTGAATCCTCTCTTTTTCTGATTGCCTCCAATCCCTGATGCATTTTGTTAATGATATACCAAATGTAGTCACATCCTTTTCTTGTATGTGTTGTTTGTGAATCTAACACCATCATCAGGATGTCAAATGTGATCTTGTTCGATCCCCCATCTAATCCTAGCTCTCTATTCAAACCATAAGCAATATACTTCACATAGAAACATAAATCCTTTTAAAAGTAAGGGGTGAACCCACCCATTGCTACAATGTAATTTATGTTTTCTTTTGGGACATGATTTTGAATCTCATTCGCCACAAGGACAAATTCCCAAGTATACCTATTGGCCTGGGCCTGCAAATTAATCTTTATGGCTGTGAGGATATTAATACCAAAAGCCCTCATAAATGAGCTTCTAACAAGAGTAACTAAAGCTGAGCCATCTTCCTTCCTAATTTTCTTTGATAAAGGGTCATATTTATCAGCCAGAGCAACTAGTAGGTTTACATCTATGAAAACATTAGGTACTATCAACGTGGCTAGCCCAGAGCTCTAAGGGTTTGACATAGGTACCAAATTATTAGCATTCTTATGAAAATACCTAAAAAGGATAATTCTTGACACATCCCCAGTCTTTGCATGTCTACAAAAAGAGAGAAATATTTCATCACTAACCTTTTTGTTTTTTGATGATCCAGGTAGTAATACAAGAAACTCATATGATAATTTTTCTTTATGTTTGTCCTTACTTCCCTTGCTTGTGGAAGCTCTGCTAGTTGAAGGCTGACTCATTGTAATTGTAATTCAAAATCCTCTAAAAATTCTAAAATTATGATCTCTCTGAACTACTTTATCACCAAAAGACTTCACAAATCTTCACAATTCTCTATCTCAGGCTCTTTGTAATACTTGGTAATTTTGAAAAAGTAAAAATAATTTGTATCTATTCTAGAGAATTAAATGCAATTTCCCTTTTGAGATTTTGAACTCTATAATTCATGTCAAATCCACCATTACTTGGCACACCCTGAACTTTAATTCACTAGCCGTTAGATGTGACAGTGATAGCTAATCAAATTCAATTTTCAGTGACCTAGCGACTACCAAACCAATCACATTCACTGAAGGATTTGGTTTTTTTTCATATTCTTCAGAGATTAAGTGACCCAAAGGAAATATCTAAGTCACTAGATGACTTGAACCCTGATGACTTCTTCTTGAGATTTGGCGACTACCACAACTTAAGTCCTTTTACTTCTACTTTCTTTCTTTTGGAGACTTAATGACTATAGTTTATTTCTCAGTCACTATAAATTTTATTATTTACCAAAATTATCCCAAGACTTGGCGACCACAGTCTAAGATTTGGACACTGAGCATGTTGACTTGTCAAACTTTTTGTGGAGATTACCTGACTTTACCCATCTGGAGATTTAGCGACTACAAGAAAAGTCTCTTTATCACTGGATATTTGTTCAGTTTCTCTTTTATTCATGCAATTACATGATAGCCACAAGATCTTAATCTGATAGTAATTGTTGAATCTCAACATCTTTTGGATGACATCACTATTATCTAGCAATTGAGAGACAACTGTTAGATTTATACTTATAAAGAACAACATCAATGGTAGTCGTGTAATTTCTACATTTTCATTCTAAATTTTACTTTCTCTAGAGATTTGGAGACTGAGCATATTTGGAGACTTGGCGACCATAGGTAGAAATCTTTGATTTATTTCACCTTGAGTTGAGTGACTATAGTATGTCTCATAGTTACTGAGAAAATATTAATCCTTTATTTTATTCTACAACCAATTAAGAGTGAACACGTCACCAAATCCAGAAAATAGATTCTTACCCCCTTTTGATCTTTTAATCCTCAACTGACACTTAACCTTTAGTCACCTAGAGATCACATGACTAAGGTTATCTTCTAGTTGCTAGATAATTCTCTTAACCTAAGTTTATTTTAGAGACTGGGCGACAAAGCACTTCTCATAGTCGTTGCAAGATTTCTTAACTCATGTTTTAATTTAGAGACAATGTGACCACCACTTGATTTAAAACACATCAATGAATTAGATCTATTCTTTGAAAACATTTTCCTTAACCTATCATCTTTTGAAAATCATATGAATCAAGCCATCTTGTAGTCACTTAATATTTTTCTTTACCCTGGTAACATTTAGAGACTACCCGAAATCCTTTATTTTCCAAGTCACCAGATACTTTTCTTAACCTCAGTTAAATTGTGAGATATAATGCTGACCATTGATTATTCCTTCATATTATGGTTATCATTGACCCACTGAGTTTACTACAGGTTAACCACTTCATTGTGATATTAGGAGATAACCATGTCTCTAGATCACTGAGTATTTAGAACATAATCACCATGAATCTGAGAACAAGTGACTACGATAATAGCTAGGTCACTCGATGATTTTCTTAACTGCCAAAGATCTAGGAGATTATGAGATTGAAAAGAAACATAACTGCCATCCTTTATTGAGAGACTCAATGACCAATCAATGAGTCTCCTTATTGTTGAAACTTTGGTTACTTCATTATTTCATAAAGAGATTACCCGACGACATGTCTTTTGCATATAGAGATTTAGCCACTATAGTTTAAGTCTAAAATATTTACCTGTAGCAGTTGCTAGATCTCATAGAGATCATTGGTAGATTTGGTGACTAAGAACATCTGCTGAGTCTCATGATAAAAGAGAATATTCTTTAGACTTAAAGAGATCACATGACAAAGCACATTTTTTGAATCACCAAATTAGAAGGAATATGCTAATTGGGTTCCAAGACAAGGCGACTAAGTGGTAATTATAAAGTGCACATGCTTAAAGGATTACTTAAGTCATTTGGAAAAGTAACTTCAGATTAGAACCTAGTCAGGTTTTTGTAGGGTTTTTTGGATTTTCACAATAATTTTGACCTAGCACCTAGGGTTTTCATCATTAGGAACATACTTTTGGCATTTTGGACATGAAAATTGGAGGAGAAAAAAACAAAAGCTAGGAAAAATACCAAAGAAACAAGGAAAAAATGCAATCTTGAAAATTTTGAAAACATTACCAATAGTGGCTCTCTCTGAGGATATTGAAATGTCATTTTATAGCAAGAAGCCATAATCTCTGGGTTGTAGACCAATCAAAACTTAACCTAAAGCTGGAAAAGAACACACAACTTAAAAATAAACATAGCTATACACTAAGAGACTACTATGCATGGAATAGAAGTTTGTGAGGTCCCACCTTGACCCATCCTAACTCAGTTACTATTTTGACATTTGGTTTACCTTGTTGATACTTTGTTTATAGACACTAGATGTATTTGGATTTATTTTTCCTATCATTATACCTTATGAGATGGTTATTATTTATGTTGATGATGTTATTCATACTCTTTATATGTTGTAATGGTTCCATGCTTACCTTATGATATATGCATTCTAGATTCTGCATTTTTAACATTATCTTATAGAATAGAAAATGTTGATAGTACAATGGTTCAATTCTATATTTGTAATGTTATCTTATAGAATAAAAAATGTTGATAGTACAATGGTTCGATGGTTAACTTAGGAATATGTTTATGATTCATGATATGTAGTTTCTTTATGTATTGAGTATAGATTCTATTATTGTATTTGCTTCATGTTCGATATGATTATTTATGCATTGGATTTATGCAATATTGACATCTAAATTGAGTGTGTAGGTTCTGACCATGGTTGTAAAATGGGGAAACAAGGATGGGTCTATGTGAAGCAGTTTAAAACCAAGGTCAGTTCTTAAAAAGAGTATGACCTCATTGTAACATGTTTTTATTCATAAAAGTGATGCACATGTGTATGTGGATGGTAAATTTTTGTAAATTCTATATTAGATATAAATTCATTTTGTGAAAATATTAATGTTAAATGTCCACTAGGCATGTCAAGTATATAATGTAATGTGATGTGTAAATTCTATGAGTTGTCACTTAACACTTTTGTGACATGGCATGCCCTAGTGGATTGTGGAACCCACCTTCTTCAATTGGGCTATTTTGGGAATCCCTAGGCTTAGATAGTGGTTTAGAGAACCAATATCTAAGTAATCATTATGCCATTTTTAGATGAAAGCTTAACTAGGGTTTTTGAGGGGTTTTGTGGAGTCTTAGAGGGTAGTTAAGGTTGGGTTTTAGTTCCCCAAGTCATGTACATTGGTTATGTGGCCTATTTTTACCATTTCCACTTCCCTAGACCACTATTTTGCCTCTCTAAAAGGACCATTTTTGGTAAACTCAAAATTGGGGAATGTTTCTAGGATATCACACATTTTAATGTTTTTTTTTTCATTCCTTGTCCATGGCAAGGGAAGGTGTCATGGGAGATAGAATCTATGAACCAACTTTCTTAGGAATGAGGGTATGAGAGAGAAATTGAAAGTCTTTGAGGAATGGAGATATAGGAATTAGATTTCACTTTTATGGAGGCTAGTTTTTTTGGGAGTTCGAGAGGAAAGAACTTGAGAGATTTGCTAGTAGATTTGATAAAGGAAGAAATCTAGGAAGTAAGGGAAATCTCTTCTTCAAACCACCAAATTGCCATTGCTTAGGATAAATGTTGGTGAATTATATCATGTATATGTTTGTGTAATTGTATTGAGAAGAAGAAACTTGTGTGAATCTTTCAAATTTGTTGCATCTTTTGTGTGAATCTTGCATTGTGTGTTTCAATGTGTTTTTATCTTATTCTTGTTTTACCATCTTGTTCTTACCATATGTTTATGGGTGTGCAATATTCCCCTCATTCTTGGGAGAATTTGAGGATGGTCTTGGGGTGATAGGCCTGGTTGGGAAGTCAATATGTTGAGAGCTAGGATGTATGGTCATCCTCGAGAGCCTACTCATGTTTTGATTTGTTTTAGGGGCCATAAGGGATGTGATTATATTATTGATGTTGAGATGTTGGTTGGAAGAAGCCTTGTGAAGGCATGTAAGAAAGTATGGAAATTATTGTTTATTTATGTATGAGTAAGGTCTCTCCATATGTTAGGTTTCCACCATCACCCATCCATGGATCTAATTTTGATCCTTTGTGTAAGCTTGGGAAAAGGGAGTAAAAATTCTACATGTATATGTCTCAATGTGAAATTTCTATGTTTTTGTGAGTTTTCATGTTTGTCACCTAACCATTGTTGTTTCCCCTAGCATGGGGGGGGGGGGGGGGGGGGGGGGGGGGGTCATTAAAAAGTTATTTTAATTGAAGAAGAGTTTCAAGAATAGTCCATGAACTGATAATTCCTATTCCTCACCATCCATATTTTTCAGGAAATAGGAATCTTTCCCATGAGTTTGATGGATAATGTAGGGACCTAACCACAGTGATTCAAATTTTTTGTGCTTTCCCTTGTCCTCACTTCTTGTATTCCATTGTAAGACCAAATATTTAGGCTAAAATTTCCTAATAGTTGTCCTTTTATCAAATAGGTACTTCATCTTTTATTGTAATCTGATATTCTCATTTTGGCCTTCTCTTCTTGTCTCAACCAATTCAACAAGTTGGAGCACCCTATCTTCCAGAGGGTCTGACATTTCCAGATCATCCTCTTGTATAAACTTATAAATGGGAAAAAAATTATTTACAGGTAGCCTTGATTTAACACCATACACCATCTCAAGAGGAGACTTACATGTGGCCCTTTTTTCTGTGATTCTATCAGCCCATAAAGCTAACTTAAGCTTACAATGCCAAGTTATTTTATTCTTTTATAAGGTCTTCTTCAAAATATGGAAAATACTTTTATTTTTTGATTCTGCTTACCCATTAGATTGAGGCTGATATGGGGAGGAATGTGACATTACTATGCCCATTTCTAGATAGAAATCCTTGAATTCTTGTGATCTAAAACTCATGGCATTGTCTATTACTATCTTGATAGGAACACCAAATTTTGTGATAATATTATCCATCAAAAAATCAATGACCACTATACTTGTAGCTTTCTTTGTTGGGATTGCTTCAATCCATGTGGTAAGATAATTAGTAGCTTCAATTATCCAACTATGACCTCCACTAGATTTCCCAGTAAACTCTCCAATGAAATCAATACCCCACATAGAAAAAGGAGCTTCTGCCACCACATGATTCAACATCAATACTCTTGAGAATTTCAACTTGATAGAGAACCTTTGGCATGGTTCACATTTTCTAACAATTGTATGGGTATCTTCAAACAACATAGGCTAGTACTACCCAGCCCTCAATATTTTATGATAAGTTTCCCTAGTTGAATGGTGTCCTCAACACATTCCAAAATGCATTTCTTTTAGGATCTTCTCATATTGTCCTTTGTCTAAGCATAACAACATGCTACCACCATTGTCCTTCCAATACAAATCACCTTGCAATAATACATATCTTTGGGTTTGCAATTTAAAACTCCTTCTTTGGTTATCATTGAGGCCCTTTGGGTAAACAACATCTTTGAGAAAAAGTACTATATTTGAGTACCAAGGCTGCATTTCAATGCTAGTGACATTTTTCCCAATGTCATCAACATTGTTGACTTGAATCAGGTCCATATTCTCTTCAGTCATCAACTTTGTTAGTCCTAGTCCTTTGAAAATTTTAGTGATGTGAAGTTCTAAATCAAACTCCTAGATTCTATTAATCCATTTGCATCTCTTACATATGACCTCATTCCATGTTAGAATATCTTTGACTGCAGCATGCAGGACATACACATTTACTTTAGCACATACCAAATATGGTTTGAATGCTTTAACAACTTTTACCAGAGCATAATCTTTTTTTTCCATCAACTCATAGTTCAGTTCTATTGATTGTAAAGATTTGCTAAAAAAAGAAATGGGATGCTCAAATCCCTCATCATCCTTCTATAGCAGGACTACATCCATTGTGAAAAGGATGCAAAAGAAAAAAGAGAAAAGGGCTTGAAGTAATGAAGAGATATCAGAATAGGAGCTTCTTGAATTTCTTTCTTTATTTTTTGAAAAGCTTCTTGTGCCTCTTAATCCCAAGTAAACTTTACATCCTTATTTAGTAACTTGACAATGGGTTTAACTAATTCAACAAAATTTGTAATAAATCTTCTGACAAAGTTTATTTGTCCAAGGAAAGACTAGACACCCTTGAGATTTTTGGGAGCAGGGACCTTTTTAATAGCTTCTACTCTTTCAGGATCAATTCTCACTCCTTTAAACACTATATGGCCCAATAGATTTCCTTGAGTAACAAAAAAATGCCATTTTTGAGGATTCAGAGAAATACCATATTCTAAAGCCTTAATCAGGACCTTTTCTAAGTGATTACAATGATATTCAACCCTTTTAGAATATGCAGTCAAATCATCTTGGTACTCAACCATGAGGACATCAATAATCTTTTTAAAAGCTACATCCATTTCTCTTTGAAAGGTTACTCTAGCATTTTTCAGACCAAATGGCATCCTAACATACACATATGTCCCTCGAGGGGTAGTAAATGATGTCTTAAAATACTTTGATTCTTTGACAAGGACTTGGATATATCCTGAGAACCCATCCATCATGGACAAAAAATCACAACCAGTCACCTTATGAAGCATGGCTTCCATATTAGGTAGTCCATATATATCTTTGAGTGAAGCAACATTTAAATTTCTAAAATCAACACATAACCTTATGTCACCACTCTTTTTCCTGACTGGTACTAGATTTGAGACTTAGGATGAATGTCTTATGGGCTCAATTATGCCTACATCTCTTAACTTGGTTAACTCAGTTTTCATCTTGGTAGCTAACAAGGGGTTAATAGGCATTTTCTTCTTCCTGAAAGGTTTACTGTCTTCTTTTAAAGGAATCTCAAGTTGAAAAAAATCTTCCCTGCAGGCCTTGAGATCATCATATGACAAGGCAAAAACATGCTTATATTTTTTGAGTAGCCTAGTTAAATTATTTCTCACCTCCCTACTGAGAAGTCTTCCAATGTAGATAATCTGAGGGGAAGTTTACGATCCTAAGTTTATTTCCTCTAAGTCATCCACCTTGGTATTCGACTTTTGAGACATATGACTATTATTTATTTTAAACATCCCTTCCAACTAAACTAAACCCTTGGGGATATGGTTAGAGGGTAACAAAACTATCTCATTTCCCATGACATAGTCCTTCCCATTTACCACTTCTTGGTAATCATCAAAATCAATATGTTGACCATCATACTAATCCAAACTCTGGATAAACCTTAAGATGTCACTATCATCTTCAAAAACATGCAAATTGTAGACATTATCTAGAAAAATACGTCTACTGTTCACTTCCAATTTTGATACTCCAGTAAGGGTTACATCATTTCTTTTTAATGCAACATTTACAAGGAAGTCTGCCATAATATTTTTTGATCTTTCTACCCATTAAATATTGAAATCATAAAAAAATTCAAGTCTATCATAGACAACATATTTGTACAACTTGGGCCTATCATCCTTAGCAGCATATTATTCTCTAATTTGAGCAATGATTAATTGGGAATCTCCACAAACTTTTAAACATTTTATAGCATGTTTTACTACAATATCTAATCAAAATATCAAAGCTTCCTACCCAATAGTATTATATATGCATTGGAAGGTCAACAAAAAGGAGTATTTAAAAGTAAGACCTGATGGGGATATTAACAACACACCAGCTCCTGACCCTTCTTTAGAGAATCCACCATCAAAGTATAGCTGCTATAATCCATCTTTTTACAAGAGAAACTCATCAAAAATTGGGTCAATATTTTTTAATTGTGGCACTACTTCCTCAATCATCAAGTTACTCATGTTAATATCCACACAACAATTTAGATCCTCAAGGGCTACCATCTCAATCATAACTGATGAACGAGGTTCTTTGTATAAATTTACCTTAGCACCATTCATAGGAATTGTAGCATAAGACAAATCTAATTGCAACTTTCCTCCTATAGCTATGGCCCACTAGCTAGATAGTAGCATATCATAATGGGGCTTAGTATCAATTACAACAACATCCATTATATAAGTGGCTTCAGGAAATGAAACAATTTTCACCTCTATTCCAACTAAGGTCCCTACTTTAGGAACTGCCCTATTGTCCAAAGCATAACATCTACCATTAGAGGTGTCAACTTGAAGTCCTAATTATTTCATCACATGGTAGGGCATCATTATGCTGCAACATCAAAATCTATCATACAGTTCTTTACTAATAAATGTTTCACAATTAGAGTGACATAAAAAGGATCAATAGAGGAAGGCTCTTGAATTACAATATTCCCAATACAAAAGTTGGAAACTCCTTTGGTTATCTCAAGTTTTTCTATTGATAATTTATTTTCTATCATAGTAGGAAGATGCTCTTGCTCATTAATCAAAGCCAAAGCTGCTGCTTTGTGCTCCTTTATTTTCAACATCTCCAATAAATGGATTGATACTTTCATCTAAGATAGAGAATGCCTCATGTCAAAAGTTGGGGCTTCAGTAGATAGATTTGACAAATCTCTTTTCCCATTGGCCCTTTTATTTCTTTGTTCTATTTTAATTTCTCCATTCTTCTTTGTTGGAAACAATTGTCTGAAGGAAATTGCTACTCAATTATGTATTGTCTTTAATGTCACACAATGTCATAGTCCGCAGCAACCAGTTACTACTGACCTAAGTCGGTCTGCCAGACAGGAATATTAGTGCTTACCAAGTCCACTCGGTTATCAAATAATATCAGTGTCTACCAAGTTCACTCGGTTACCAAAGGAAAATTTTAGTATTTATCGAGTTCAGTCGGTCATCGAAGAAAAGATAGTATTTACCAAGTTCAGTCGGTCATCGAAGAAAAGATAGTATTTACCCAGTTCAGTCGGTCATCAAAGAAAAGATAGTATTTACCGAGTTCAGTCGGTCATCGAAGAAAAGATAGTGTTTACCGAGTTCAGTCGGTCATCGAATAAAAGTTAGTGTTCAGTCGGTTATCGAAGGTAAAGGATTGTCGGTGTTTACCGAGTTCCCTCAGTCCCTGAAAGATTATAGAAAGTTATGGTCACCGAGCACTGTCAACCCTTGAAGGATTTTTGCAAATAGAGTTTGCTTAATTCAACCGACTATTATACTAAATAATGTGGATTTGATAAATCTAAAATCATATAAATAAAAGGTCAAATGTGAAAAATGAATAAGAAATACAACAGAAGATTTACAGAAGAAAAGCAGGAAAGGTGTATGCAAATTTGTGAAGGATGTTCAGATATCCTTGAGGAGCAGTAGAGATTTATTTGATCAGAAAGGATCAGACTTATGCAGAACAGAGATCTGTAATTAGCAAGACAGTTGCATTATTATACAGGTCATTTTTCATTGTTACCTTCTTATCATTGTAACAGTGAATTCTAAATCTATTAGCCGAGTTGGTTTAACAACCATAATGTAAATCCTCTAACAAGGTGACAATTCCATTGAATTATTTTCAAGACCTCTTACCAGGCCACTCCTAGCAGGGTGTTTTAAATCCTCTAACAAGGTCACACCTAACAGTGTGTTTTGTAACCTTTTACCGAGTTGGCTTTTAACCGGGCATCACTTCAGAAAAGTGAAAATCAGTATCTAGATACATTGGTGGTTTTTCCCATATTGGGTTTCTACATTAAATCTTGTGTCTCTTGTGTTCTTAATTGCTTTCTCAATCATATACATGTGCTGATGAATATCTAAAAGATAATTTTGCTAATACTTTCTGCATCTTCAAAGTTACTGCAATCTATTTACCGAGTGCTAAAACAGATAACTTTGTTAAGATATCTTAAGGGATCTGCAAAGAATTAATTAGGAAGTGATTTATGGTTAATTGATTCACCCCCCCCCTCTCAGTCACTTCATCCATATTTCATCAATTGGTATCAGAGCTTTTGGTGCTTGCAGGAAGGGTTTCAAGGACCTAAGCTAAAGATCAGGATGTCTTACAAGAGGGAAATTCCAAAGCTCAATAGAGATAACTTTTCAGCATGGCAAGGTCTCATGTGACTTCATCTGGCTTCCATTGGTGATTCAGGATGCAAATACGTTGATGAAGAATACACAATTCCTAATGGCGCATTAACTGTTGAAGACATTGCAGATAAAAAGACTCACAACACCATGATGATAGACATTGCATCTGCTCTCAGCTATGAAGAATTTGATGATATTAAAGACTGCACTACTACATATGAAATGTGGATGACACTGAAGAAAATATATGGTGGTGATGCAAATGTGAAAAGAGCCAAAGCAGAAAGCCTAAGAGGACAGTTTGACAAGATGAATATGAAGGAAGATGAAACCATTGCAAAATATGTTGAAAGAATCAAAGCAAGTGTAAGTGCAATTAGAGCTTCTGGAGGAACAATCTCAGATGAAACTGTTATAAGTAAGGTACTCAGAACATTACTCCCTATCTATGCAATAAGAGTATCAGCTATTCAAGAAAGAAGATGTGAAACAAACCACAATATAACTTTGGATGCTTTAGTTGGAAGATTGACAGCTTTTGAATTAGACAACTATGACAACTATGTTCCTAGTTCCAAAAATATTGAATCAGCATTTGAGGCCAAGGTTTCATTAAAGAAGAACAAGAAAATTAAAGAAGTTCAGTCAGAAAGTGAAGAAGAATCAGAAGAAAGTTCTGATAGTGATCTTGAAATTGTAGAAGCATTACTTGCAAAGAAGTACTCTAGAGGGAAAGGTAAGTATAAAGGTAAAACTCCTTTAATCTATTTTTCATGTGAAGAAATTGGACATATTGCAGCTAGGTGCCCAAACAAGCAAGTCAAAGAAGAGAAGAGAAGTCACAAGTACTATGGCAAAAAGAATTTCAAATCATACAAGGATAAAGGTAAGAAATCATGTTTTATGGCTAAAGATTCTGATGATAGTGAAGAAGAAATTGTCTTTATTGCTATAAAAGATGAATCTGATGATGATGAAGATAAGATGGCACTTATTTCTCATATAATCAAAGATGATATATGGATAATAGACAGTGGATGTTCACACCACATGACTGGTGACAAGACAAAATTTGAATATCTAGAAGACTGTGATAGTGGTAATGTAAGATTTGGAAACAATGAACCTTGTTGTATAAAAGGAAAAGGAAGAATCTCATTAACCAAAGAACTCATATGTGATAATGCTTATTGGGTTGAAGGACTAAAACATAATCTTCTAAGTGTAGCACAGCTAATCAACACTGGTTTCAAGGTTGAATTCATGAATGGTCAAGCAAGACTGCTGGATGGAAAAGGGAAACTCATTGGATCAGGCAAACAAACAAAAGGTAACTTATTTTATCTTGATCTTAGTGAATATTCATGCTTTATTGCTCAAATAGAAGAAAGTTGGCTATGGCACAAAAGGTTATGTCATGTGAATTTTGATAACATGATAAAAATAAGAAAATTCAAGAAGGTTAGAGGCATTCCTACTTTGAAGAAACCTGACACTGGTCTATGTAAGAATTGTAAGATTGGCAAAATGAGTAAAACTAGTTTCAAGAGTAAGAACTATCAGTCTAAAGAAATTTTGGAAATTGTGCATAGTGATTTATGTGGACCTATTGGAATACAAAGCTACACTGGAGATAAATTCTTTATTCTTTTTGTTGATGATTATTCTAGAATGATGACTGTTATGTATTTAAGAGAAAAATCAGAAGCATTTGAAAAGTTCAAATGGTACTTAGCAAGAGTAGAAAAGGAAACAGGGAAAAGATTGAAATGCTTAAGATCAGACAGAGGTGGTGAATTCATCTCCCATGATTTCAACAACTTTTGCATTGAAAGAGGAATCAAAAGATAGGTATCAGCTCCTAGAACTCCTGAGCAGAATGGAATAGCAAAAAGAAGAAATAGATCTATTATGGATTGTGCAAGGACTCTCATGATAGAAAAGAACATCGCTATAAGGTACTGGAAGGAAGCTATCAGCACTGCAGTTCATACCTTGAACCGAGTACAACTGAAGAAAGACACATTCAAAACTCCTTATGAATTATGGTATGGCTATAAACCCAATGTAAGTTACATGAAAATATTTGGTAGCAAGTGTTATATCTTAAAAGAATCCAAAAGAAATAAATTTGATGTGAAAAGTGATGAAGGAATATTCCTAGGATATTCTAGCAAAAGCAAGGCATACAAATGTCTGAACTTATCTACTCACAAAGTCATAGAAAGTATACATGTAAAATTTGATGAGTTTACAGAAAAGACTGAGGAAGAAAGCAAAAGGGAACCTGAGAACTACAGAAGATTTGTTTACATTGAACCTGAAACATTGGTAGACACAACTATCAGTAAGGAAACTATATCTACCGAGCCGAGCACAGTTACCGAGTCACAAACTGAGTCACAGGAAGAAGTTCAAACTGAGTCACAGGAAGAAATTCAGACCGAGTCTCAGCCTGAAGTTACCGAGCAAATATCTACCGAGCCCGAGCAACCTGAAGAAGAGATCCTAGAAGACGACAGCAGGAATCATTCAAAAAGAAAGGAACCTATACTAGCCAAATATGTCAGAAGACATCATACACCAGATCAAATCATTGGAAACAAATCAGATGGTACTATGACAAGAAGAAAGCTAAAAGGTACATGTCTGCTTACTGACTTTGAACCTAGAAATATCAAAGATGCATTGGAAAATGAAAGTTGGATTGAAGCAATGAATGAGGAATTAGAACAAATACAAAAGAACAAAACTTGGACTCTTGTACCTAGACCTAAAGATAAGAATGTAATTGGAACAAAATGGGTATTCAGGAATAAGCTGAATGAAGATGGTCAAGTATCTAGAAACAAAGCTAGACTGGTATGTAAAGGTTATTCTCAAGAAGAAGGTATAGATTATGGAGAAACTTTCACTCCTATTACAAGATTAGAAGGTGTAAGAACTCTACTTGCTTATGTAGCACACAAAGGATTTAAGGTATATCAGATGGATATAAAATCTGCATTTCTCAATGGAATTCTTGATGAAGAAGTCTACATTGAACAACCTGAAGGTTTTGTTGATCCAGATAAAAGGGACATGGTCTGCAGGTTACACAAAGCATTGTATGGTTTAAAACAAGCTCCTAGAGCATGGTATGAAAGACTCCATAACTATTTGATTCAGATTAATTTCAAAAGAGCTAATGATAACAGCAATCTGTATATTAAAGAAGGACCGGATGACAAAATTGTATTGGCAGAAATATTTGTGGATGATACTATATTTACAGGGAATGAGGATCAGTGCAAAGAATTTTTAGAGAAAATGAACAGAGAATTTGAAATGTCTATGTTTGGTTTAATAAAATTCTTTGTTGGTCTCCAAATTCAGCAAAGCAAGAATGGTATATACATTACTCAATCTAAATACATTAAGGAAATACTTAAGAAGTTTGGTATGGAAGATTCAAAACCAGTTGGTACACCCATGTGTACTGGACTGAAACTTACCAAAAATGATGATTCAAAAGAAGTTGATCAGACCCTATACCGATCTATGATTGGAAAATTGCAGTATGTAGTACATACAAGACCTGATATTGCCTTAGCAATCGGTATAGTAGCTAGATTCTTAGCAAAACTTAAGGAAAATCACATGATGGCAATCAAAAGAATCTTAAGATACTTAAGAGGAACTGAAGAATATGGTTTGTGGTATAAATTTGGAGGCAATCTAGACTTGAAAGTGTTTACTGATGCTGATTGGGTAGGAAACATGATGACAGAAAAAGCACAAGTGGTGGAGCATTTTTTCTTGGAAAAAGACTGGTATCCTGGACTAGTAAAAAGCAGAATTGCACATCTCAATCCACAGCTGAAGCAGAATATGTTGCTGCTGCAGTAAACTGTTCAAATATTGTTTGGTTTAAACAGCTATTAGAAGGTATGAAGGTTGAAATCAAAGAACCAGTTGTTATATTTTGTGACAATACCAGTGCAATAAACATTTTGAAGAATCCAGTGATGCATTCCAAAACCAAGCACATTGCTATTAAATACCACTTTGTCAGAGAATTGGTGCAGGACAAGGAAATCAGATTAGAATATATTCATACAAAAGAGTAGATTGCAGACATTTTTACCAAACCATTACCTAAGGATGCATTTGTGTATCTAAGAGGTAAGTTAGGGGTCATTCACCTATCCAAGGCTCACTAAATACAGTTTTAGTGATGCATCAACCAGAAAATGATTGAAAATCAACCAGTTGATGCAGCATATTCAAGGAATCATTGCATATGAATCAGTACTTGAGGTACATTAATTTTCACCGGTAATATGTGAATTGTCTTTGGCATGTGTTGTCAAAGAGGGAGTGTTTTCTATGTCTTTTCTATTACTTCAAGAAATTTTCAATAGTCAGAAGGAAGAATTTTCAGGATACAGGAAGTTTGCTGACAGAGGGAGATTTGAATCTAAACTGAGCTAACTCTTTCAAATTTCTTATGCTATGACATATTGTGTTGCCATCAATGCCAAAGAGGGAGATTGTTGGAAACAATTATCTGAAGGAAATTTCTACTCAATTATGTATTGTCTTTGATGTCACACAATGTCATAGTCCGCAGCAACCAGTTACTACCGAGATCAGTCGGTCTGCCAGACAGGAATATTAGTGCTTACCGAGTCCACTCAGTTATCAAAGAATATCAGTGTCTACCAAGTTCACTCGGTTACCAAAGGAAAATTTTAGTATTTACCGAGTTCAGTCGGTCATCGAAGAAAAGATAGTATTTACCGAGTTCAGTCGGTCATCGAAGAAAAGATAGTATTTATCGAGTTCAGTTGGTCATCGAAGAAAAGATAGTATTTATCGAGTTCAGTTGGTCATCGAAGAAAAGATAGTGTTTACCGAGTTCAGTCGGTCATCGAATAAAAGTTAGTGTTCAGTCGGTTATCGAAGGTAAAGGATTGTCGGTGTTTACCGAGTTCCCTCGGTCCTCGAAAGATTATAGAAAGTTATGGTCACCGAGCACTGTCGGCCCTTGAAGGATTTTTGCAAATAGAGTTTGCTTAATTCAGCCGACTATTATACTAAATAATGTCGATTTGACAAATCTAAAATCATATAAATAAAAGGTCAAATGTGAAAAATGAATAAGAAATACAACAGAAGATTTACAGAAGAAAAGCAGGAAAGGTGTATGAGAATTTGTGAAGGATGTTTAGATATCCTTGAGGAGCAGCAGAGATTTATTCAATCAGAAAGGATCAGACTTATGCAGAATAGAGATCTGTAATCAGCAAGACAGTTGCATTATTATACAGGTCATTTTTCATTGTTACCTTCTTATCATTGTAACAGTGAATTCTAAATCTCTTAACCGAGTTGGTTTAACAACCATAATGTAAATCCTCTAACAAGGTGACAATTCCATTGAATTGTTTTCAAGACCTCTTACCAGGCCACTCCTAGCAGGGTGTTTTAAATCCTCTAACAAGGTCACACCTAACAGTGTGTTTTGTAACCTTTTACCGAGTTGGCTTCTAACCGGGCATCACTTCAAAAAAGTGAAAATCAGTATCTAGATACATTGGTGGTTTTTCCCATATTGGGTTTCCATGTTAAATCTTGTGTCTCTTGTGTTCTTAATTGCTTTCTCAATCATATACATGTGCTGATGAATATCTAAAAGATAATTTTGCTAATACTTTCTGCATCTTCAAAGTTACTACAATCTATTTACCGAGTGCTAAAACAGATAACTTTGTTAAGATATCTTAAGGGATCTACAAAGAATTAATTAGGAAGTGATTTATGGTTAACTGATTCACCCCCCCCCCTCTCAGTCACTTCATCCATATTCCATCATTCTTAGCATTCTAAACTACAACAGTCTTATGCTTATTGTTGTTGTCCTTGCTGGTAGAAACAATTGGTTTAGAAGAAACCTTATTCTGAGAGTCATTCTTAACAAAGACCACCCTAGGAACTCCTTGATCTACATCAACTTTTCTATTTCTCAAGTTGTATGAGGACCTAGCCTAAGAAATAGCTGCTATAGTTAAATTCTTGATTTCTTCTTTACTAGGCTTTCTCCAATAATCATCTTCCATCTCTGGTCTATTCATATCAATTTTACCAGTCTCAACATCAGACTCTTCATGATCAGAATGGGAAAATACTTGTTGCTCATAAGAAGGGAGAGTTCTCCTCTTACAGTCAACATCTTCTACTATCTCCTCATCATTTGAAGAGGCAAATTCATCCACCCTTTGAGTGGTAAACATATTTACTATAGGATTTTTAGAGTCTTCATGGTCTCCTGCAAGTG
The DNA here is from genome assembly GCA_027943335.1 of Chamaecyparis obtusa. Taxonomy (NCBI): domain Eukaryota; kingdom Viridiplantae; phylum Streptophyta; class Pinopsida; order Cupressales; family Cupressaceae; genus Chamaecyparis; species Chamaecyparis obtusa. Next base: position 60,448 of record BSBK01011564.1, on the reverse strand, counting down.
AATCTTCTATCTCATCTCCTAGAGCGTGAGCAATAACACATTGAAAAGGTGAATGAGGCATGTTGCAAAGCATACACCATGGAACATTTTCCACATTGTGGGTAGTATTCTTCCTCAAAGGATCAGGTGTATCCCTGCCCTTTTGTGGCTCTTAGTTGTCAAAAATAGGCTTCCCATCCTTCCAATTTGTCTTATATGGTTGGTCATGTAACCTAGGAAATCTTTCCTACCTTTGATAAGGTGGTCTATTATCTTGGAAATTTTTCCTAGCTTTATCGAATCTAGTTGATAGATCTTTGACAGCATTGGCCAACTTGTCAACCTTGTCATCTTCCTTGGAAAATTTCATAGAGTGAGGCCTAGTCTCTTTCTATAGTCTTCCTTCATCTCTTTTATACATTTGACTGGATGCTTTTTTATTACTTTCAATATATATTGGTAACTTGAAAGCATCCCTCAAAGTACGTGGACTTTTATCCCTTAAGAGATAAGACATATTTCCTTCTACAACATTAAAGTAAGTGGTCAAACAAACTGTTAGGAATAGTCCCAAGAGATAACTGAGAGGGGAAGGTGAATCAGTTATCTACAAGATTCAATTCTTTATCCAATTGAGTATAATTAAACATAAAGCATAAAGAAAATGAAAGAACACAAAAAATCAACAACAATATTTTGGTTATGGGGAAACCCAAATAGGTAAAAAACTTGGTGGGAATTGACACCCACTAGTATTTTGTACTAGTGTATTATGATCCTTGCTAGAAGATCCTTTACTCTGTTAGGCATAGCTTTACAATATATTAAGTATGGTTGACCTAGTCAAGGGTCAGACCTTGTTAGGATTCTTTTACAATTGTCCCTATTAGGGGAGAGGACACTCTATCCAAGAGCTCACTACTCAAAGGGGTGAAGGCTACAACCTTTTGAATAATAGATACACACTGTATCTAGATCTTGGTGAACTCTGCTTTGACCTTATTGTCTAGATCGGTTCCAATGTATAGCACAAGTACTCTACTTGGTCACATAGACCTTCTTCTGATGGTTCTACACTTCACACACTTTTCTCTGCTCTACTTAATCAACAATGAACCACACTTCAGCAATCACAACTAACTGCCTATAAATATCTTTACTCTAAATGATATGATCAAGTCATCCTATTAGAACCACCTTGAAATCATATTAGAGAAACCATAATAAACTCATATAAACAATCTATCAGCTCTACTATGTACGCATCACATTCTAGGACCTGTCTAAATAAGATAATTGTAGACGCATGCTACACACTATCAGCTCTACCAAAACAACTTAGTCTTTCTCCTCAAGCTAAATTAACTTATGCACTCTTAACCAAACATCAATAAATCTTATTCAAGACTAACTCCAATGGTGCATACCCTAAAGATAGGCACAACTTTGGAACCAATAAAATCTCTATCGGCTCTTCTAGACAAACACGGGAAACTACTACTAGCGAATAATGACTACATAACTTCACTTGCATTCACCATCAAACCATGAATCCATAAACTTAATATTAATAACATGTCTAAAACATATATCTAAGGGCGCATGCCCATAGGAAAATTGTACGAACAACCATACATAGAACACTCCCTCTAACTCTGTCGGGAACACTACTGACACAAGCTATAATATAATTGTTTGTACTAATAGTAAACTACTACGCCCATGACATAATGTTGATATCATGTCCATGCTACATATACTAAAAGCTTACTACATAATAATTCCACACATGCTACTTTCCATATGTTGTCATCAATGACAAACATACAGTCAGTACTGGCCTGCTAGAAAATCTCCAACAATCTCCCCCTTAGTCATTGATGGAAACATGTGGAATGAAAAACCACCACCATCCCAAATGAACATTTATTTTATAACATTATCCATTTCCTTTTCAAAACTCCCCCAAAGATGAATCCTCCATCTACTGTAATATTTTCCAACATTCTCCACTTTCTCAACTGAACTATTGTCATAACTGAATACTGCTCCCCCTTAGTATATTACTCTTCCTTTTTTTTCATGACTATATACTACTCCCCCTTTGACATCAATGGAAAAGGGTTCCATTCATTTTAAGCACTGGTACTACTCTTGAAGTAGAGTAGTCCACCTTTGATCAGTCCCTGAGGATGGATGCCTTTCGTTCTTTCTTCTAAGTAGAATTAGGGAAGGGAATTACTCCCAACTTCTGCCTGAGATACTCAAAAGTATCCTTTGGCAAGGGCTTTGTGAAAATGTATGCCAACTAATATTTAGTGCTCACATAGTCCAACTTTACTTCTTTCTCTACCAATTTCTCTCTTAGGAAGTGATACTTGATTTCAATGTGCTTTGTCTTTGCATGCATCATAGGGCTATTTGACATATTGATAGTGCTAGTGTTATCATAGTGAATAACAATAGGATAATCAATCTGAATTCCAAAATCCTTAATCATTTGCTTGATCCAAACAATTGTAGAATAATTCAAGGCTATTGAAACATATTCTACTTCTGATGTTGACAGAGAAATACAATTTTATTTCTTTCTTGTCCAAGTGACAAGTCTATCACCAAGAAACACTGCTCCACCTAATGTACTCTTTCTATCATCAACGCATCTTGCCCAATTTGCATTTGTGTCCACATGAAGCTCAACATTATCCAAATTAGGATACCATAAACCATAGTTTATAGTGCCTTTCAAATATCTAAATATTCTTTTTACTACCATGAGGTGACTTTGTTTGGGCTCTACTACAAATCATCCAACTATTCCAACCGTATTGGAAATATCTAGTCTGGTTTGAGTAAGATAAATAAGCTTTCCAATCATAGAATTGTACCAATTTATATCAAGTACTGGTGAGTCATCTTCCTTTGTAACCTTCCATCCAATAATCACAGGAGTCCCTACTCACTTGCAATCATCCATATTGAATTTCTTCAACATTTCCTTCACATACTTGGACTGATTAATGAAAATACTTTTTTTTGTTTGTTGCACATTCAATCCCAAAAAGTACTTGATAGGACCAATCATACTAATCTCAAATTCATTTTGCATTTTCTTAGCAAATTCAGCACTAAGTTTGTCATTACCTCCAAAGATAATTTCATCAACAAATATAGCTACAAGTAGTAAACCTTCAGATGTCTCTCTAATGAATAGATTACAATCTATTGCTCCTTTCTTGAATCCAATATTTGTAAGATACCCATCTAGTCTCTCATACCATGCTCTAGGGGCTTGCTTAAGTCCATAGAGGGCCTTCTTCAATCGACATACCATATTAGGTCTATCTGATAAGGTGAATCCTTTTGGCTGCTCAATATATAATTCCTCTTTCAAATCTCCATTTAGGAATGCTAATTTGACATCCATCTGATATAATTTTAAATTTTTAAATATACCATAACATAGAAACAACTTAATAGCTTCTAATCTACTCATAGGTGCAAAGGTGTCTGAATAATCAATGCCTTCTGTTGGTGTCCACAATAATGCTTATGCTCTAACAGGCTGCCAATATACCCTCAGATGGATTTTAGGAATGGTTAACTCCAAAATGTAATGAGTTCTTAAGGTAACTGGACCAACAATAGGGACAAGACTACCCTCTTCTGCTTCTAGCTCTGCAAGACCAAGGTAGGTGCACCTAACCTAGTATCAAATACCCTTCATACACCAAGAACTAGGTTTGATAATAGATAAGTGGATACCAAGAAAGTACTAAGTGTTAACCACACACTCATTAACTCTCCATTACTATGGGTAGAACCACATACAACCAAATACTAAAAACTAAAGGATGGTTCTTAATTTATGTGTTTGAATTATAACAATCTCAATCAGGACAAATCAATAAGGAAATACTTATCTAGGCCAGTGCCTCATCCATTGGGCAAGGTTTCTTAGACTGATTACACACACACACTAGAATATATCTGAGATTCAAATCCATAAACACATTTACAATCTCCTTTACTAGTTATAAAATATCCTTACATAGAAAATTAGATAGATCTATGTCCCATCTAGAGCATCATTTCATCTAATCCTGGATTAGAACTCAAGAATGAAATCACATACATAAAATGATTATGCAATGAACTAGAAAGTTCAAAATTTATCTAAATTGACACAAAGGAGAGATAAGAATCATGTGCCTATATTAAGTATGAAGAATCTTCAAGTGTAAACAATGAATCCAAATAAACCAAGCTTGCAAACTACAGCTTAGACCTGCAACTTTCTTTCTGTTGTCAAAATATACCAAAAGAGAACATTACAATACCGATTGGGTAGAAGACTCACAACCAAAAAATAGTTTGAAAACCTAACTCCCAATCATCAAAAATGATCATAGAAATCCCTTTATACTGGGGTTACAATACAAGAACAATGATCATTTCAAAATCAAAATTTAAATCCACCTAATCCCACCAAGAATTTAACACAGACAAGATCAGGATCAGGTCGCAACATGCCAACTCAAAATATCAAAATTATCTGCCAACTAGCCCTGTACTGGTCTAAGTACCGAATCATCATCAAGCCCTAAGAAATATAGCCAAATTGACCCCTGCAACACACTTCAGGGTACTGATTCATTTATTACCCATGGCAAGACATTCCTCTATAGCTACCATGGTAGCCTGGACCACATCACAATGCTTAGCAATCACTTCCACCCACCCTGGTTGCTCAAGAATTGAATTTTTGGTACCTCCGTGCTTGAAAATCCTCTGCAAAATTCAAGATTGAATCATAATAGTCACTTCATGGTGCCATCAGCATATCGACAGTCCTCATTTGAATCTCTGCTATCTTTAAGTTGTGACCATCCAATCAATCTTTACCTTCGCAGCTTACTTTCCTTTTAAAATAGTGCTCTGTTATATTCAATGAACTGGTGACAAAGACCTCCGCCAATTCACAAGACATATCATGCCTTTCACTAAAACTCTAGCGACTATGCGACCATTGTTCGCCAAGTCACTAGAAATCTAGAGAACTACCAAATCTTCTCACGAATGCATGACAAGACTAAGCTTATCAGGACCGCCAACTCTTTTAATCCAGAATGCTAAAAACTTAGACCCCACCTGGGCCTGCCTGATGCCACTTATCACCATACCATTCATTGGTTCATGCTCAGTCACTAAAAACACTATCCCCACTTTATCTGGTGAACTGGTGACTAAAGGTTTTTGCTAGTTTGCAAAATACTTACCACCATTGCTAAAATATTTAGCGATTATGTGACCCACTTGTTCACTGAGTCGCTAGTCCATCTAGAGAATCACCAAATCTTTACGTGAATGAGTGAGCATATGTAAAATTTATCAGGCCACTAGAAACTTTTTTCACAACTGCTGAGGATGCTAAGAAAATAATCTGGTCCCACAAGGAAAGATTGATGATAGTCACATGATCGCAAGGCTCTGACAAATCACATGAGAAGATATGCTGGCTGTTGATCCTCTGACATCATCAGGGCCCACTAAGCCTTCCAAAAATTAGGTCCCACTTTATCTCTAATCTGTTCACCCATGGACCAATCATGAGGCTCTAACGATGCACACCTGGCAGATAGGGCCCAAAGAAATACTTTTTTTTTTACTCATCTTGCTACAAGATTAACCATAGGGGATTCAGCGAATACGTGAACAAAGGAAACCTCTAATTCATGAGATACTTTCTCTAACTATGGTCAAACCCTGAGAATACATGAACAAAAGCTTTCTCCAGTTCATCAAATGATTCCTTAACCTTGAGTTACATCTTGAGAATATGTGACCAAAGAGGAAACACTTCTATTCACCAGTTTGCTGAAACATTTGGGGCATGACTAATCTATTATGAGATTCCACGAATACATATTCACCCAATCGCCAGACATATAAAAGACCTAACCGCGCAAAGAATAAAGTAAGAGGTTAAAACGGCACATGTGGATTAAAGTCTTAAGTGACTAGATAAAGTAACTTGAAATTAGAACAGAGCTAGGGCACATTTGAATATTTGAAATTCAATGGCTAGTTTCTGAACTCCAAGGGTTTAAGGACCAGGAAGCTAGGAAAAATTTTAGAGACCAGGGAAAAAAAAAAAGGTCATGGCTATGAAAATTTTTGCATGCTAACACTGGCTCATATTAGGGGATGCATGTCTCTTACAGGCATGACAAGGATTTAGAATCACTAGGAGAGCAGACCAACTCAAAATTATCACACAAAAAATAGAAAGTAGACAAAAACAGGGGAAACCTAAACTATTGTTCATGGAAGAAAAACTTGAGGAGAAGTAAAACTTTAAGAATTGTCCATGAATAGGCAATTCTAAAGTACCACCAATTAAATCCTTCAAGATATATGAATCAGTTCCCCACTTGCTTTCAATGAGATAAGGGCCCAACCAAATAGCATCAAATTTTCCATGCCTTCCCTTATCTTCCAACCTTGCATTCCACATCAGGACTAGATCATCAATTTCAAAACTCCTCTGAGTTGTCCTCTTATCAAACAAATTTTTATACTGCCTCTGCAATGTCACATTTCTCTCATGTGCATCCCTCCTTACCTCCTCTAACTAGATCAATTCATCCATTCTCATTCTCATCTCATCATTCAAATCTTCATCATATGCCTGGATGAACCTGTACATTTGCAACAAATTGTTCTGAGGTAATCTAGCACTTATTCCATAAACTAGGTCAAAAGGGGCACAACCTATGGCTTTCTTTACAGTTACTCTATCAGCCCACAATGCCCACCATAACTTTGAGTCCCAAGCTTTCTTATTTCTATCCAACACCCTCTTGAGAATCTTTATAAGGCTTTTGTTACTGGATTCAACCTGGCCATTTCCCTGTGGATGATATGGGGAAGAAAATGAAATGTGTATCCCATATTGCTGACAAAAATCACCAAAATCCTATGATCTAAAGTGCATTGCATTATCAACCACAATTGTCTATGGGCAACCAAATCTAGTGAGAATATTCTGCATTACAAAATCAGTCACCACTTTACTAGTAGCCCTCCTAGTAGGGATAGCTTCAACCCACTTGGTAAAATAGTCTGTTGCCACTAGTATGTATGAATGTCCACCACTAGACTTGTTTGGAATCTCACCAATGAAATCAATACCCCACTTCTGGAAAGGAGCCTAAACTGAAATAGGTCTAAGTGGTAGCTTCCCATTGAATTTTAGCTTACCTGCAAACCTCTGGCATGCATCACACTTCCTTACAAACTGATGTGTGTCCCTAAAAATTGTAGGCCACCAAAATCCAGACCTAAGGATTTTATGGGTTGTGGTCTTTGCCATATAGTGTCCTCCACACACACCTTGATGCATTTCCTCTAGCAGAGTCTTAGATTTTTCATGATCAACACATTTTAGCAATACTCCTTCATTGCTTCTCCACCACAACTCACCATGAATAATGGCATACCTTGCTGACTGTAACTTGATAGTCCTCCTCTTACTCTCATTCATGTCAGGGGGAAGGACCAACCTCTGCAAGTAGTTAATAACATCTTTATACCAATCACAATAATCCATATCACAAATATATGGCCTCTCTTCCTCTTCTAGCATATTCACATGATTTGTAACCAGATTACTCTGAGCCATCAACTTTTCAAGGCCTAAGCCTCTCACCAATTTTGTAATCTGGATATCTATATTGAATTTTTGGATCCTGTTGATCCATCTACATCTTTTTCCTGATACCTCTTGTTGCACTAATATATCTTTAACAACAGCACTAGGAACATAAGCAACCACCTTAGCTCCCACAAGATAACACCTAAAAGCCTTGACTGCTTTGACTAAGGCATAAGCCTTTTTCTCAGTGATATCATATTTCAATTTTGCTACATGTAAAGACTTGCAAAAAAATGATATGGGTTGCTCATATCCATCTGGAGTCTTTTGTAATAAGACTCCTGCCACCATATGATAAGAAGCAAAAGAGAAGATCTGCATAGGCTTACCATAATCAGGGGTCCTCAAAATACGGGCATCTTTAATGGCCTATTTGATACTCTTGAAAAACTCATTTTCTTCTTCATTCCATTCTACCTTTGCATCTTTTTTCATCATTCTAGAGATGGGAATACAAATTTCTGCAAAATTGGTAAGAAATCTTCTTAGAAAATTTACCTGCCTAAAGAAAGACTGTACTCCTTTAACATTTCTTGGTGATGAAAGCCTTTCTATTGCCACAATCCTTTTAGGATCAATTCTTACTCCATCCTTAGACACAATGTGTCCTAAAATCTTGCCTTCCACAACACCAAAAGAACACTTCTTTGGATTCAAAGAAATCCCATACTCCAGAGCTCTGATGGAAATCTTTTCTAGATGCTCACAATGTTGATCTTCCTTCTCTAAATATGCTATGAGATCATCTTGATACACCACTAAAAAATTATTTATGAAATTAGCAAAGGCCACATCCATAGCTCTTTGGAAAGTAGCCCCTACATTTGTCAGGCCAAATGGCATCCTAACATGCACATATGTTCCCCAAGGAGTGGTGAATGCAGTATTGAATTGTTCTGACTCCTTGACCATGACCTGATTATAACCAGAGAAACCATCCATCATGGACATTAACTCTGATCATGTGACTCTTTGCAGCATATTTTCCATATTAGGGAGACCATAGTTGTCTTTCAAAGAATTGACATTCAGATTTCTAAAATCAACACATAGCCTAATGTCACCATTCTTTTTTCTGACTGGAACCAAATTTGACACCCAAGTAGAATATCTGATAGGCTTGATAATGCCAGCATCCATCATCTTTTTAAGTTCATCTTGCATTTTTGGTGCCAAAGTAGGGTTCACAAGCCTTAATTTATGCCTAAAAGGTTTAGTTCTTTCCTTTAATGGTATCTCATGTTGAAAGAGATCTTCTCTATATGTCTTCAAATCATCATAAGACCATGCAAAAACATGTCTAAATTTTTTGAGAAGATCAATCAAATTTCTTCTAGTTCTTTGAGATAAGCACTTACCTATGTAAACATTTTTTGGTTCTTGGCTTGTTCCTAGATTCACTTCCTCCAAATCATTTTTCTTATCAACAATTCTGGCAACACAAGCCCTCTCTTTATCATCAAATGCTCTCTCAAGAGAAACCAATCCCCTTGGGATTCTATTTGACTTCAATTACAGTACTTCCTTCCCAAGGACATTCTCTTTTCCATCTTTGATGTCTACATAGGTGCTGAAATCCATTTCCTGACCATCAAAATGAGATTCACACTACAAGAATCTCAAAACATCCTGATCATCAGAAAATACTTGCCAATTCTCAATATTATCTGGGATAGAAGGGCTGGACTTACACTCAATTCTAGATATCCCCACAAAGGTAACATCCTCTGTCCTTAAGGCTATGTTTGCTAGTAAATCTACCATCCTATTTTGGCTTCTATACACTCAATCAATACCAAAGGCATTGAAACACTCAATTTCATCCCATACAGCATTTCTATATTGTTTTAGCCTTTGATTTTTTGATGCATACTTTGATCTAATCTAAAATACAATTAACTTAGAATCACCAATCACCCTAAGATGTTTGATCCCATGTTTTGATGCTTGTCTCAAACCAATCAATAGGGCTTCATATTCAGCAACATTGTTTATGCAAGGAAACAAGAGAGTGAAAGAAAACTTAAAAGTCTTACCACTTGGGGATACCAATAACACTCTTGCTCCAGCACCTTCTCTAGAATTTTCTCCATCAAAATATAATGTCCATAAGACACTATCTTTCATCTTGTTACTCTCATCATCAGCCAAAAGGATAGGCCTAACCTTCTCTTGTATCTCACTCCTCTGAACTTGGAATGAACCAATGTCAGTGTCAACAAAACAATTCATGCTATCCTTCTCATTTTCCTCAATCATGTGTGGAGTTCTAGCTTCCCTTGACACCTTCACCTTTTCTCCTTCAATTTCAAAAGTGGCAAAAGATAGGTCACATTGAATACTTCCTCCCATGGAGCCACTCCACTTTCTACATAACAACATTCCATATTGAGGAGGAATGTCAACTACAAGAACACTCATAGTCAACTATTTATGAGGAAATGCAGCTAATTTATAAGAGCCTTAATGGTACCAATAACCAGTAGTTCTCTTGAGTCCATAGCTTGGCATCTCCCATGAGGTGTATCGACCTTCAGTCCTAATGATTTCATGATCTCTACAGGCATGACAGTGTTTGATGCTCCAGAATCGATCATGCAATTCTTCAATATTTTACCATCAATCACAAGGGACAAGAAGAAAGGATCAACTGTCCCTACTGCATTGTTTACAATATTTGTATCCAAGAAGATTTGAGAGATCTTAGAAACCATTTATTCACTCCTACTGTCAGGTGTGTCTTGCAAGGAAGCCACATGTTTGTCATTTCTACTCATTTCTTGGATTCCTGCAGAAGAAACACCATTTACCCAATTCAAGGCCTTGACCTTATGTTCTTCTATTCTCATCATTTCCAAAAGTGGAACCTTGATAGTGATCTGTGAAAGCAATTTGGACATATCTATTGGAACATACTTCTGGCTATTCATGTCTTCATAGAAAATAGTGACAACTTTATCCTTTGTGGATTCAGATTTGTCTTCGAGAGGAGATTCCCCTTCCTCCTGAAAGGAAGGAACAACCATACCTAATGTTTTTGCTTTGTTCCTAGGTGTTGTAACATGCATAATTTTCTTTTTTACCTTCACTTGGTCAGCAACACAAGCACCCTTTCCATTTTCTTCATGTTTTTGTACACTATTTTCTATCCTCTTGATGAACATACTGCCTAGTTTACCAATTGCATTTCCAACTGTCCTATTTCTCAAGTTATAATTGCTTCTAGCTTGAGTGACCATGTCCACAGTGATTTGAGCAATTTCTTCATCTGATTAAAGAAACTTTCTCCTCACCCCTCACTGCACTACATCCAACATCATCAAACTCTTCTTCTTCTCCATCAGTAAAGTCAGCTTCATCCCATGCATGTGAATAAGTCATACCACATCCTTCCTTATCATACTAATCCTCACCTTCCTGATTATCAGGTAAATTCAAAGCAATGACACAATGCTCTGGACTATGAGGAGACTGACAAGCAGCACACCATGGAACCTCATCAGCTAAATTCACTGAATTTCTCTACAAAGGATCAGGGATCCTTCCATCAGGCCTTTCTTGCTTGGTTGGGAAAATGGGCTTGCCATCTTTCCACTGAGTGTTGTAGGGGTAATTTTGCATTATTGGCTATCTGCTAAAATTGTTTGGAGCTGACCTCTCCATAGTCATAGCCCTGTTGTTTCCTTTTTCACCAGGCTTTAAACCTTCCAAAGCCTTCAAGATTTTTTTTAGATTGTCATCCTCTTTGGGTTTAGAGTCAGCAGACTTTCCCATTTCTTTCTTATTCTACATTTGAGGCCTACAATCATCTCTTCTTCCTATCTTTCCTGATATTCTTCTATTGCTCTCTATGTTGATAGCCAATTTGTAAGCCTCCCCAAGAATTCTAGGGTTCTTATCTCTCAAGAGGTATCCCATCTTTGCATCAAAGGCATTCAAGTATGTCACAAGACATACCCTATCATCTAATCTGATAACCTGCAAGAGCCTATGCATAGCCTTTTGGAATCTTATGTTGAATTCAAGGACCTCCTCATTCTTATTATTCTTTATGTTATTGAATTCATTCAGGATAAAACCCTCATTTGTTTTATCTCCATAGTGTTCCTTGAAACAGCTTTTGAATTCTTTCCATGACCCTATACTAGCATGGGGTAACCCTCTAAACCAATCCCTAGCATCCTCAATCAGGGATTGTACAAATAGCTTCATTATAACATCATCAAGCTCTACATTATAATCATTTATTACATCTATGAAAATTTTTAGATGTTCTTCACATGTGATGACATTATTTCTAGTAAATTTAGGAAGCTTGTTCCTAATCTCATCAGGGATTACATTAGGATAGCTAGGAATACCAAAGAAGGTAAGTTGTTTGTACCTTTCATGAATAGGAGCTCCATGTGGTGGATCCATGCCTTGAGATGTAGATGTTCTTATTTTTGAACCATCAAGAACCCTAGCAGCACCTGGTACACCATTTGCTTGAGCTGCATTGTTACCATGATTTCCACCTTTCCCTAAGAAGGAAGCAAAAACATTTGAGGGTCTTGAAGTATGCCTGAGAAAATCAATCTTTTTCTGATTTCTATAGTAGAAGCCTCCAACTCAAATTTCTCTAGTTCTTTGTCCAATATCTCTTTCTTCCTTCTAGCGATCTCCAAATCTGAATCTAATCTCAGTCCTGGATCTGATGTCCTATCCACAATAGCTTGTTCATTGATTTGAATCCCAACAACCTTCTATTTTCCTTTATCCTTTGGTCTGGTTTCTTCACATATTTTTTGAACAATAGGCTGTTCGTCTACTCTTTCAGGCTCTGGGACAAAATTAATTGCCTCCAAATCTAGTAACTACCTCTTTAGCTGATTAGCCCTTATCATGGCTTGTCTTACTTTTTCTTCTTTATCCTTTTCTCTTTGCTACCTAATGGCAAGCTATTCTTGAACTCTCCTTTCTGGTTCATAGACCTCTTCAAAGATCTCTTCTGATTTAGGGAGTGTGGTCTCTGACTCATCATCTTCCACCTGAATCTCTTCTTCATATTGACTCAATCCCATGTCAACATCAGCCTCTTCATATTCTGAATTGTCTTCTTCTTGACTAGGCCTAGCTTGGGTCTCTTGTCTGGTATCTCTCTTATTTCTCCAAATATGAGAAACACCTCTTCTCTTCTTTCCTCCCCTTTTCTGACTAGGGCTTGAAGTACTATCTTTAGGATGCTCTTTTCTCTGAGACCTAGTAGCTCTATAACTCATCTTACAAAATAAATCAATGACCAGTACTGCTACCAAGATTTTTGAGTCACCACCCAAGTGTATTGGGAATATTATATGATGATTTCTTGACTTAAAAAATGCTCAAATGAGTTAAAGAGACAAGGGACAAGGATAACACTATTTTCCAATGATAACCTACTAGTTAAGATGAACATGTATAACAGGTCCCCAGTAGAGTCACCATCTTGTTGGTGCTTGGATGGGCCAAACCAATTCAGTCAAAAGATTTTGACTACTTCAATGTAACTAAAACTAGAGCACCTTAATAGGCTTTCTTCATGTTCTTCCCTAGTAGAGTCACCATCTTGTCGGTGACTCAGATGGGCCAAACCAATCTGGTCAAAAGATTTTGACTACTTCAATGTAAGTGCAACCAAAGCACCTTAATAGGCTTTCTTCATGTTCTTCCCTAGCAGAGTCACAATCTTGTTGGTGTCCAAAATGATGCTTATGCTCTAACAAGCTGCCAATATACCCTTAGATGGATTTTAGGAATGGTTAGCTCCAAAATGTAATGAGGTCTTAGGGTAACTGGACCAACTATAGGGACAAGACTTCCCTCTTCTACTTCTGGCTCTGCAAGACCAAGATGGGTGCACCTAACCTAGTATAAAATACTCTTCATACACCAAGAACTAGGTTTGATAACAGATAAGTGGATACCAAGAAAGTACTAAGTGTTAACCACACACTCATTAACTCTCCATTAATATGGGTAGAACCACATACAGCCAAATACTGAAAACTGAGGGATGGTTCTTAATTTATGTGTTTGAATTATAACAATCTCAATCAGGACAAGTCAACAAGGAAATAGTTATCTAGGCCAATGCCTCATCCGTTGGGCAAGGTTTCTTAGACTGATTACACACACACACCAGAATATATTTGAGATTCAAAGCCATAAACACATTTAGAATCTCCTTTACTAGTTATAAAATATCCTTACATAGACAATTAGATAGATCTATGTCCCATCTAGAGCATCATTTCGTCTAATCTTGGATTAGAACTCAAGAATGAAAACACATACATAAAATGATTATGCAATGAACTAGAAAGTTCAAAATTTATCTAAATTGACACAAAGGAGAGATAAGAATCATGTGCCTGTATTAAGTATGAAGAATCTTCAAGTGTATACAATGAATCCAAAGAAACCAAGCTTGCAAACTACAGCTTAGACCTGCAAGTTTCTTTCTATTGTCAAAATATACCAAAAGAGAACATTACAATATCGATTGGGCAAAAGACTCACAACTAGAAAATACTTTGAAAACCTAACTCCCTATCATCAAAAATGATCACAAAATCCCTTTAAACTAGGGTTATAATACAAGCACAATGATCATTTCAAAATCAAAATTTAAATCCACCTAATCCCACCAAAAATTTAACACAGACAAGATCAGGATCAGGCCACAACATGCCAACTCAAAATATCAAAATTATCAGCCAACTAGCCCTGTACTAGTCTAAGTACTGAATCATCATCAAGCCCTAAGAAATTTGGCCAAATTGACCCCTGCAACACACTTCAGGGTACTGATTCATTTATTACCCATGGCAAGACATTCCTCTATAGCTACCATGGTAGCCTGGACCACATCACAATGCTTAGCAATCACTTCCACCCACTCTGGTTGCTCAAGAATTGAATTTTTGGTACCTCCGTGCTTGAAAATCCTCTACAGAATTCAAAATTGAATCATAACAGTCACTTCATGGTGCCATCATCATATCGATGGTCCTCATTTGAATCTCTGCTATCTTTAAGTCGTGACCATCTGATCAATCTTTACCTTCACAACTTACTTTCCTTTTAAAATAATGGCCCGTTATATTCAATGAACCGGTGACAAAGACCTCTGCCAATTCATGAGACATATCATGCCTTTCACTAAAAATCTAGTGACTATGAAACCGCTATATGCCAAGTCGCTAGAAATCTGGAGAACCACCAAATCTTCTCGTGAATGCGCGATAATACTACACTTATCGGCACCGCCAACTCTTTTAATCCAGACTGCTAAAAACTTAGACCACACCTAGGCCCGCCTATTGCCACCTGTCACCATACCATTTGTTGGTTCATGCTCAGTCACTAAAAACACTAGCCCCACTTTATCTGGAGAATTAGTGACTGAAGGTTTTTGCTAGTTCATGAAATACTTACCACCATTGCTAAAATATTTAGCGATTACGTGACCCACTTGTTCACTAAGTAGCTAGTCCATCTGGAGAATCACCAAATCTTTATGCGAATGAGTGAGCACATGTAAAATTTATTAGGCTACTAGACACTTTTATCACAACCACTGAGGACACTGAGAAAATAATCTAGGCCCACAAGGAAAGATTGATGATAGTCACATGATTGCAAGGCTCTGACAAATCACATGAGAAGATACATTGGCCATTGATCCTCTGACGTCGTCAGGGCCCGCTAAGCCTTTGGAAAATCAAGTCCCATTTTATCTTTGATCTATTCACCCATGGACCAATCATGATGCTCTAACGATGCACACCTAGCAAATAGGGCCCAAAGAAATACTTTTTTTTTACTCATCTCGCTGCAAGATTAACCTTAGGAGATTCAGCGAATATGTGAACAAAGGCAACCTCTAATTCATGAGATAATTTCTCTAATCGTGGTCAAACCCTAAGAATATGTGAACAAAAGATTTCTCTAGCTTGCTGAAGGATTCCTTAACTGTGAGTTACATCTTAAGAATATGTGACCAAAGAGGAAACACTTCTATTCACTAGGTCGCTGAAACATTTGGGGTATGACTAATCTATTACGAGATTCTGGGAATACATATTCACCCAATTTTTAGACATATAAAAGACCTAACGGTGCAAAGAATAAAGTAAGAGGTTAAAAGGGCACATGCAGATTAAAGTCTTAAGTGATCGGATAAAGTAACTTGAAATTAGAACAGGGCCAGGGCACATCTAAATATTTGAAATTCAACGGCTAGTTTCTGAACTCCAAGGGTTTAAGGACCAGGAAGCTAGGAAAAATTGCAGAGACCAAGGAAAAAAAAAAAGGTCATGGCTATGAAAATTTTTTCATGTGCTAACACCTTCTCTTTGTGCATATCCTTTACATACTAACCTTGCTTCATTCCTTAATACTGTTCCATCTTCATTCATCTTGTTTCTGAATATCAACTTTCTTCCAATCACATTCTTATCACTGGGTCTTGGGACCAGTTCCCAAGTGTCATTCTTGATAATCTAATCAAGTTCTTCTTCCATAGAAACATGCCAATCTAAATCATTACAAGCATCTTCAATACTTAAGGGCTCAATCTGAGATAGTAAACATACCGCATCATCATTAGCTGATTTCTTTGCTTATGATCTTGTTAGGACTTTTGCACTCTGATCTCCAATGATGTCTTTCTTGGAATTGTTTCTAGATGTAAACTTGGGAACCTTAGTTGATTCTAACTCATCAGCCTTAGGAGTTTCTTCTTCACTTGTCTCATGGTCATTGAACAACACATCAATTCTATCAAACATTTCTTCAATAACTATCTCACTAGTGGTAGGTCTAGGTCCATATTCAATCATGGGTGATTAATCATGATATCTTTCTTGAACCATGAACTTCTCATCAATCTTAACATGAGCACTTTCAATGATCTTTTTTCATCTTAAATTGAAACATCTATAATATTTACCTTTAGTAGGGTAACCAAGGAAAATACCTTCATTGCTTCTTGCATCAAACTTGCCTACTGCTTCATCCCTCTTGATGTAGCACTTTCTTTTAAAGATTCTAAAGTATTTTATTGTGGGAACATTACCAAACCAAAGCTCATATGGTGTTTTGTCAACACCTAGTCTCAATTGAATTCTATTGATTGTATAGACTACTATATTTAGTACATCTCTCCAATAGGTGTGTGCCACTTTTCCTTCAATCATGATGGTGTGAGTTGTATCAAGGATGATCCTATTGTTAGAAAGTAAAGACCACCAAGATAACTAAGAGGGGGGGGGTGAATTAGTTATCTGATAATTAAACTAGTTATCAACATTAACTTCAATATCAACTTCAACAACTTTAAACCATATAATTAATGCAGTAACCAACCATAGAAAGATAATCATACACAATGACACAATAACACAAGATATGTTAACTAAGGAGCCTCTTGATCAAAGAGTAAACCCCGATGGGAATGATGCCCATAAAATGATGCACTAATATGAAATTTCCTTGTTAGAGGATGGACCCTATTAGGAGTCTTATGAAATACATTCAGTACATATGAATATCTGTTAGGAGATTTTGAATCCCTGTTAAAAGATTCTAACACTGTTAGGAGTTATGGAAGACAGAAGGACCCACTACCCAAATAGCTTCAAGGAAAGATCTCTAAACTCACTGTCCAATAGATCTTAGGATTATTCAATAGAATAATATTAAATATGTTACCTCCTTCACATTGTGCCAAAACCACACTCTCTGCTACACAAGATCACAAATCTAGATCTCTGTACTTCGCAAGTCTTCCTTCATCACTAAATTAGCTCTTTTCTTCACTTCATGCATACATTCACATCACAACTATTACAATCCTCACATAATAAGGAAAACATTCCTTCCTTTATACCAAACTCAAATAATTACAAATGAGTCGGTATGCAAATACAAAATAATAATTTCAACACGCTACATCAAAATTACATAAAACTACCAGCTTTCAGATACAATAACTTTCCAATCGTGTGACCTAAAAGTTTGCATTGTGAACCACATCACCACAAATGAGTCTCAAACTTCCCTTTAATTGCATAGAATCAGATTTGATCCTAGTTAGGAGATATCCTCTAATTACCAAAAACTGCTACACAGGAATATTGCCAGAATACTGCTTCCACCAAAATGCTTATAGCTTTCATGAATAAATGAATTTCTTTTTGTGCTCTTAACCATAGGCTAATAAAAAAACAATGAACATACCATCAACTACACATAACTCAATCTGCAATATAACATGTGTGCAAAACAAAACTGTGCTTGCTATTCTGCTAAACTCTAGAATATCATTGTGTTGACATCAATGACAATCATAGTCATGAATGCAACAACCATTGCTACAGAATGACTACCAAAAGGGTTAGCATTCATTCCTAACAATCTCCCCCATTGGCATTAATGGAAACATAGATGAAAAACATCCAATGTTCCAAAAATCCAATCACTGCTACTCAACTCCACTACTGCTCATCATCAATCAAATCTTGCTTCGTTATCCTATTCAATCTCTCCAACAAATGTAGTTCCTCAATGTTTTTCATGATTCTCTCCCCCATTAACATCAATGATATAAATTCTATCACTACATCAAACAATAGCTCAATGTCAAAAGACACTATTTAGAAAATACATTCACAAGAGTCTTCAATGACTCAGCTCAGATACACATGCTCCCCCATAGAGGAAGTACCAACATCCAATCCAGAAAATATATAGGGCCATAAACCACTAGATGGATGCAACCAACTACATCATTACTCAAAATTAGGCTGGGGCATAACCCCAAGCATAGCTCTCAAATACTCAAATGTATCTTTAGGCAAAGGCTTAGTAAATATATATGTTATCTGCTCCTTTGTGCTTATGTACTCTAGTCTAACTTCTTTATCTGCAAGTTTCTCTATTACAACATGATGCTTGATATCTATATGGTTTTTTTTAGAATGTAAAATTGGATTCTTAGACATACTGACTATACTTGTATTGTCACAATATATGACAATAGGCTCATCAAACTTGATTCCAATGTCCATCAACATCTACTTCATCCAAATTATCTGATTACAATTGTTTGTTGCTGCTACATATTTTTCTTCTGCTGTAATCTATGAGATATAATTCTACTTTTTTCTCAACCAAGAAACTAATATTCCTCCAGGAAAAAAGGGCTCCACCACTGGTGCTTTTCTTATCATCAACACTGCCTCCCTAATCAGCATCAGTATATGCACATAGGGTAAAATCATCAAAATTTTCATACCTTGGTCCATAGTTCATTGTGCCTCTAAGATATCTCAATATCCTTTCGTAAATCCCAATTTTAACAAATACTTATCTAATATAGCATACCAAGTTCTAGGTGCTTGCTTTAGTCCATACAATGCTTTTTTTAGTTTACATACCATGTCTCCTACTTGAGTCAAATGAAAACCTTCAAGCTGCTCAATGTAGACTTCTTCTAATTCACCATTCAAAAATGCTAACTTCACATCCATCTGATACACTTTAAATTTCTTAAATGTTGCATAAGCCAAAAATATTCTTACTTCTTCATGTCTTGCCACATGGGAAAAAGTCTCTTCATAGTCAATTCCTTCTTGCTGTGAGTATCCCTTATATACCAATGTTGCTTTATTTCTAATTAAATCTCCTTGTTCATTCATCTTGTTCCTGAATACCCATTTAGTTCCAATCACATTTTTGTCTTTAGGTCTAGGGACCAATTCCCATGTCTTGTTGTTTTCAATCTGATCCAATTCTTCTTTCATAGCATTAATCCAATGTTCATCTTCACAAGCTTCATTAGTAGAATTAGGTTTAATTTGAGAAATCAAACATAAATGTACCTTCTTTCTAGTCATAACTCCTCTATCCAAACTTCCAATAACTTGCCCAACAGGATGATGTCTTGATATATATCTGTTAGGTGTCATAGTCACTGATCTTTCTTCAACTATAGATTCTTCTCTAGATTCTTCTTTATTTTCTTCAGCATGACTTTCATTCAACAATTCACTGTCATCTCAAAAAATTGTTCAATAGTTTCAATGTTAGGCTAAGGGTTAGTTCCTTCATCAGATTCATAATCAAGCATTCTTTCCTAAATTTTAAACTTCTCATCAAATTTTACATTTTCACTTTCAACAATAGTTTTAGTTCTCTTATTGTAACATCTATATGCTTTTCTTTTCAAAGAATATCCAAGAAAAATTCCTTCATCACTTCTAAGATCAAACTTTCCTATATCATCATCTATCTTAATATAACATTTGCTTCCAAAAATTCTAAAATACTTAACTGAGGGTACATGTCTAAACCACAATTCATAAGGTGTCTTGTCTGTGTCTACTCTGATTTGTACTTTGTTCATTGTATATACTACTGTATTCACTACTTCTCTCCAAAATGTGTTTGCCAAATCACCTTCAAATAACATAGCTCTAGCTACTTCAGTCACTATCTGTGCCTTCTTTATGCAATACCATTTTGTTCAGGTGTTCTAGGGGCTGATAATTGTCTCTTAATACCGTTTACTTCACAAAGAGTGTTAAACTCTTTAGATGTAAATTCTCCACCTCTATCGGATCTCAAAAATTTAATCCTCATTCCTAATTCATTCTCAACTTTATTCTTCATGACCTTAAACTTATCAAATGCTTCAGATTTTTCTTTCAAAAAAGCAATCCACATCATTCTTGTAAAATCATCAACAAGAATCATAAAATACCTTTCTCCATAGAATCCTCTAGTCCTAGTAGGACTGCTCAAGTCTGTATGAACAATCTCCAACTTTTCTATAGATGTGAACTTCTTGCTAGGAAATGAACTCCTTTTCTTGTTAACCATCACACATTCCTTGCAAATCATGTTAGTAGGCTTCATAATCTTAGGTAAATCTCTTACTACAAGTGTAGAACTTACTTTCACAATATTATCAAAGTTTATATGACAAAACCTTCTATGCCATAACCAACTATCATCAATATTAGTCATCAAGCATGTCATCTCAATAGGGTTCAACTAAAATACATTACCTCTGGTTCTAGATCCAGTTCCAATTAGATTTCCATCTTTATCCTTAATCACACAAGTTTTCTGAGTAAACCAAACTTGATATCCCTTATCCACTAACTGTCCAACACTCAAAATATTATGTTTCAATCCATAAACAAAGTAAACATCATTAGTATTAGTCTTTGCATCAAGAGTAATAGATCCTATACCTTTAATCAAACAAGGTGCATTGTTACCAACTCTAACAATCCCTCCATCATAATTGTTAAACTTTAAGAATTTCCCTTTATCACCAGTCATATGATGTGAACAACCACTATCTATAATCCAATCAACTTTCTTTTCAACTTGGGAAACTAAGGCTTTTTCTTCTTTAATATCAGATTCAAAATTTTCTTCCTTAATTGCTACAAATCCTATGTCATCAAAGTTATCATTATCACTGTCACTCAAATGTCTTTCAATTCCTGCTTCAATTTCTTCATCATTTGCATAATAACATTCTTTAGATTTTCTAGGCTTAAAATTATTTCTATACTTCTTAACTCTCTTAGGATACTTAGATGCAAAATGACCATATTCTTGACATGTCCAACATTTAAATATTTTCTTACCATCTGGTTCTCTTTTCACAAGCAAGGCAATACCTTCTTCAATCTTCTTATCTTCATCAGATTTGGATCTATTACTGCTGGCATAATCTCCATTCACACTTGTACTTCTAGACAAAGTAGGTCTGATGCTAAGAGCACTAAATGTTGTCTCCACTCTAGGTAGTTCTCTTGATAATCTCAAATTCAACTCTGCTACTTCCAATCTTCCAAGAAGGGTCTCTCTTGAAAATTTTTATGTACAAGGTATCACATGTTCAATCATTTATGTAGTCTGCCTAAATACCAGTGTCAATGTTCTCAAAATCTTCCATATTACTTCATTCTCTATCTTTTCACCTCCACAAGACTTTATTCCTGCAACAATTTCTGACATCCTACCAATATAGCTTCTAACAGATTCATCTTCCATCATTCTTATGTCTTCAAATGCACAAATCTAATTATGTAACCTAGCTTTCTTTGCATGTTCATCACCTTCAAAAGTAGAATGTAAAGCTTTCCAAATATCATGAGATTTAGTTAAACCTTTTACTTGACTATATTCATTCTCCAGAAGTGCTGATAAAAGTGCTTCTCTTGCAAGTATGTTACACATATATAGATCTACCTCATCTTTAGAACTTGTTCCAAGATTGTCTTCTTTAATTATAGTCCTTTCATTCTTTATAATCAACTAATAACCTGGTCCTAAACACAAGAGATGTGTCTTCATCTTTTCTTTCTAGCTGTCAAAATTTACTCCATCAAACATAGGGCTTTCTTTCCTAAAATTTTCCATAGATCTCCTTAAGTTGTTGAACTTCTCTTTCAAGGACCTGCCACTCTGATACCAATTGTTAGAAAGTAAAGACCACCAAGATAACTAAGAGGAGGGGGGGTGAATCAGTTATCTGATAATTAAACAATTTATCAACATTAACTTCAATATCAACTTCAACAGCTTTAAACCATATAATTAATGCAGTAACCAACCATAGAAAGATAATCATACACAATGACACAATAACACAAGATATGTTAACTAGGGAACCTCTTGATCAAAGAGTAAAACCTGGTGGGAATGATGCACTAATATGAAAGTTCCTTGTTAGAGGATGGACCTTCTTAGGAGTCTGATGAAATACATTTAGTACATATGAATCTCTGTCAGGAGATTTTGAATCCCTGTTAAAAGATTCTAACCCTATTAGGAGTCATGGAAGATAGAATGACCCACTGCCCAAACAACTTCAAGGCAAGATCTCTGAACTCACTGTCCAATAGATCTTAGGATTATTCAATAGAATAATATTAAATATGTTACCCAATTCACACTGTTCCAAAACCACACTCTCTGCTACACAAGATCACAAATCTAGATCTTTGTACTTCGCAAGTCTTCCTTCTTCACTGAATTAGCTCTTTTCTTTACTTCATGCATACATTCGCATCACAACTTTCACAACTTCATATCACAACTATTACAATCCTCACATAACAAGGAAAACATTTCTTCCTTTATACCACACTCAAATAATTACAAATGAGTCACCATGCAAATACAAAATAATAATTTCAATACGCTACATCAAAATTACATAAAACTGTCAGCTTCTAAATACAATAACTTTCCAATCATTTGACCTCAAAGTTTGCACTATGAAGGACATCACCAGAAATGAGTCTCAAACTTCCCTTTAACTACATTGAATCAGATTTCATCCTGGTTAGGAGATATCCTCTAATTACCAAAAACCGCTACACAGGAATATTGCCAGAGTACTGCTTCCACCAAAATTCTTATAGCTTTCATGAATAAATGAATTTATTTTTGTGCTCTTAACCATAGGATAATAATACAACAAAGAACATACCATCAACTACACATAACTCAATCTACAATATAACATGTGTGCAAAACAAAATTGTGCCTGCTATTCTACTAAACTCTAGAATATCACTATGTTGACATCAATGACAATCATAGTCATGAATGCAACAACCACTAATACAAAATGAATGCCAAAGGCTTTATCATTCATTCATAAAACCTATTCCTTCTCTCTAAAATCCCATTTTGTTGAGGGGTTCTAGGTGAACTTAACTATCTCTTTATGCCATGTTCTTCGCAGTACTCATAGAATCTATTAAAGGTGAATTCTCCTCCTCTATCTGATCTCAAACATTTTATCTTAAGTCCAGATTCAGTATCAACCTTAGCTTTGAATATTTTGAAATTCTCAAATGCTTTAGACTTATCTTTCCAGAATGCAACCCACATCATCCTAGTATAATCATCAACAAACAAAATGAAATACCTTTCACCATAGTATGACCTTGTTTGAGTTGGACCACATAGGTCTATATGAATTAGATCCAATTTGTTCTCTACTAACTTGTTCTTTCTCCTGAATGAATTTCTCACATGCTTTCCCATCACACATTCCTGACATATAGTATCAACTGGCTTTACTATGCTAGGTAGATCTCTTTCTGCCTTAACATTGCTTATCTTCATTATGTTATCAAAATTGATAATGCATAGTCTCTTATGCCATAGCCAACTATCATCCACTTTAGCAACAAAACAACTTGCTTCTGAATTGATTTGAAAAACATTACCTCTTGTCTTAGAGCCTAATGCAATCATAACACCATCTTTGTTGTTAATGATGCATTTTTCATCTTTGAACTCCAACTGATAGCCTTTTCCAAGTAACTGTCCAACATTGAGAAGGTTATGTTTGAAACCATCAATATAAAGAACATCATCAGTACTATTCTTTCCATCCAAAGTGATGGCTCCTCTACCAACTATAGGTTTAGGACTGTTGTCACTGAATCTAACCATACCACCATTATATTTGTCTAGATGAACAAATCTTCCTTTATCACCTATCATGTGATGTGAACAACCACTATCTATAATCCAATATGTCCTTATATATGCTTGGAAAATCAATGCTAGTTCTTGATTTACTTTCTCATCCTTAGGAACTGACTTACTATTCATTTTTTCTACAATAGCAATGAATCCAATTTATTCTTTACCCGATTCATCATTTGAAACTCCATCTCTAGCAAAGTAACATTCCTTAGAGTACTTAGGTTTGTAATCCTTCTTGAACATTCTAGCTCTACTAGGACACTTAGATGCAAAGTGACCAATTTTATTACATGAAAAGAACTTAAATGGTAACTGACCTTCATATTTTCATTTTCCTTTCTTTTCTCTATTTGAAATTGTAGCAATAAAATTATCTAAAGTTTACTCTTCATCATCATCATCAAAATTACCCTAAGTGCTTATAGATTTCTTACCATGAATTGTTGCCTTGAAGGCTGTCTCACTTTTTGGTTCTGTCTTCAATCTTGAAATCTCAAAAGTAGAGATCTTGTTGATCAAGGTTTCTCTCTTGAAATTAAATGTAACCTGCATGGTCTCATCAAGGATGTTAATCTTGTTTTCATATTCTAGAGTAAGGCTAGTCATCAACTTGTCCTTGATCTCTTCTTCTGAGATCTCTCCACTATTGTTCTTGATTCTAGCAACTACTTCATTAATCCTTTGATTATAATCTCTGATGTTTTCTTTAGGTAACACCTCTAATGCATTGTATCTTTTCTTCCATGTTTTTCTATGTGCATCCTTTTCTTTCTTGTCTCCTTTAAACATGTCTTCTAGGTGGTTCCATATCTTATGGGCGGTGTCAACCTTTTTTAACTCTAAAAATTCACTATTTGATAGGGTGCTGATAAGGGCTTCTTTGGCAATAGCATTCTGATGAAACAATTCCTTTTGTGCTTCAGTAGCATCATCCTTTCCAAGATCTTCTATGGTAGGAATCTTGGCTACTTTGATAGTTACATTAAAAACTTCAAAAGTAATGCACTGCAAATGAGTCACCATCTTGTTCTTCCAATCAAGATAATTCTCGCCATCAAACTTAGGACTTTCTTTCTTGAAGTATGCCATCTAATCAACCTCAAGCTGCTAAAATTTCTCTCTGAGGCACTTGGTTTTGATACCAATTGGTAGGAATAGTCCCAAGAGATAACTGAGACGGGGGGTGAATCAGTTATCTACAAGATTCAAATCTTTATCCAATTAAGTATACTTAAACATAAAGCATAAAAAAAATAAAAAACAAGAACTCAACACCAATATTTTGGTTATGGGGAAACCTAAATAGGTAAAAACCCCAGTGGGAATTGACACCCACTAATATTTTATACTAGTGTATTATGATCCTAGCTAGAAGATCCTTTACCCTGTTAGGAGTAGCGTTACAATATATTAAGTACAGTAGACCCAATCAAGGGTTGGACCCTATTAGGAGTCTTTTACAATTGTCCCTATTAGGGGAGAGAATGGACTATCCAAGAGCTGACTGCTCAAAGGGGTGAAGGCTACAACCTTCTGAATAACAAATACACACTATATCTAGATCTTGGTGAAATATGCTTTGACTTGCTTATCTAGATCAATTCCAATGTATAGAACAAGTACTCTAGTTGGTCACATGGACCTTCTTCTGATGGTTCTACACTTCGCACGCTCTTCTTTGCTCTACCTAATCAACCATGAACCACACTTCAACAATCACAACTAACTGCCTATAAATATCTTTCATCTAAATGATATGATCAAGTTGGCCTATTAGAACCACCTTGAAATCATATTAGAGAAACCATAAAAAACTCATATAAACAATCTTTTGTCTCTACTATGCACGCATCACATTCTAGGACCTATCTAAATAAGATAATTAGAGAAGCATGTTACACACTGTCGGCTCTACCAAAACAACTAGGTCTTTCTCCTCAAGCTGAATTAACTTATGTGATCTTAACCAAACATCAATAACTCTTCTTTAAGCTTAAATCCAAGGGCACATACCCTAAAGATAGGTGCAACTCTGGAACCAATAAAATCTTTTTCGGCTCTTCTGGACAAACATGGGAAACTGCTATTGGTGAATAGTGAATGCATAACTTCACTTGTGTTCATCATCAGACCATGCATCCATGAACTTGACATTAATAACATTTCTAAAACATATATCCAAGGGTGCATTCCCATAGGACAATTGTATAGAAAATTATACACAAAACATTGCCTGTAACTCTATCGGGAACACTGCTAACATAAGTTGTGATATAACTATTTGTACTAATAGTAAACTATTGTACCCATGATATCATGTTGATATCATGTCCATGATACATATACTAAAATCTTACTACATAAGACTTCCATGCATGCTACTTTCCATATGTTGTCATTAATGATAAACATACAATCAGTACTGGCCTACTGGCAAATCTCCAACACAAACTTCATCATCTAACCTTAGAACTTGGAAAAAAATTTACATGGCCTTTTGGAACCTTCCATTGAACTCTAACATACTTTCATTTGCATTCTTCTTGATATTATTGAATTCATTTAGCATGTTACTAAAGTTAACATGTTCAACATACTATTCTTTAAAACTCCTTATAAATTCATCTCATGAGGTAATACTATTTTTAGGTAAACCTCTGTACCAATCCATAGCATCCTCTATCAAAGATTGAAAAAAAAATTTCATGACAACATCTTCATTTTCAATCTCATAATCATTTATTTTTTCAGTAAAAGACTTGAGGTGCTCTTCACATGTCATAACATTATTGTCGGTAAACTTAGGGATTTTGTCTTTTACCTCTGTTGGGATGACATTTAGTTGGCCAAGAATACCATCAAAGAAAAGTGGCCTCTATCTCTCTAGATGAACTGGCCACCCTTGAAAATTCCATGGAGCTTGGGCTCCACCTCCTCCAATATTCTATTGTACAACATTCCCACCAAGATTACCATTCACAAGGGTTGTATGACTTAAATTTTAGAGTGGTCCTTGGACCATTTGATTGGAGACTAAGGCTTGGGTGTTAGGAAAAGGACCAGTAGACTGACTATTTGGTATTTTCCCACTGAAAATGCGGATTGAACTACTAGCATTTGTATTCATATTAGTATGAAGGAAATCTATTTTCTTCTTCATCTCATCTATAGCGGCCTCTAATTCTAGCTTTTCTAACTAAATGGACAAATCTTCCTTGGCTTTTCTAGCCTTTTCTAGATCCAAGTTAGCTTTAGATATTGTAGGAGGATTAGCATCATTCTTTTTGGTGTCATTTATGCTAATCCCAACTACCTTTTACTTTCCTTTGTTAGATGCACCCATCACCTTATTCTTAAGTTCCTCATTTCTTTTGATTTCTAACAAATGCAACTGTCTTAATACATGGCCCTCACCCTCAAACTCATTTTTCTCATGGGTTGGCTTATTTTTATTCATTTGTTGTCTCAAGACTTGGACATCCCCAAATAACTCACTATTTACATCAGTGACCTTCTATTTCAAATAGTTTTCTTGGATCTCATTATTCTTTGTCTTTCTAAGGAGCTCTTGCTTCTCCATGAGTAATTCATAGATCTCTTGCTCTGGCTCCTTTTTCCTTTTACTGATTTCCAAGAATTGTTCCTGGTCCTTTCTTCTTAAAACCAATACATCTTCGCTCAATTTTTTAGAATCATAAGATTTAGTGTCAGTAGCAGAAGCATATTCTATTTTCGCTAAATTTTCTTATACAGGGAAGAAACCAATATCTATAAATTCATCCTCTTGAGGAGGACTTATAGAATTGAGGTCTATTCTTCTAAGGAATTCAGGATTTGTGGAAAAAGATGGGATCTCATTTTGGGCGGGAATGGGAATGTATTCTTGAGATGGTCTAGGAGAATTACTACTAATTGCCCCTCTTCTAAACCATTGCTTTCTAGTAGGAGTATGTAGTTCTTCACCCATCTTGCCTTCCGGATGATCCCTATAATAAGACCTAGTATTCCTTGGTCTACTCATGTTGCTTGAGGAAAAGATAATTTCTAACTTTTACAAAAATTTTACCATCAATTGGTAACACAAAGCTTAGAGTCTCCACCCAAAAATTTGTAGGAAATAATTTGATAAACTGGTCTTCAAACACAACAATAAAACTATCAGCAAAGCTATCACTAAGCTTATTGCAGAAATATTTTTATTCCCCAGCAGAGTCACCAATTTTGTTAGTACTCAAAATTGTAGATGATCAAAACTTAATTAGAAAACTTTGATTTGTAACTCTAGCAATCCCAATAGATACATCAACAACAATCAATACTAAGGTATTAAGGATTTTCAATCCTTCTTCTCTTTGAGCTTAAAGCTTCAGGTGGGTGTTACCTTTCTAGATTGAATTCTTCAAATATCACAATGATGGTCTATATAACTCATACAGATCCAATCATATATGTCATACAATTTAAAGTAAATCATTTTAATTTGATTGATGGTGAAAATAACTACAAAATGAGCATAGACGAGTGCCTAATCCTTGGGCATCAGAGTCAATGAATACACATCTACGAGAAATCTCTCAAATCAAACACACCCAAACCCCAGAAAAGATGGCTTGCAAATTACCCTCTTATGCATAAATCATATCATCTAATTCATGTATGAACACATAAATTTTACAGACCTCACTCAAGATTTATCCCTCCCTTGAAAGGAACTCAAATTTCAACCCCACTATCTACCTTGTAGAAAGATATGCCAAAAATGCCTTGCAAATTTAAATATATAGAGAAATCAAAACCATACATGAAGACAATAAGAAATATACATGGAAATTTAGTATATTTTATTGATAAACTTCCATTGTTAATACATTCAAAGAAAATGGATTCCTGAGAATCAAGGACTAAATCTATAATCTCCTACGACAATACATATTTTCACCACCCTTTAGTTTGAGATAGAAAAAACTATATAGAGAGAGACCACCTTGGGATCCTTGAGAAAAGGAAGCAACAAGCTATGGGTAGCTTTAATAGTGGCTTGCACTAGAATAGAAAAGTTTTAAAGCATATAACAAAAAAAGGGAAAATGGGGCCAATCTTGTTTAATCTTGGAGTTGAACTTCCACTTTGAGCTACACCTTTGTCTATAGGTATTCAGATGAAACTGTTGAAGTTTTTTGTGTGAATGATGACTTCCTAACAGGCTAACTTACATCATCCCCTCTATGATTAGTTTCTCTCCCTGTGCTCATAGGTCAAGTGCATTGCTAGAGCTCATTCATCATCCAAATCATCCAAGTCATCTGTTGCAGGCTTACTCACTTTTGGCTTTGTCATGCTATCCCATGTGGTAACCTGTTCCTCTGTTGGCCATGGAAACTGTTGAATACTCTGCAGTTTCTTCTTTTGTCTTTCCAATCTTGCATCAGCAATCTGCTTTACATATGTGAGGAACTTGTTGTAGTCCATCTTTTCTTTGATAACTTCATCTAGAACTATGTTGAAGTGATCTAAATCAACTTCATTTCTATCTTTTACGATAGCCTCTCTCTTAGGGAATAAGAGATCAAAATTATGACCTCCATGTATCCAAAGTATTTATTTCTCCTTCCTATGTTCTTATTTGAGGAATGTTCACCTATTGAAACCATGTCCAAACATTTCTATCCTTGTTTCAACTTGATTGGCCTTTCCTTTGAAGAAAGATGAAACAACACCAATCTTTGCAATCTTGACTCCTACCTCCAAAACTATCTCTGGGATGTCATTCCTTAGAGACTACACTATTGATAGTCTCTCAAATAATGATTCCCTTGTTGACCAAGTTGAATGATAGGTACTAAAAATAGAAACAAAATTGTTTACTTTACTTTGTAAACCAAGCAATTTATCATATGCAGTATAAACTGCCTCTGCCTTATCCTTCAAAACTCCTATCCTATGTTGCAAAATTTTCAACAAGGATTGCACTATACCCTTAGTCTTTTCCTTGTTTATTCTCTCCTTTGTAGCATCAACTTCTTCTTTGTTTACATTTTGAGCTTCTGGTAGTGGAAGATGCTTTGGTGGTGTAGGGGCTACTATAGGCATATTGAAAATCTACAGTTGCAAGTCCTCTACACACTTTTCTAGTTCCTTCCCCTTCATTATCAATATCTCTCTATCTTTCACTAATGCACTATAATCATTGAAAAGATCTTGATTCCTTTGTGATAATTGCTTGGTTTTATCCTCATTTAATCTAGCAAAATGAGTCAATACCTATGACATCTCAAGATCTCTAGTATTGTGAATTGACCATATCATTTTATCACCATCCATCTTCTCTTGGATGTTTAACAGAGAAGGCTTTTTATTTTTAGGGTAAAGGCTCCACATAGCCAATGCCTTATTCTTAGGGTTGTATCCAAACCCTTTTATCAAATCCCCCACTTGGGTTTCTGAGGTCAAATTTATATTCTCCTATTTTTTTATTTGGTGAATAATGAAAGATGAGGCCAAGTCCCACCTAGGTATAAGTAGTATGTTACTGGATCTTATTAATTTCCTTGCTTCTTCAGGGGTAATGGTTTCAGATTTAGGATCATAATCCCTCAAGGCTTGGATGGCATCATCAGATAATTGGCCATCTTCTTTGATTTGAACATTGGAAGCCACATGTTGTTGCTTGCACCATAAAAAGAAGTCTTTGAATTCTTGTGACTTAATAAAGTCATCATCTTTCATAAATGCATCTTGTTCTAACATCTTTTCATCCTGTCCAAGGACCAAAGGTAACTCAACATTTTCTGTAATCATTTTCATTTTTATTTTTTCCTCTCTGATCCTCTGCCTAAGTTGATGATCATGGTCTCTATAACCTGGAAAAAGAGCCTTTATTTTGTCTCATTTCTTCTCAAGGGCCTTTTCTTGTGAAGACTCTCCCATCTGCAATTTATGCCTCTTAAGAGGAGGCTCATCAGTGTCCTGACAGCTAGGAAGCTCTGTCAAATCCATTATTGTATTTTCTTCTCCTTCTTGATGAGTAGGAGGTAACTATTCCATGGCAGGAGGGTTGTAAATTGGGTAACCTCCATAACTGTCTCATAATCAAACTCTGTGTGTTTCTCTTTTTTCTTATCCTTGTCATCTATTTGGTCCTCAATTGAGTTGACCAATGTATGGAAATTTCTCATCATCATTTCTAGCCTTTGTAAATAAGGCACTGTACGGTAGAAACCTCCAAAGGGAATTCCCTTTGATCACAAATGTTTTTCCCAACTCATTAATACATTGAACTGTCCTGCTCTTTTTTCTATTACATCCTCTTCAATGATATTTCTAATAATATCTTCCTCAGGATACTCCTCATTTCTATTAGTTATTAGAATGGAAGGAGTGTAATAATTCCTAGCCATTATAATAAAACCTTCTGTATCAATATACCTGGGTGCACCAGCATTCATCTTATACTAACCCAACCAATCATTCAATTTGCTGAATGCATTCTTCCCAATGAAGAAATTGCATACTTTGAAATGTCTTGGGGTAAATGTCCCTTTCCTGTGGGAAGCAAAGTGCTCTTTTTCTATCAGCATGAGTTGCCAAATAAATTCCAAAAAGGCAATTCTTGGAGAAACAAAAAATGGTAGAATATGGGGTGGCTGGGTGCATCCATCAACCCTCATTATGGTGTAAGTTCTCTGTTGGAAATATTCAGGAATTAACCGAGTTACTGAGAGGGGAGGGGTGAATCAGTAACTCCAAATTTTCTTCCAATTTTAACATGTAATTTACTTTTAACCTTTTGCATACAGAAAGCATGAAACTTAAAAGCATTCACAATAATGACACATAGATTTGGTTACCCAGAAACCTTCCAAAAGAAAGTAAAACTGGGGTGGGGATGAAACCCACAAAGCTTTAATACTGCAGAATAAAGTTGGCCGGTTAAGGCTTACAATTTGATCACTTCTGATGATCTGCCCTGTTAGGAGCAATAAGGATTGCTAAATCCACCCTGTTAAAGGATTTACAAAACATACAATGAAGTATGCACTCGGTAAAGAGATTTTACAAAGACTGTTAAGTCTACCCGGTTAAAGGATTTAGTACTGATTCACCTGTTAGAATGAAATAGTAGATCTCATGCTTTGCAACTGGATTGCTGATTGAGATTCACTGATGTACTGATCACCTTCTGTGATGAATTTGTCTTTCCTGATCCTTATACTTCTTAAGCCTTCTGTAATTCGCTTATCTCTGCCTTTCTTTTTCACATATATTCCTTTTTTTTTCATTCATACTTTTCATTTTTACAACATTGTTTATATACAAGTCTAAAACAATTAATTACAATTACAATTACACAGTCAGCTTGACAAATAAACATAAGAGCTACTAAGTCGGCCCAAGTATGATTACATGGTTCCTGCAAACTGACTCGGTGACTTTCTAATACTCAGCGTCCACTGCATTACTCGGCATCGTCATGCACTCGGTAGAAGTGAAGGCACGGTTCATACTGATCACTCGGTAGGTTTTGAACTTGGTAAATACTGGTGACTCGGTAGACATGATGTTACTCGGTTTACATTGTCCTGTTCAGTTTGTACTAACTTCCTCAATTTGCACTGTTTGCTCGGTTTGCACTGTCTGCTCAGTTTGCACTGTCTGCTCGGTTTGCACTGTCTGCTCGGTTTGCACTGTCTGCTCGGTTTGCACTGTCTGCTCGGTTTGCACTGTCTTCTCGGTTTGCACTGTTTGCTCGGTTTGCACTGTCTGCTCGATTTGCACTGTCTACTCGGTTTGCACTATCTGCTCGGTTTGCACCCAGAATGCAAATAAGTGTTGTCACTAGTGGCAATTCTGCTTAATGCCAACAATCTCCCCCTTTGGCATTAGTGACAAAAACACTTATTGGCCAAAACTTATATACACGAATCATGCTGAGTCTTATTTTGATTTTTCAAAATTTGTCTTTGTTATAGGGCTTTATACATTGTCTCCCCCTTTTAATGTGCTAACTGTTTCTATACAAATCTTCTTCTATACATATCTCTCCTTCTATACATATCTCCCCCTTTTTGACGATAATGCCAAAGGTGCATATACAAGTTATTTATAGAGAGAATCCAAAATTTGATAGAAAATCAGAATGTACCTTCATTATTAGTGCCAGGGTTCTGTCCCAACTTTCTTGCAGAATTTTACATGTTTGTATAGCAATTTGCACTTCTGCAGAGAGTTCAATCATGTGATCTGCTATAGAGAACTGATTGTCATGAATCAATGTTTTGGAATGTTCAATGTGCTTAAACATTGTATTCATGATGGGAAGGATCATGTGTTGGATGTCTAGTAGTGTGGACCGGATCCCTGTGTCTTCTTTCAGTAGATCAGACTGCATATGTGATAGGTGTGAGATTTTCATGTGATGAGTAGAGCTTGAACTTGGTTCAAGTTGTAGCTTCTGTATGCTAGTCTTCATATCCTCATCCATTTTATTCATTTTATCCTTAATATCCTTTGTGAACTCGGCAATATTGCACAATCTGGCCAAAAGAGAGGTAGCATTCGAATAGATAGATTCAATGTTAGACAAAACTGAAGACAATTCTACTTGGTTAATAGCTATGTACTGAGCAATGTGCTCAAGCACTTTATTGTTGAATCTCTTCTCAGCTCTTTCAACTAACTTTTCTGTGCCGGATGAATCCTCATTGTATTTCTCAACTGCTTCTGCTAACTGTAACAAAACATGCTGGGAGGAGTCTACTTTAATGCCTAATGCATCAGACAAAATGTCCTTAGCATCCTTAATGATTTGATACTCCTTGTCTCTCTCCTCTTTAAGCTTCTTTTGTTTTTCTTTCCTTTGGAGGATCTCACCTATATTTTGCATCTGGTCCGCTGATAGATTTGCAAAATCTAATGTAGGAATCTCTATCTCTTCATCTAGGTCTATATCCTCTACTATATTTTTACCCAAAAATTTTATACTCGGTAGAGCCTTAGGCTTATCTGTACTTAATGCTTTGGTAGTAGTGACAGTAGATAAAGTAGGGTTGGCTATAGATACTGGCATACTTTCTACTGGAGAACTTAAAATATTTACACTTGAAGATTCAAAAACTAGAAAACTTACTGCTGGAAAACTTGATGGTGCAGGAGACTGCAGCTCGGTAGAAGAAATGGTAGCTGCTTCTGATGTTGCTAGGGATGATTGGACAAATGTGGAAGTTGTCACAACCATGCTTGAAGGTGTCTCCGGGCTGGATGTAGAAACTTTCACTGGAGAGGTAGGAAGGGATGCAATGACTTCTGCTGCTATCCTCACAGTATCATCTACCTCAGTGTCTTATTCTTGTTCATCACTGTCATCTTCAATATCTTTTATTATTATTGTTTCAATACTCAGTTGGTGAAGGTGGTAAATGTTCTTCCATGTAGCATTTGCAGCCTTCACAACCGATTCAATATTGTTGATCAAAATCAAACAAGTATTGAACTTCAATGTCATCTTATTTTCATTTTCTTTTAATGCCTTCTTTACTTCATCATTTTTCAAGCTCGGCATCAACTGTCTCAGGTTTTGATCAAATATTTCTATCACAGTTTGCCTTGCATTGCTCCATCTCATTTTTATTGGATTCAATAGAACTGCTGGAACCTGTGGGGCAATTTCTTCAGGAGAGTATTTCCACTGTCCCATCTTCTCAATAACATCATCTTCTATTTCCTTCTGTTCTGCTTCCGATCTGGTTTCATATCTTAAGGATTTTATGTTACTTACTCCAGATCCTGATCCGTCTCTAAAGAGTTTGAGCTTTTCTTGAAGGTTTAGAGGAGGCCTTTTGAATACTATGTCTTTATCTGCCTTTTCTGCCTTGTTTGCCTTGCCTCTTGTATTTCTTCTTGTAAACACAGCAGTGGGAGGCATAGTTGCCTTAGTGATGAAAACTTTTCCTTTCTTCTTTGTAGGTTCTGGTTCCTCTGTTTTCTCATCCTTTTCTTCTTATTTTTCATCTTTTTCTTCTTTGTCCTCGGTTATCATTTGCATTTTGGCTATCCTCTTCTTTCCTTTGTTTACCGCCTGTGGAAGCTTTATGCTTAGTTCAATTCTCACCTTAGCTTCATCATATGTTCCAAAATATGGAGCTTCGGGATTGACAGGCTGATTAAGTAGAGCTTCAATGATATCCTTGGTTTCATCAATATTTACCTCATAAGGAAGAGGTTTTACATATACAGTCCTTGGTTTAACTGCTTGAATATATACATTATCACAATCCACCATAAAACAAATGTCGTCTTTGTAATCTTCCACCAACTTCTGTGGAATCCGGAATCTGTCATTCATTTTCTCTTTGAAAGACTCAAAATAGTTATCCATGATGCTTTCAAAATTCTCACCCATTTCTGAGATGTATTCATTTATTTCATAGAGGACTGGCACATCTTTTCTCCATACAACTTTTCCTTTAGAAGGGAAGAATTTTAGAACATAGAAGAATAAATAGACCAACAAGGATCCAAACTTACATGGATTGTTCTTGGAAGTTTTAATGTTTTCCATGTTTTTGTTAAACTGTTTTAACAATAAGTCTGCTAGGTCAAATGTTAAGTTGTTCTTGACCACTTTGTATGCTAGGTCAATAGCTTCACAGGAGACACTGTTCTGTCGACTAGAACTGTAAATCTTATGGGCAATGATGTGTGTACCAAACTTCAGTTCAGCGTCGGTAATGCTGCTAACTTTCATGCCTCTACCGTCCCACTCGGCTAGGGTTTTCTTCTCTAGTTCCGTCCGACCTAGGGTTTTGGTAGTTTTAGCTTTGTTCAACATGGGAAGACCAGTGACTTGATGAATCATCTTCTTTGTAATCTCAATAGGTTGCTCAAGCCAAATCTTTCCATCATGTACTCGGATGAGAATGTACCTAACCCATTTATCTCGAAAGTTTTGAGGTAGATGTGCAATGTGAACTAAACCTTTATCTTCCAGATGTTTGTGCTCGGGTTTCAGACTACCATCCACACATAGTTCCTCACGCACAATATCTAGTTCGAGGTTCCCCATATCATGAATTGAACAGTTAAAATGATTGCAGATATCGTTAATAAGTAGTACCTTAGGAGGAATCTGAGATTGAGCTCCGTTCGAATCTAGGGCTGCTGCAATTGCGGGCACGATCTTAAAATCTGGTGCTTTCCATTCTCCTTGTACTAACATATCAGATCCTTTCTTCGCTGAAGTGCTGGATGATGCCATGGTAGCTCACAAAAAATTCCTTTCGCAAAAGTATTGAATCGCTGGGTTGCTCTTCAAATTTTCTGCTCTCAAAGTGCTAAAGATTCGCGGTGAAGAATGAGTTCGATTACTTGCCTTTTTGTTTACAACTCTGTCATTAATGCTCATTTCAAATTAGGGTATGAATTCTGACAGACTGTCACCCACTAAGAATTAATTACTCGGTAAAGACTTTGCAACTCGGTGAACTCGGGAATTCATAATGCTCCGACCTCTCTCGGTAAAGACGGGTACCGACCTTGCTCGGTGAAGACTGATACCGACCTCCCTCGGTGAAGACTGATACCGACCTCCCTGTGATCTTACTGCATCTTGCATGCTGATTTAGCTCTTTCTTTTAATTCAGTTCTGGAACTGCTTGAGATTGGTCTATGAGAATACAGTTCCAGTGCTTTCTTGGAAATTTAGTTTGAGTCGGTAGAGCCATCCATTCCATTACTTGGAGTGGATTGCTTGGTAGCTTTAGGAATCCATTTTTGTCTCACCTGTTTCCTGACCTTGGTTGCTTCATTCTTCTTTCCATCTTCAACTTCACTAGCATTCATGCAGTTTCTGGCTATGTGACCGAGTTTAGTGCATTTGAAGCATCTTACGGTAGTATCTCTTTTCCTTAGATGATGTTTTATGCAATTCATGCCAATGTGTCCATATTCTCCACAGTAATGACATCTACACCAGGTGTTTTAGTCCCATCCAAACATTGCTTTCATAATTTGTTCTGCTGGATTAAATGTCTTGGATCTACACTCGGATGCCTTGTGACCTTGTTTGTTGCACTTGTGACAATTACCTCTGAATCTAGGTTTTTCCCTGCATTCATTTGCTTTGTGACCAGGTTGATTGCAGCTATAACATTTTCCATTGAATTCTGCTTTTTCATTATTCCAACATTTATTTGAAGTATGTCCTATTTTACCACAATGATTACAAGTAGGTTTTTGATTTCTTTGAGTACCTTGCTTAGAAGATTCGCCTTCTCCTTTGTATCCAAGTCCTGCTTTTCCTTTTTGCCTATGAAGATTTCGCTCATACAGCTGATTCAGGTCTTCTTGACTTTTCAGCATTCCTTCATTGATTTTTTTTTCAGCGTTTAGGTCATCCACCAATCTTAGATTGATTTCCTTTTCAGTTCTTAGTTCTTCTCTTGTGCTTTCTATTTCTGATCTTAGATTCAGAATTTCCTCATTTGTATGAGAGATCTGATCAATTAGGTTTTCTAGCTGAAGGGTTTTATTTTGGACTTCAATGTTTCTTCCATCTAATTCATCTTTCAACTTGTTTCTTTGTTCCAAGATCTCACAGAATCTTGTAGAGTGTAGTTCTTGTTCTCTTTTCAATTTTCTCACTTCTTCCTGCAGAGACCCATTCTTTTCTAGGAGTTCTTTGACAGCATTGTTTGCTTCATTTGAGTTATTTGAGGGAAAAAGATCTTCAATCTTTTCTTCAATGTAATTCTGATCATTCATCTGATTTGCAAGTTCCTTCCTTCTTCTTAGGGATTGGGAAAGATGTTCTTTTGCTTCTTTGAGTTTAGCTATGGCCATTTCTAGATCTAGCTTTTCATTTTCAATCACCTTGTTCAGTTTGAATACCTCCATTGTCCTGGATCTTTGCTCAAGCTAGTTAAGCTTTATCTTGAGAACCAATGATGCTCTGATACCAATTGTTGGAAATATTTAGGAATTAACCGAGTTACTAAGAGGGGAGGGGTGAATCAGTAACTCCAAATTTTCTTCCAATTTTAACATGTAATTTACTTTTAACCTTTTGCATACAGAAAGAATGAAACTTAAAAGCATTCACAATAATGACACATAGATTTGGTTACCCAGAAACCTTCCAAAAGAAAGTAAAACTGGGGTGGGGATGAAACCCACAAAGCTTTAATACTGCAGAATAAAGTTGGCTGGTTAAGGCTTACAATTTGATCACTTCTGATGAGCTGCCCTATTAGGAGCAATAAGGATTGCTAAATCCACCCTATTAAAGGATTTACAAAACATACAATGAAGTATGCACTCGGTAAAGAGATTTTACAAAGACTGTTAAGTCTACCCGGTTAAAGGATTTAGTACTGATTCACCTGTTAGAATGAAACAGTAGATCTCATGCTTTGCAACTGGATTGCTGATTGAGATTCGCTGATGTACTGATCACCTTCTGTGATGAATTTTTCCTTGCTGATCCTTATACTTCTGAAGCCTTCTGTAATTCGCTTATCTCTGCCTTTCTTTTTCACATATATTCCTTTTTTTTTCATTCATACTTTTCATTTTTACAACATTGTTTATATACAAGTCTAAAATAATTAATTACAATTACAATTACATAGTCGGCTTGACAAATAAACATAAGAGCTACTAAGTCGGCCCAAGTATGATTACACGGTTCCTGCAAACTGACTCGGTGACTTTCTGATACTCGGCGTCCACTGCATTACTCAGCATCGTCATGCACTCGGTAGAAGTGAAGGCACGGTTCATACTGATCACTCGGTAGGTTTTGAACTCGGTAAATACTGGTGACTCGGTAGACATGATGTTACTCGGTTTACATTGTCCTGTTCGGTTTGTACTAACTTCCTCGGTTTGCACTGTTTGCTCGGTTTGCACTATTTGCTCGGTTTGCACTGTCTGCTCGGTTTGTACTATCTTCTCGGTTTGCACTGTCTGCTCAGTTTGCACTGTTTGCTCGGTTTGCACTGTCTGCTCGGTTTGCACTGTTTGCTCGGTTTGCACTGTCTGCTCGGTTTGCACTGTCTGCTCGGTTTGCACCTAGAATGCAAATAAGTGTTGTCACTAGTGGCAATTCTGCTTAATGCCAACAGTTCTCTAGTAGTAGAAATCTCCCCAATTATGGTCCTTAGGCCATTTATCAACAAATTGTTTAGGCCTCAAAAGTTGTAAAACCTTAACTGGTAGCCTAGAAAGATTTAAATCTAGGCTGAGAAAAATAGGATGCACTATCCAATTCTAAAAAGCGTAGAAATTATAGTTAGGGCAAGTAGGGCTCCAGGTTCCTATCCATAATTGCACAAGATTTGGCTAACCCCTCCAAATCATCTGAGGTTGTAGGTTATCCAAATTCATAATGTCATAATTATAGAACAAAATGAGATGCATTAATAATGAATGATGCAAAAACCTAGGTGAATCCTCTCTTTTTCTGATTGCCTCCAATCCCTCATGCATTCTGTTAATGATATACCCAATGTAGTCATATCCTTTTCTTGTATGTGTTTGTTGTAAATCTAACACCATCATCATGATGTCAGGTGTGATTCTGTCTGATCCCCCATCTACTCCTAGTACTATATTCAAACTATAAGCAATATACTTCACATAGAAACATAAATCCTTGTAAAAGTAAGGGGTTGACCCACCCATTGCTACAATGTAATTTATGTTTTCTTTTGGGACATAATTTTGAATCTCCTTTACCATAAGGACAGATTCCTAAGTATACCTATTAGCATGGGCCTACAAATTAATCTCTGTGGCCATGGGGATATTAATACCAAAAGTCCTCATAAATGAGCTTCTGTCAAGAGTAACAAGTGTTGAGCCATCTTCCTTCCTAATTATCTTTGATAAAGGGTCATATTTATTAGCTAGAGCAACTAGTAGGTCTACATATATGAAAACATTAGGTACTATCAATTTGGCTAGCCTAGAGGTCCAACGGTTTGACACCGGTACCAAATTATTAGCATTCTTATGAAAATACCTAAAAAGTATAATTCCCGACACATCCCCGGTCTTTGCATCTCTACAAAAAGAGAAATCATCGGTGAAGATTTCATCACTAACATTTTTGTTTTGCGATGATCTTGGTAGTAATGCAAGAAACTCATTTGAGAAGCTTTCTTTATGTTTGTCCTTACTTCCCTTGCTTGTGGAAGCTCCACTAGTTGAAGGATGACTCATTGTGACTGTAATTTGAAATCCTCTAAAAATTTTGAAACTATGATCTCTCTGAACTACTTTATCGCCAAAAGACTTCACAAATCTTCACAATTCTCTAGCTCAGGCTCTCTAGAATACTTGGTAATTTTGAAAAAGTAACAATCATTTGTATTTATTACAAAGAATTAAATGCAATTATCATTTCAAGATTTCAAGATTTCAAAATTTGTAATTCATGTCAAATCCACCATTACTCAGCACGCCCTGAACTTCAATTCACTAGTCGTGACATGAGACAATGATAGGTAATCAAATTCAATTTATGGCAACCTAGTGACTACCAAGCCAATCACAATCGCTAAAGGATTGTGTGTTTTTTCATATTCTTCAGAGATTAAGCAACCCAAAGGAAATCTCTAAGTCACTCAATGACTTGAACCCTTATGACTTCTTCTAAAGATTTGGTGACTACCACAACTTAAGTCTTTTTACTTCTACTTTCTCACTTTTGGAGACTCGATGACTATAGTTTATTTTGGAGTTGCTGCAACTTTTATTATTTACCAAAATTATCCCGAGACCTAGTGACCATAGTCTTTCCTAAGTCTCATTTCCTTAATTCCTTATTGACAGTCTCAACGACTATACAGTGAGCCTCCTGATTGCTAGAAATTCTTGACTTGTCAAACATTTTGTGGAGATTACCCAACTTTACCCATCTGGAGATTCATCGACTACAAGAGAAGTCTCTTTATCATTGGATATTTGTTGAGTTTCTCTTTTCTTCATGCAATTACACGATAGCCACAGGATCTTAATCTGACAGTAATCATTGAATCTCAACATCTTTTGGATGACATCACTATTATCTAGCAATTGAGAGATAACCGTTAGATCTATATTTATAAAGAAAAATATCAATGGTAGTCGTGTAATTTCTACATTTTCATTCTGAATTTTACTTTCTCTAGAGATCTGGAGACTGAGCATATTTGGAGACTTGGTGACCATAGGTAGAAATCTTTGATTTGTTTCATCTAGAGATTGAGTGACTATAGTATGTCTCGTAGTTACTGAGAAAATATTAATCCTTTATTTTATTCTACAACCAATTAAGAGTGAACACGTCACCGAATCTGACAAATAGATTCTTACCCCCGTTTGATCTTTTAATCCTCAGCTGACACTTAACCTTTAGTCATCTAGAGATCACGTGACTAAGGTTATCTTCCAGTCATCGGATAATTCTCTTAACTTGAGTTTATTTTAGAGACTGGGCGACAAAGCACTTCTCATAGTCACTACAAGATTTCTTAACTCATGTTTTAATTCGGAGACAATGCGACCACCGCCTGATTTCAAACACATCAATGGCTCAGATCTATTCTTTGAAAATCTTTTCCTTAAACTATCATCTTTTGATGATCATATGACTCAAGCCATCTTACAGTCACTTAATATTGCTCTTTACCCTAGTAACATTTAGAGACTACCCGAAATCCTTTATTTGCCAAGTCACTAGATACTTTTCTTAACCTCGGTCAAATTTTGAGATATAATGCTGACCGTTGATTCTTCCTTCATATTACGGTCATCATTGAGCCACCGAGTTTATTGCAGCTTAACCACTTCATTGTGAGATTAGGAGATAATCGTGTCGCCAGATCGTTGAGTATTTAGAACATAATCACCAGGAATCTGCGAACAAGCGACTATGATAATCGCTAGGTCGCTGGATGATTTTCTTAACTGCCAAAGAACTAGGAGATTATGAGACTGAAAAGAAACATAACTGCCATCCTTTATTGAGAGAGTCAGCGACCAATCAATGAGTCTCCTTATTGCTGAAACTTTGGTTACTTCATTATTTCATAAAGAGATTACCTGACTGCATGTCTTTTGCATATAGAGATTTAGCGACTATAGTTTAACTCTGAAATATTTACCAGTAGCAATCACTAGATCTCACATAGATCACTGGGAGATTTGACGACTAAGAACATCCACTGAGTCTCATGATAAAAAGGAATATTCTCTAGACTTAAAGAGATCAAGCGACAAAGCACATTTTCTGAATCGCCAAATTAGAAGGAATATGCTAATTGGGTTCTGAGACTAGGTGACTAAGCGGTAATTATAAAGCATACATGGTTAAAGGATTATTTAAGTCATTTGGAAAAGTAACTGTAGGTTAGAACCCGGTCAGGTTTTTATAGTGTTTTTTGGATTTTCACAAGCATTTTGTCCTAGCACCTAGGGTTTTCATCATTAGGAACATAATTTTGGCATTTTGGACATGAAACTTGCAAAAGGAAAAGACAAAAGCTGGGAAAAATACCGAAGAAATAAGGAAAGAATGCAATCTTGAAAATTTTGAATACATTACCAACATACTATAAATGGAATTGATTATATATATAAAAGATTACCTCAATAGAATGTTACATCAATAATTCTAACAAGAATCAAATTATATTGAATTAAGTAAGAAACAATAAATTTTCAACCAAAAATATACTTTTGATCACTTTAGAATCAATACTCTTCAATTTTATTAATTTTTTTATTTTATTACATGCCACTATGTGACAGTTGTTTAAAATTTATAGCAAAATGATATTGAGCCTACACTGACTTTGATGCCATATGGGATTAAACATTTTATTTAAACCTCAATAGTTATAATTTTTATTCTTAGTCCACCTATAGTATATTGAATATGTCACACATTCTTAATTTTCCCTACATCTCACATCCCCTCTATGATTCCGAGAGAAACTTGGAATCCGTTTTATAGGGTCACTGCATTAATTATTGATAGCTGACATAATGGTTCTACGTGGAGGTGACATAATCCCGATTCCTAGAAGATAGCTATTGACATAATCATCATTCCATCTGCAAAGCCGCTGACGTCATTCCATTTTTCTTTCGGCTGTGTATTCTGATGCTCTGGTAGTGACGACTGACAACTGAGCTTTTCGGTCATTTCATTTTTGTATTCGGATGCTCCGAGAGAGACAACTGAACTTTTTCTTTATTTGTGTTTAGGGTGTTAGGCTTTCCACTCAATACACGTTTTACAAGCCTATATAAGCAGAGAAATATCCTTGTATTTGGCATCAGTTGTGTTTCGAAGTGGTTGAGTAAGTGCTCTCAATATGAGTCAAG
This sequence comes from Chamaecyparis obtusa, assembly GCA_027943335.1. Lineage (NCBI taxonomy): Eukaryota > Viridiplantae > Streptophyta > Pinopsida > Cupressales > Cupressaceae > Chamaecyparis > Chamaecyparis obtusa. The sequence goes on along the minus strand of BSBK01011564.1, from coordinate 16,830 downwards.
GAAATTTCGTCAGTGATTCATTATTTTTTCTTCACAAAGTAGCAGAGGAAGTTCTTCCACCTTGTATACATAATGTCATTTGTACCCAACGTCATAACCCGAACCAGCCCTGCCATCATGGACCACCCCGTCAGCCCTATCATCCCTCTCAATATGGCCCACCCGCTCCAACTATACTTATATTCCATGAAGGCGGTAAGCCCTCTCAACAAAGCCCCGCCATTCCACCTGCTCAAGCTAACTTGTCGCCCTCCCTCAAGAACGGCCAAAGCAATCAGTCCAACATAGGCGATGGGAACAAGCAGCAGAACATAGACAAGCAATCAGGGGGTACCAACAAATGGTAATTAGGGCACGTGACTGAAGACTGAGCAGTAAAGTCTGCGTAAACAAAACTCTAAGTATGTGTTGTGTTGTCCATTGTGCTCTGTTGTCCGCGTAAACTCTAAGTATGTGTTGTCTCGTCATGTACTTCCTTTGGGTCATTTATGTTTCCGTGTTTAGCTGTCCACATAATAAGCGTGTTATAAAAATATATAAGGAATAAACTAAGTATTGTGCTCTTTTGTTTATCTTGATCTTTAAATCTTTCTACATTCTATCATCTCGCGGGGAAGGAAGACAAGGAAAGTGGAGCTTGGTAATATATTCTTTGTATGGAATGCCATTCTGAATGACTGGAATGTAAAATAGCTCTCTAAACATTATGGGAAAAGAGATCTGAAACAACACAGAACTGAAAATGGAATGCACTCAGAATAACAGAGTGAACAGTTATAAAATTAACTGTATTTCTCTGTTTATTAATTTCAGAAGTAACGTACATGTAGAAGAATTATTTCATGTCTTCACTGTCCATTTATGCTATTACACGTAGAAGACTTTTTCCGAACGGTTGCATAAGAAATAAAAGATCTTGCCTATTCTTAACCCATAAAAACAATTTTATAGTGGTAGGTTAATCCAGTATTACGCTATTTTTAGTTAACTCTGGATTTGTACTTGGTGGTTGATCCTTATGAGAAGTATTGTCAGTGAAAACGAAGGAGGACAGCCGATTGGGGGTATAAAATTAATTTCTGGGAGCTTCTCACTCTTATTACCCATCAATGCTATCTTGTGGTTCTTTTTTATATCTTTTATTTAATAGGCTTTGTGTCATGATCCAACATAATATTATGCATCGCAATTTATGGATCAACATCATACATATTCAAATGAGATCAAACAAAAAGTTAACCTAGATATTTGAAAAGGAGAGAAGAAGGTTCATATTGTTCATCAACATAGAAAATTTTTCCAATTCTTTTAACATTTGATTTCTATTATCCTCAATGAAATGACATTACAATATTCAGAAAAAACAATATGCTACAGCCACATAGTACACACTTTCATTATAATAATCTACAAGACAAAGCCACAATCTAAACTTCTAGAAAAAAATACTAGAATTTCCCTTTAGCCCTATTTAAGTAGCACAATTAGTTGTCTACAAATATTCTAGAAAGTGCTATTTTTTTCATTTTGGGACTCTGGACTTCAATTTCCTGTGTCAAGCAATTTTTCCCCCTCTTATTACTGTATTTAAACTAGAGTCTTGAAGGCACAACTTTTGTAAATAATAACTTGTGAACCGTTGAGTTGATTGGCTATTATAACCATATTTAAAAAATGACACAAACTGCACTATTCTGTAAAATAAAGTTTTACACACCTTTTGTAGCCTCTAAAGCCTTAAAAATTGAGCTGAAAATTTTTGTACCACCCCACAAAAATAGAAAATTTAATATGTTCAAAATCAAACTTGATCTTGGCATGAAACTTAAATATTGGTAGGCTAATACATCTAAAATGAACCTCTAGGGAAGAAATTGGATAATAGACAATATCATTTTTGGAGATGCAAAATTCCTTTTATACCACGGAAGATACTACATCAAGCACCCGAAATAAATTGAGATGTGACCTTGTCACATCTTAGGTGGGTGTTAAGAGGAAAAAAAGGCGGTCAATTAAATCCTTTGATAGTCATGATGAATCTACAATAGGTCATCCTCATTAGCTGAAGTAGGTTCTAAAATATTCTATTGTTCTTCAATTATCTCATCTTAAGTATTTCTTTAGTGATACTTTTTCAAATCTGAAACATCAAACATGACTGAAATTTTAAGTTTATTAGGAAACTCTACTTCATAAGTATTTCTTGAATCACGCTTCTTCAAGATTTTGCATGGTCCAAATTTCTTCATCTTCAACTTGTTGTATGTTCCTACTCAAAATTCCTTCTTTCTCAAATGAGTCCTAACTGCATCTCGAATTTGCAATTTATTATGTCTTGTTTTTTGTTGGGCATTAGCCTTGTATTGAATATTCATTTTATTAATATTCCTCCTCACCTTCGCATGCAAGTACTTTAAGTGTTCTATAAAGTTTTCAGGTTTCGCTATACTCATCGCTCCTTTGTCCAACTTCATTAGTTCTGAAACACTTCTAGAACTTCTACCATATATAATTAAAAAGGTGATTTACCAGTGCTCCTATTGATAGAATTATTGTATGTAAATTCTACTTGTAGTAATATAAGATCCCAACTCTTGTGCTTATTTACTACTAAGAACCTTAATAGATTTCCAAAACTTCTATTCACCAATTCAGTCTGTCCATCAATCTATGTGCAGTGTGATGAGATTTATTTCAAATATATCTTTAGTTTCTTTCACAATGTCCTCCAAAAGTACCCAAAAAAATTAGTATCTTGATTTAAAGCTATGCTTTCGAACAAATCATGTAGTCTCACCACTTCTCTAAAAATTAATTTTTCCACATGAATAAATTCATTAGTTCTTTGCAAGGAATGAGATATGTCATGTTTAAAAACCTAACTACAATCACAAAAATAAAAGCATGCCTATATCCTCCCTTAGCCTTTCTAGTACAAGTACTGGATGATATAATTCTATATTCTACTTGGTTCTATTACATAACCTAAAATATTCTACAACTCTCCACAAGCTTATAAACATCTTGTTGTAAGTTTGGCAAGTAATAATCCTCACCAACTAGAGTAATAGTTTTATCTTGACCAAAGTGTTTAGCCAATACTCCACTATGCTTCTCTTTAATAAGGTTCTTCATCATGGAACTCTTTGGAATGAATAATTGGATCCCTTTGAATATCATTACCTCTTGGATTATAAATCCAACCATTTGGTCATGTCCAGAGTAATAGATTCTATGCAAGCTCTGTAGGCCTCCACAAAAGAAAGATCATAGGGATACAAACTCTTGAGTTCATGAAACTTGATAATTTCTACCTTTATCTATGTCAACAAACTATATATCCTTCTTATGTATTTTTTATCTCTATTATAATTTTCACTCTTGTTCTTCAAACCATAAGTGTAACTTTTCCAAAACTCAATCCATTTCAAATGCCTCTTATTTGAACTACCCTTAGCTATTCAAATACTATAGTGTAAAATCGCAAAGTTGTGTCACATTTCAGGCTAATGTCATGCCCAAAATAAACAACCAAAAATGTAACAATTTTTATTTTTTTAGAAGGGTGAAATGTAACATCATATGTCATTGTCATGTACTCCGATTTACTTAGCCAAGGTTCATCACGGATGCTCCTATGCTGAAAACGGTTAGGGAACTACTCGCAATGATAGTAACATTAAGTGGATCTATCAAGGAGATCTATCTCAACTAAGCCCTCATCTAGCAATGTCGAAGGTCTAGTTTCCTAATGACCCTAAAATGAACTGGCTATCATCTTGTTAAGAAGTTCCACCATTAGTTGTGAAGGAACATATACCTGATAATGCTACTAAATTAATAATTCAATTTCATTCCTAGCTAGGTCAGAACATTATCACCACTAACTATTAGTCCATTACATTGAGTACCAAAATTGGAACTCATTGGCTAAGGATTATACTTATCCTCTAATTAACTAAGTTCCTAATGCTTGCTAAGTCTAGTCTGGCTTACACTGATTGCCTAATGAACAAAATAAAACATTAACTTAATATATTGATACATTAAAAGTTAAATCCATTTACACCAAAAATTCTATAACCAATAGCAAGTTACAATTTAAATACACCTAATTAACTATACAATAACCTTATTCAAACTAGAACATTTAGATAAAATAAACTATTAATTTAACAAGTGATTAAATGCTAGCTAAACCTAAACACATTATCCATATACAACTAATGATTAAAAAATTAAGTTTATTAACAATGTACTAAAATCCCAAAATGAAACTAATAATCATTAAGTGAGATTAGTAACTAATATTAACAAGTCCAATGAAATGAACAATTAAAGTAGTTAGTTGATTTATCTGAACATGTTAGCAAAACCCATTAGTTAATAGCTAATTTTATTAATGAAGAGAATGTCTTAACCACTATAAAATAATAATAAACATAAAAGTCAAATTTCAAAAAAGAACCTAAGCTAGACACTTTTATCCTACTAAGCTACTAATCAATCCTTCTAACATCCACTTATCCCATCCCCACTTTCCCCAATGCATGTCATTTTCGCAGGGTAAGTGGGTAGCTGACTTGTCAAAAGGACAAGTGACAAGTTCATGATGGAATAGCAGCAAGGCACGCATGGGTAGAAGGAAGATATGGCATAAGTTTTGGAGATGGTGGTAAGACCAAATCATAAAGTTCTGACAAAGTGGTCGAATCACTAGCAAGCAAACATAATTACATAAAACATCAAGGCAAGGTCATATTAAAGTTGCCTTCCCACTTGCAACCCCAAAGTCCTGTGTAGGTGTAAAGATAGATTTATTTTATGTTTAAAAAGGATTTCAAAAAAAAGGTAGCATAAGCAAGGACATAATCTAGGCGTGGGTTCCACTGGGTTGCATTGGATGAAGTAAGTCTTTATGGCTAGTTTAATAAAACTTATTTTAATAGGGATTGGCTGTTATTAGTTTAGGTTTATATAGGAGTTAGGCTCATGTTAATATTAATTCTAATTAGCTACATAATGGAGTTTTAAGAGAGTATATTCTCTGTGGTATGGGAATAAAGTTATTCCCATACAAATTCCAGAGAGTATTTCTCTCTTAAAATTTCTGGGAATGTCATTTCTATTATATGACTAAAGCTTTAACATATTGATCTCTTTATTTTATTTACTAGCCATAGGAGAGATATTAAATTGAAATTAATATTTCACTTTAAGCATTGCATTGAGAAAGTAATGAAAAAAGTTTTAGATATAAATGATCTTATCATTAGTGTTTTATCTTATCAATTATTCCATGGCTAAATCATTTGGAAAGAATAAGAGATGGCAAGGTTTCTTTCATCCAAGTATAGTCCTATTAAATATGAGTTTGGTCTACAATGAGATAGATTGTAATGAGCTTACAACTATAAATCCAGATATTAAGAGATCCTTGGTTAACCATTTCAATGAAATTTTACTTGCTAAAAACTGATTTCATTTCTTTTCTTGCCAACTTTGAATAACATTTTACAAGAAGCATAACTTCACTATCTCAAGAGGTAGAGTCAAATAGATATGAAAGAGAAGAGTCATCATTTTCATAATAGTTATCTTTTCAAATACAATATCTATCCCTTATGATGGAGAAGAAATCATAATTACAGCAAGATATTACAAATTGGAGAGAGTACTCAATGAGAGCTCAATAGAAATAGCAACTTCTCTTCATCACAAATCATTTACCACTTCAAAATGGACCAAAGAATGGAAATAAATTTACAAATTGCAACAAGAGGAGGATCTTCTTCAAGATCAACAATACAACAACATATGAAGTTTTAATACAAGCACATCCAAGAAAGGACTTCTTCAAGCTTCTTCTACATGGGTCTTGACTTCAATACCTGCAATAAAAGGGATAGAACCATGGGTGCTCACCACCCAACCTAGGTCTCTTATGAGACCACCCCTGAGCTTGGAGAACCAAGGCTAAATGGGTATGCAACAAGATCAACAAGATGCTCACAAAACAAGTCACACAAACATACATACAACAAATTACTCCCTCCCAAAGCTACACAAATGAGTTTTACAATCTCATTGAAAGGGTGGAGGTGGGATTTTCCAAGGGGAGAATGCCATTACATACAAATTTCTCACCATGAGTATTCAAATGCCTCTTCAAGGCTACATATCCAAGAACTTCATACACATACTTTGCTTAACATCCTCTTCAAAATACAAGAATACAATGGCTTCGATGGTGCCCATACACCATGTACTTATCCCTCTTCTCCAAGAGAAGAGACTCTCACCTCATGGAGAGCCCAACTAACCCCTCCACCCATAGGCCACTTCTTCCCTTCCCAAAGCGTGAGTAATGCCTTACACCCATAAACAATAACTCCCTCAATCAAGCAAAAAGAACAAGATCAAACCATGAAATCAAACCCAAAATCCCTCCCTTACAACACATTGTCACAACAAGAACCAAGATTCATATGCATGAGTTAGAAAAATACAAGCTAATCTAATGAACAAGTAGAAAGGTTTCCATGAGAAGAGTAACAAACATCCACAAGTGTGATGGAAGTGGAAATTTGAGAAGAGCTATCCACTTATCCTTCCTCAATCCAAACCCTAATGTCTCCAAATGTAGAGAGTGGTTGAACTCCCACTAAATCTCCTAAGGGCCTCTAAAAGGGCCTCCAAATTTCTACCCACCATCCATCCATAAATGTAGACTTGACTCTATGGTCCTATTGTCTTTCCTTGTCCCCCCATGATAAATGCATGATTGAAAGAAAGGGATGAAGTTGGATAAAGATCATGACTTACCAATTTCGAAGCCAAGGGTAAATGGGTCATAAAATGGGTTACCAAGGTCACTAGGGAATTAGGGACATGCTCAAAACCTTCCTAACCCATAACCCTATCCATTAGGTACTTAAATTATGCCAAAAATGACCCTTAGAACCCCTTTTTGGCCCCTAGAAGTGACTAGAACTAAGATGGATTAAAACAAGCACATAACAAGTGTCAAGTGACACTAACAATTACACAATACATACCCAAGGTCATGTCTTGGATGACAACAAGAAATTAATTAATAACACACATGCAAAGATTCACATTTACAAGGAGTTCACATTACAACGAGGCTTTTAATCCCATATCGGAATAAGCCTTGGCTTACTCAATTCACATTTGTTTAACCTTGGTTCTTTGATTAATTCCATGGTTCTCTTGCCTGCTCACTGCATATCAAGCATTAGTAGTCCAAGATGATAACATTACATGAAACATACATATTCACTCCCCAATTTAGCAACATAATCAATGTGCATAATTCAATTTTAACTGTTATATGCAGAAAAATTTTCCATACAAAGTGCTTAAGCATCACAATTGCATAATCATCATGACATGTCACCTGTGGAGAAATAAAATTTAAACATGATCCAATATTCCCATCTAAATCACCCTACTAAATATGCATAATCAAAATCTCAACATACTCTAAATTCTAATGCACATCATAAGGTGATCCACATGGCATAATAATCATCATCAAAATATAGTATCTCGAGTCTCTATCAGAATAGATCAACAAGTGTATCAATTTATCAAAATGTGAATAAGAAAAGATGCTATGATGGGTCAGGGTGAGGCCTCACAGCTAACTTATCAGCACAACTAAATTTGAGTATTTCTAACTAAAATTATTTTTTATCAAACATATAGTCTAGCTAGATTCATTCTAGCTAAGTTAGATAAGTGCTTCAACATTTCCAACTGGAAATATCTATTAAATGCATGTTTTATACCAATTACTAAAGAAATAAAATTATTTTAGAACATAAAATCTCTTGAACATAAAAAATATTTTGTAATCATTCAGTATATTACTAAAATAAGAAATTAGTATACCTTCCTAACTCAAAAACACTCCAATGGCATTTCCACTAGCATTACATTCTACATGAAATGCATTATTAAATTTGGAAGTTCCAAAACAGGCTACTCTATAAATTTTATTTCAAAAAAATTAAAAATCTTTACTACTTGTGTAGCCCCCATAAACTCTTTTCAGCCCCATTCATGGTTTTAGTTAAGGGTCCATGAATACTAGTGAAATTTATTATAGACTTTCTATAAAAACTAAATAAACTAAGAAAATATCTTACCTCTGTATTACTCTTTGGAGTAGGCCTTTCAAGTTTAGGATTCACTTTCTAAGGTCCCATTTTAAGACTATGCCCTGAGACAAAAATCTCAGGTACACTAACTCCTTCACAAAACTGCACTTCCTCAAGTTAATGAATAAATTTTCTTCCTTCAAATTCTCAAACATCCTATGAATATGCACTATATGTTCTTGCTATGTCTAACTGAAGATCAAAATATCATCCAAGAAAAAAATAAAAAAATAACCAAAAAAAATATCAACACCTCTTTCACGAGCCTCATGAATATGCTCGATATATTGGTTAGCCCAAAAGACAATACTAACCACTTATACAAGCCCTCCTTTGTGTTGAAGGTTTTCATCTATTTATCTCCTTCTTTAATCTATATTTGGTCATTTATACTCTTCCTATCTATATTTGTGAATTAGTAATATCCACTGAAGTAATCCATAGTATTATCCATCATTAGGAAGGGAAACTTGTACTTGATAGTAATCTGATTGATTGCCCATAAATCTATACATATCCTCCATTCATTATTTTTATTTAGATCTCTAGTATTGTTAGTATAGAACATGGGCTCAAACTCTCTTAAATCAACCCCTTTTATAATAACTCCTTGACTTGAATGTTTTGTTTCTTTCTTCAACCCTTGCATTTTCTTTAAGGGTGAACCCACAATAGTGGGTTACACTTTTTAGCCTGAACAGACACTGAACTCTACGTTTTGAGAAAAACTTTCAGATTCGGATGCATATTGCCATTGAACCGCTTGAAATCAGAGGATGAAGTAAATTAGAGTCTTTTAGGATTTTCTATCTAGTTTCTAAATATATATATATATATTTTTTATTTTATTTTAATTTATTTGAATACTTTTTTCTTTCTCCCACGAAAACTTGTATGGTGCTGAAAATGTCATTTTCAAATAGTAACACTATTTTCATAGACCATAACTTTTTTTATAAAATAGATATGAATGCAATTATTTTGAATTTAGTTTTGTAACATCCATACGAAGGGCATGCAATTGGTTTGGTGGCATTATCACTATTATTTCATATTTTATTAACATTTGAAGTTGACTAAACCAAAATTTTGACCTACCTTGACTACATAGCTTATAACTTATTGTGTATTTATCAAATTTGAATTTTTTTTTTTAATAGAAAGTAGACTCGAATATGGAGAGCACTGTTATTTTTTGAAAAAAAAATTCCTTGTTTTACTATTTTTCATTGAACGTCAAACTCAGAGGTTAATATTTGATAAAAAACCTACATTCATTTAACGTAAAAAACCATACACATAATAAATTGAAAAATAGTCAAATATATAACAGTTTGAAAGCTAGTTCTGAGTACTTGTTGAATGCAAAAGAACATCTTCTTATTCATCCATTTGATCAGCGTGCTTGAGGCCTAAAGCCATGAAATTCTCAAAATTTCTTGAAAACTTGAAACCATGGCTCAAACCAGGGACTTTCGATTGAAAGTATTGACTTTCGATCAAAAGTACTTTCTGTCGAAAGTCATGTCGGCCTTTTTGGTGGCATTTCTGGTTGATAAGAATTAGGTATAAATAAATGTATATTTTTTTCATTTCTTAAATCGGAAAGTTGTAAAATAATTCACATTTAGGGGAAGAAAGACATTTTGGCATGGAATAATTTTCTAAGTTGTGAGGGGAAATAAAAAGAGAAGGCTAAACAAAAGTACATGACATTATTCAGAAGAGACTTAACAAAGACTACGTGAAGAATCATGATAAAGATATCATCTTCGGAAATAAGGTATGTCTAAGATGTCTAGATAGATAGATATTTTAAGTTGATGGTCAAGACTTGTCTTAATGTTCATGTAAATGTGATATTGTAGGTATATTAGACTTAACTAGACCTAACTATAGACCTATTTGAACTAATAGGACTTATTAAGACTAATTAGGACCTATTCTAGGACTAATAGGACCTCTAAGGACCCAGTTAGGACCAATTATACCCAATTAGGACCAATTAGATCTAATTAGAACCAAATAGTACCTAATAGGACATATTTGGAACAATTAGGACCTAATAGGATCTATTAAAAGTAATTAGGACTAATTAGGACATATTAGGACCTATTAGGACTAATTAGGACCTAATAGGACATATTAGGATGAATTAGGACTAATTAGGACCTAATAGGTCCTATTAGGACCTATTAGGACTAATTAAGACCTAATAGGTCCTATTAGGACCTATTAGGACTAATTAGGACCTAATAGGTCCTACTAGGACCTATTAGGACGTAATAGGTCCTATTAGGACCTATTAGGACCTAGTAGAACCTAATTAGGACTAATTAGGACCAATTAGACTCAATTAGGACCTTGAGTAGACTCAATTAGGAGCTAATTAGGACCTATTAGATTCAATGATGACCTATTAAATCTAATTAGACTCAATTAGGACCAATTAGGACCTAATATGGACTAACTAGACTCAATTAGGACTAACTAGACTCAATTAGGACCAATTAGGACCAATTAGGACCTAATTATGACCTATTAGATTCAATTATGACCTATTACATCTAATTAGACTTACTTATGACCAATTAGGACTTAATATTGACCAATTAGGACCTAATATGACCTATTAGACTCAATTAATGCCACTTAGATTCAATTATGACCTATTAGATCTAATTAGACTCAATTAGGACCAATTAAGACCTAATATGGACTAACTAGACTCAAATAGGACCAACTAGACTCAATTAGGACCAATTAGGACCTAATTATGACCAATTAGGTTCAATTATGACCTATTAGATCTAATTAGACTCAATTAGGACCAACTAGACTCAATTAGGACCAATTAGGACCTAATATGACCTATTAGACTCAATTAGGGCCACTTAGATTCAATTATGACATATTAGATCTAATTAGACTCAATTAGAACCAATTATGACATATTAGAACCAATTAGGACTAATTAGACCTATTAGACTCAATTAGGGCCACTTAGATTCAGTTATGACATATTAGATCTACAATTAGACTCAATTAGGACTAATTAGGGCCTAATATGGACTAATTAGACTCAATTAGGACCAACTAGACTCAATTAGGACCAACTGAGGACCAATTAGGACTTAACATGACCTATTAGACTCAATTAGGACCTATTAGATTCAATTAGGACCAACTAGACTCAATTAGGACCTATCAGATTCAATTAGGACCAACTAGACTCAACTAGGACCAAATAGGACCTAATATGGACTAACTAGACTCAATTAGGACCAACTAGACTCAATTACAATCAATTAGGACCTAATATGGCCCAATTACAACCTAATATGACCAATTAGACTCAATTAGGGCCACTTAAATTCAATTATGACCTATTAGATCTAATTAGACTCAATTATAACCAATTAGCACCAATTAGATTCAATTAGGACCTATTAGACTCAATTAGGACCAATTAGGACCAATTAGATTCAATTATGACCTATTAGATCTAATTAGACTCAATTAGGACCAATTAGGACCTAATATGACCTATTAGACTCAATTAGGGACACTTAGATTTAATTATGACCTATTAGATCTAATTAGACTCAATTAGGACCAATTAGGACCTAATTATGACCAATTAGATTCAATTATGACCTATTAGATCTAATTAGACTCAATTAGCACCAATTAGGACCTAATATGGACTAACTAGACTAAATTAGGACCAACTAGAGTCAATTAGGACCAATTAGGACCAATTAGATTCAATTATGACCTATTAGATCTAATTAGAATCAATTAGGACCAATTAGGACCTAATATGACCTATTAGACTCAATTAGGGCTGCTTAGATTCAATTATGACCTATTAGATCTAATTAGACTCAATTAGAACCAATTAGATTCAATTATGACCTATTAGATCTAATTAGACTCAATTAGGACCAATTAGGACCTAATATGACCTATTAGACTCAATTAGGGCCACTTAGATTCAATTATGACCTATTAGATCTAATTAGACTCAGTTAGGACCAATTAGGACCAATTAGATTCAATTCTAACTTGTTAGATCTAATTAGACTCAACTAGGACCAATTAGGACCAATTAGATTCAATTATGATCTATTAGATCTAATTAGACACAATTAGGACCAATTAGGACCTAATATGACCTATTAGACTCAATTAGGGCCACTTAGATTCAACTATGGCCTATTAGATCTAATTAGACTCAATTAGGACCAATTAGGACCTAATTATGACCAATTAGACTCAATTATAACCTATTAGATCTAATTAGACTCAATTAGGACCAATTAGGACCTAATATGGACTAACTAGACTCAATTAGACTCAATTAAGACCAACTAGACTCAATTAGGACCTATTAGATTCAATTATAGCTCAATTAGGACGTATTAGATTTAATTATCTACTCAATTAGAACCAACTAGGCTCAACTAGGACCAGCTAGACTCAATTAGGACCAATTAGGACCTAATATGACCTATTAGACTCAATTAGGGCCACTTAGGTTCAATTATGACCTATTAGATCTAATTAGACTCAATTAGGACCAATTAGATTCAATTAGGACCAATTAGGACCTATTAGATTCAATTAGGACCAATTAGATTCAATTAGGACCAATTAGGACCAATTAGGACCAATTAGATTCAATTAGGACCAATTAGGACCAATTAGATTCAATTAGGACCAATTAGGACCTAATATAACCTATTAGACTCAATTAGGGCCACTTAGATTCAATTATGACCTATTACATCTAATTAGACTCAATTAGAACCAATTAGGACCAATTAGATTCAATTAGGACCAATTAGGACCTATTAGACTTAATTATCTACTTAATTAGGACCAACTAGACTCAACTAGGACCAAGTAGGACCTAATATGGACCAACTAGACTCAATTAGGACTAACTAGACTCAATTAGCACCAATTAGGACCTAATATGACCTATTAGACTCAATTAGGGCCACTTAGATTCAATAATGACCTATTAGATCTAATTAGACTCAATTAGAACCAATTAGGACCAATTAGATTCAATTAGGACCAATTAGGACCAATTAGGACCAATTAGGACCAATTAGATTCAATTAGGATGAATTAGGACCAATTAAGACCTAATATGACCTATTAGACTCAATTAGGGCCACTTAGATTGAATTATGACCTATTACATCTAATTAGACTCAATTAGAACCAATTAGGACCAATTAGATTCAATTAGGACCAATTAGGACCTATTAGACTCAATTAGGACCAATTATGACCAATTTGATTCAATTATGACCTATTAGACTCAATTAGGGCCACTTAGATTTAATTATGACCTATTAGATCTAATTAGACGAGCAATTCTAGGACCAATTTATACTTCATACATGTGTAGGAAATGCTCAAGAATCACAAGCTCAACAATCTACCCAACCTTCAAAAGTTGGAGAAGGGTCATCACAAGCTCAACAAGCCCAACCTTAAGAAGTTGGAGAAGGGTCATTACAAGCTCAACAAGCCCAACCTTCAAAGGTTGGAGAATGGTCATTAGAAGCTCAACAAGCATAGGTCTCAGAATATCAAATAAGTACAAATCTCTCTCTTTCTCTGATAGACTCTCTCGATTTAGTCACTATCTCGATTTAGTCTCTTATTGGTGAATATATATTTTGGGTCTTTCCCCTAAGAAGAAGTTATTTTTTTTGTTGTGTACATGCAGCCTTTGATGATGAAAATGTTGGACAAGGGGCATCACAAGTTGAATCAACCCAAGGTCAAACAAGTATGTGTTTCCCTTGAATTAATGTATAAATTATGATAGGAAGAACATGTTCAAGAGCTTGTAAATACTTATTTCATGAAGGTCCCCTTAAGATGAGATATTAATATTTTTTATTTTATTTTATTTGCAGTGGAAGTGCAAGAAGCATATGTGAATGATAATCTACTCCAACAGTTGAAGAGAAAAATTAATCATAAAAGCATAGATCATTTAATTGAAATGGATGTGGAAAAATTGAGAGATTATGCTAAACAACCCATAAATATTATGAAGAGGGCATTGAATAAAAAGTCTAAGCAAATAATGAAACAATTTGAGAATCTTGGTACACTTGAAAAAATTCAACTGTTATCAATTACACTTCTTAAAGATGAGTTAAAAGAGCCATTAAAATTATTGGGTGTAGATGCAAGTTTGAAAAAGTTAAAATCAAGTAACGTACAAAAAAATATTGTTAACAGTGTTAAGGAAGGTTTGCATTCTATTGGGAAAACAACTAGATGTACAGATAGGTCCATTTCAAGAAGAGTGATACTGACATCTATTTTAAATAAAAACATGTCCCAAAGAAGACAAATTTTTTCACTTTCATCTCAGATCAGGTATAGTAGAAAGACAATGACACACTATTTGAAAAGAAGAATCAATTTGGATGATACTATATTGGAAGGTAATTGGGCACTAATGTGTAGAGATCATCGGTCTGATAGAATTAATGAAATGGTTAGGAACTTAGTTATGTCCTTTTGGACTTATCATACTCATCCTTCACCAAATACAAGAGACATTATCAAGAAGAGGACTAGGCCTAAGGAATATTTCCAGCACACAAAACATTGGTTGGACATAACACAACATGAATTGTATCTCTCATTTTGTAACTCAAATCTTGACATTAAGATTGGACAAACAACATTTGAAAGATAAAAGCCATTTTTTGTAAAGATAAATAAATCTTTTGAAACTTTTTGTTGTTGATATCACATTGAATTCGATCTCTACTACCAAGGGTTTAGAAAGATGATAGAAGAAAGTGGTGGTTCTCAAAATGATTTTCTTAAACGTCCAAGTCAATTCATAACATCAATCTTATGTAACAAATCAATTGATCATGAAATACCTGAAATAGATTGCATTAGAGGAACTTGTCAAACATGCAGGGATTTGGCTAAATTTCCTTTAAGGCTTGAAGATACTAACATGGTGAGGATGATAAAATGCAAGAGATACAAGTACATAAAGTCTGAAACAAAAGTTGGGAAAGAATCAACAAGGTTGGAATATGTAGAAGACGAGATACCTATTGCAACATTTATGGAGAATTTTTGTAAATTGATTCAACCATACATATGACATGTTTTTTTCACTAAATGGAAGGCATAACAATTCCAAATACAAAAAGAATCTTTTCTAGATGAAATGATTTTATCGGTTGTTGATTTTGCAGAGAACTACTCCTTTGTATCTCAAACACAACTTCAAGCAGAATACTACTATATAGAGCAGGTGACTATCATGGTACATGTGTCTTATCAACATGCACAATTAGATTTGGATGGAGTTGAAAGTACATATGAAGCACGAGTCATAAAGAAAGAGTATCACTTTTACATTAGTGATGATAAAGAGCATGACATACATTTTGTCGAGCATTGCTTTAAGACATTTTTTGGATATTTGGAAAACAAAGGCATCAAAATTGAAAAGCATTTTGTTTGGTCGGATGGATGTGCAGCACAATTTAAATCAGAAAGGCCATTTTATGCACTATGTAGATATCATCGATACAAAAAGATACCACATATTTGGAGTTTCTTTGAGAGTGGACATGGAAATGGAGAGCATGATGGTGCAGGAGCTTGTATCAAACGTGCTTTAAGAAAGTATCAATTGGACTATCAAGGATATCATATAAATAATGCTCATGATGTAGTTGAGTGGTGCAAGATGCATTTTATGGTGCCAAATCATGATAACACATCATCATGATCAGATTGAGTCATACCCTTCTGAGTATTCTGGGAGATAACAGAAACTAATTTTAAATTTATTGATCATTGTTTCAGAACTAACTTATATATATGTCTTTAATTTTTACATGTGACCTCTCTATTGTTCAGGTGTTGACAGAAGATCAATCCATGGCATGTCTTTAATTTTTACATGTGACCTCTCTATTGTTTAGGTGTTGATAGAAGATCAATCTATGGATGCAAGAGAGTAGAAAAAACAAGATCCCTACATTCAGTTATGAGTACAGATAGTAATGTGTGGTCATTGTACACTAGAGATTATTCATTCTTTTGTTATGACTCCATTTTTTAAAACTATGATGAATGTATCAACCAAAAATGTGGATATGTTAGTGAATGGAATTTGGTTCCACTAGATGTTACAAACACAAATGACATTCAAGATGAAAGCTTTGACGACTTTCCATTGATTTCTATAGATTATGACCATATTTTAGGTTTGATCAAAATTGGTATGTGTGTGTTTATGTACATTTTTTTAAAAAGAACTCATAAGATCTCAATTCATTTAAATAATTTTTGTTTAATTTATTACAAGTTCCTAAAATTAAAAGTTCACTTTAAATGCAAGACATATTTTTGCAATAGTAGCAAAGCCTAGAAATGTGGAAGGTGTTAGTTACTATTTATTATGTTTCTATAAGGAGAGGATGAAGCTAACATAGAGTGAAACAAGTGATGGAATTATGTTTCCCACAGGTTCTGGTACTTTATATAAGTTTGTTTATATGGTTAGTATTTATCACATCTATATGTTTAACATTGAGGAACACATTGTGCAGGTTCAATTGTCATG
>BSBK01011563.1:0-80613 GCA_027943335.1 Chamaecyparis obtusa | reverse complement strand
AATGATTTCTCAAAAATACAAAAGATTCAATTCTATTTTGGTTACTATCCAAACTATTCTGCTCATTCCAGGGTCATGGTCAATTCTTAGGATAAGATAATTGGGAGCTATTCATTGTCTTTTTTTAATAGACATTAACATAGAAATATTTGATTGAGACAAACATTAAATGAATCAAATTGAATTTAATTTGCATGTCTAATGTTATTTTTATTAACGATAAAATTGAATTGAGTCAACCCTTGGAACTATACTAATAAGACGGTGGGATCGATCCATTAGGGGCCGGATTACTAAATCCGAGATGAATAAGAGATAATAGTATGTTCTACTAGTCCTCCATGGATTCAATCCATTTTTTTTTGAAAAAAGATACTCTATGAGATCAAATCTCGAGTTATTGTAAAACGAAGCGAAAATCAATCATGGAAGTAAATAACCTTGCATTTATTGCTATTCTATTATTCATTACAGTGCCTACTGCTTTTCTAATCGTTATTTACGCACAAACGAGGCCTCAAAGCGAACTAGAGTGATTACTTATAATCTAGAATTAGTCTAGATCGTCAGTAAAAAAAAGTAATAACGGTCGGTCTATTTTTTTGAGAAGAAGTAGTACAAAAGAAAAAGGAAAGGAAAATTTTTCCTTTGTACTACTTCTTCTACACAGATTTTGGATAAGTAGATCTAAATTCTCATTTGTCTCGTGGGGACTAATCATAATTTCTTACATATCTCTGGAAAAATTGATGTAGATAAAATATAGGTGTTATTCTGAATAGTATTTGAGAAAGTATTTTTCTTTTTCTATTTCCATTTTTTTTCAATTTATTTATAATACGAATACGCATTGTTTACTATTACATAGTAATATACAAAATTTTAAATCGTAAAGGCCAAAAATTGATATGGAAAAGACAGAGCAATAATGCTCCATATGCTTTAACATATGTATAGTTAAGAATACTATGGTTCGCTATATACAATTCTACTTCATATTTGATAAATATGAAGTAGAATTGTGTTTCTAACATGATCAATTTGATATTATTTATCATATCATTGATAATTCAATATTACTAGATCATTAATGATAGTAATTATCTATCATCGTAACGTAAAATCATTTTTTTTTTGTTTTGAACAGAACGATTAAAAATAGAAAGACTATTAGAATTCTATTAAATTCCACTTCTACCCCATACTACGAGTGAAAGAGAAAAAGTAAAAACTACCATTAGAGCAGCCCAAGCGATACCGACTATATCCATACGAATCCCTCTCTTTATAAAACTTTCTAAAAAAATAATATCATTATTGATTCTTGATGATAATGGAACTATTAAGAATAGTGCAAAGTGGAAATCCTCTACCTTCCTATTCTGAAAGAAAGCATGAGTCGATAGTAGCGACTTCTCAAAATTGTTTCTTGGAACTAATGACTCTCAACTACCTATCAGATTAGACATTAACGATAAATTTGAATTTTATCTGCTATATTAGCAATAGGACCTGAACCTATACAAGTTGTCTTCAAAAGACATGGATACAAATAGAGATTTTTAGATTTGTTTACGCTACCAAGGCGACACCCAGATTTGAACTGGGGATCGAGGATTTGCAGTCCCCTGCCTTACCACTTGGCTATGTCGCCATCCCCACATCTAGTTTAGAAAAGATATTTTGCTTTATCTATCGGAGATGATATGTAGGGTATTTCACATCCTTCTTTATAACTCGGATATGTCGTATAACCAATTTAGAGTCCCTCTAGTATAGAATAGGAATTTAGAGTACCCAATAGTATACTAAATTCACATTTGTCTGTCAATAACTAGAGAATTGATAACTATAGAAATATTCCCATCATATATCATATATTATAAGAAAAGGAAATAGCTTCTTTTTCTTTTCTTTTTTTGATATAGTGAACAAAACATGTCAATTTTTTGTCGAATTTATTCTATTCGTATAGATCAATGAGGAATAAATATCGAAATATATAATATACTTTATAATATAGGATAGCAAACATTCAATGCGATTAGAAGAAAATAAAGGAATATTTACAATTCCCCAATTTGGTAAAATACAACTTGAAGGATTTTTTCGTTTTATCAATCAAGGCTTAATAGAAGAAATCAATAACTTTTCAAAAATTGAAAGCCCAAATAAAAAGATCAAAATTCTTCTTTTTGGGAATGAATATAAATTAACAGAACCTTTCATTAAAGAGAGAGATGCTGTATATATGTCTCTTACATATAACTGTCAATTATATGTACCAGCAAGATTGATTAAGAAAACTAAGAAAACTCGTGAAATACAAAACCAGATTTTATATCTGGGAAATATTCCTTTGATGAATTCTAAAGGAACTTTTGTAATAAATGGAAATTACAGAGTCGTGGTCAATCAAATAGTAAGAAGTCCCGGTATTTATTACACTTGGGAACGAAAACCGTCGGGAAACATTATCTGGATTGGCACAATAATTTCAGATTGGGGAGGAAGATCAAGATTAGAGCTCAATAAAAAAACAGAAAAGATATGGATTCGTATAAACAAAAAAAAAAAAATATCTGTTTTACTTTTTTTATTGGCTATGGGTCTAAATTCCGAAGATATTTTTAACTATAAGAATCTTAAAGCATTTTTCCAATATTCAAAGGAGTATGATACATACTACGATTGGTATGGCGGGAAGCGGAAAGCTATTTTGAAACTTTATAAAAAACTCTACATAAGTGACGAAAGTGATGAAGAAGAAGAAGAAGAAGAAGAAGAAGAAGAAGAATTTGAGTCTATATATGAAAAAGTAACAACATTTTTTCGAACGAAATGTTTATTAGGAAAGATTGGTCGACGAAATCTGAATAAAAAACTAAGTCTTGATATACCCGAGAACGAGATTTTATTATTACCGCACGATATATTGGCTGCTGTGGATTACCTTATCCAAGTGCAATTTGGAACGGGTACACCCGATGATATAGATCACCTACAAAATCGATATATTCGTTCTGTAGCAGATTTATTACAAGAGCAATTACGATTAGCTCTATATGATTTCAGAGAAGCAGTTGAAAAAACTATATTATCTGCATCAATCAATCTTAAAAGGAGAATAACTCTTATTAAATTGGAAACTTTAATTCCATTAACGGATACTTTTCAGGATTTTTTTGGTTTACATCCTTTATCACAATTTTTGGATCAAACTAATCCGTTGGCAGAAATAGTTCATAGTCGAAAAGTGAGCTCTTTGGGCCCTGGAGGATTGACAAGTCGAACGTCTACTTTTCGTACACGGGATATTCATCCTAGTCATTATGGACGTATTTGTCCGATTACGACATCCGAAGGAATAAATGTTGGGCTTATTGGATCGTTATCTATTTATGCAACGCTTGGTCATTACGGCTCTTTACAAAGTCCATTCTATAGGCTCTCTAAGAGATCGAACAAAGACCATATGGTTTATCTATTACCGGGAGAAGATGAATACTATCGGATAGCTATAGGAAATTCTCTGGCATTAAATCAAGGGGTTCCAGAGGAACAATTGACTGCAGCTCGATTTCAACAAGAATTTTTATTTTTTGCATGGGACCAAATTCATTTCAGAAGTATTTTTCCTTCCCAATATTTTTCCGTTGGAGTTTGCCTTATTCCTTTTATCGAACATAATGATGCGAATCGTGCTTTAATGGGTTCTAATATGCAGCGTCAAGCACTTCCACTTGTTCAACCTGAGAAGTGTATTGTCGGAACTGGATTGGAGGGTCAAGTAGCTTTAGATTCAGGAAGTGTAGCTATAGCCAAACAAGGGGGAAAAATAAAGTATATTGATGGTGAAAATATCATCATAACTTCATCTGTTGCTCGAGCCAATATAGAAACAGAATTGATTCTATATCAACGTTCTAATAGTGATACTTGTATGCATCAAAAACCCCGAGTTCGCCAAGGGGAATATGTAAAGAGGGGACAAATTATAGCAGACAGTGCAGCTACAGCAGGGGGAGAACTTTCTTTGGGAAAAAACATCTTAGTGGCCTATATGCCATGGGAAGGATACAATTTTGAAGATGCAATACTTATTAGTGAACGTCTGGTCTATGAAGACATTTTTACTTCTTTCCAGATCGTAAGATACGAAATTGGAGTTTATTTTACGAACCAGGGCCCTGAAGTAATAACTAGAGAAATACCTCATTTAAATGCTTACTTACTCCGTCATCTGGACGAAAACGGCATTGTAATGATAGGATCTTGGATAGAAACAGGTGATATATTAGTAGGTAAATTAATACTGGAAGCAGAAGAAGACTCACTAATAAATACTCCAGAAGGAAAATTATTACAAGCTTTATTTGATATTAAGGCACCTACTGGAAAAGAAAATTGTTTTAGAGTCCCTAAAGGTGTAAAAGGTCGAGTTATCGATGTGAGATGCTTTCAAGAGTTCGAGGAGGAAGACGATTATCTCGGTGATATTGTAGAAAAAGTTCATGTATATATTTTACAAAAACGTAAAATACAAGTGGGTGATAAAGTAGCGGGAAGGCATGGTAATAAAGGTATTATTTCAAAAATTTTGCCCAGGCAAGATATGCCTTATTTACAAAATGGAACACCAGTGGACATGGTATTAAATCCATTAGGGGTACCTTCACGAATGAATGTAGGACAGATTTTTGAATGTTTGCTTGGTTTAGCAGGAAAACTAATGAACAAACATTATAGACTGGCGCCTTTTGACGAAAGGTACGAGCGAGAAGCTTCTAGAAAACTAGTATTTTCTGAGCTTTATAAAGCTAGCGAGCAAACAGCTAATCCATGGGTATTTGAACTTGATCATCCTGGAAAACATAGATTAATTGATGGAAGAACAGGAAAGGTTTTTGAACAACCTGTTACAATAGGAATAGCTTATATATCGAAATTGTGCCATCAAGTTGATGACAAAATTCATGCACGTTCTCGTGGACCTTATGCGCTGGTTACACAACAACCTCTAAAAGGAAAATCCTCCAGAGGAGGGCAACGAGTAGGAGAAATGGAAGTTTGGGCTCTAGAAGGTTTTGGTGTTGCTTATATTTTACACGAGATACTTACTTTCAAATCTGATCATATGGACACTCGTGAAAAAATATTTGGTGCCATTTTCAACCGAGAACCAATGCCTAAACCTAGCACTTTTACAGAATCTTTCCGATTGCTCAGTCGAGAACTACGATCTTTAGCTCTAGAATTGAATCATACTATTCTATCTGAGATAGACTTTCAGATAGATAAGAAGGAAGTTTGATCAAAATAAATCAAAATTTATTTTTTATGAGTGACCAGAATAAACACGAACAACTTCAAATTGGATTAGTTTCTCCCGAGCAGATTCTCGCTTGGTCTGAAAGAATATTACCTAATGGAGAAAGAGTCGGACAAGTGACTGCAGAACAGACTTTAGATTATAAAACTTATGAACCAATAAGAGATGGATTATTTTGTGAAAGAATATTTGGACCTAAGAAAAGGGGAGTTTGTGCTTGTGTAAAACCTCCAATGATGGAAAATGAGAAGGAAAACTACGACTCCAATTTTTGTACTCAATGTGGAGTTGAACTTGTTATTGATCCTCGAATTCGAAGATATCGAATGGGATACATTAAATTGGCATGCCCAGTTGTTCATATTTGGTATTTCAAACGACGTCCCAGTTATATCGCGAATCTATTAGATAAAACTCGTAAAGAATTAGAAGACCCAGTATACTGCGATGTGTGACTTGATCACAAGCTCCGATTATACAGATCCATAGGAACTGTCATCCTATTTAATCTAATTGGGATGCCCTTAGCTCTGACACGCCCCTCGGCAAGAGGGGCATGAAGCTCAGAATTAGAAACATGTTGATAAAGAGGAATGAATCTAGGGTTAATATCTTGTATATTATGAAATTAAATTGCTAATTGGACTTCGTAAAAATACTTCTTTTATTAGAAAGAAAGAAACAAAATGGAATCCAAAATCTGTTTCATTTTTCTTTTTATTCTAGATCAAAAAGAAGATATGGTTATAGGAGTCTATTCATCGCACATATGCTTCAAATAGTATTGCAACCATCGAAGTAAAACAGAAACCTACAGGATCAATTAATAAAGAGATACAGACAAGTAAATCCCATATGAATTTCAAATAAATTCAAGGTCTTTCACAAAGAAATGTATCGGGAGGAGACTGCTCACTAATTCCATATTTATGTCATAATACGAATTGTAAACCAATAATTGAATTCACTTGGAACTTGAGCAAAGAGTAACTATTTAGTTTTATCACTTGGGAACGAAAACCGTCGGGATACATTACCAGAGAGCAAAAAACATTTTTTGCATAATGATACATAATCACTTTCCATTTTGGTATAGTTACTTGAGCCGGATGAGAGGAAACTTTCATGTCCGATTCTGAGGGGGGGGAAAAAAGATTGTAAAAACCTATCCAAATGTTTGTATTACTAGGCCCACAGCTAACAAGCCAACTTTATTGCGATTTCAGGGAGAACTTCGTGAATATGAGTATAAATCTTGGGCAAAAGATATTGCTTCTTATCTCTCTTGGGATTTTCCGCTATTTCAAGAGCGAGAAATTGCCACTGGAGGAAAAGCTATCAGAGAACAATTAGCTGGTCTAGATCTGCAAATGATTATAGATCATTCATATATAGAATGGAAGGAAATAGATACGAAAATATCTATATTATTCTCATCGGAGGAGACAGAAAACGAATTTTCGAATCAATTCTCGGACTCGGAGGAGACAGAAAACGAATTTTCGAATCAATTCTCGGACTCGGAGGAGACAGAAAACGAATTTTCGAATCAATTCTCGGACTCGGAGGAGACAGAAAACGAATTTTCGAATCAAGACTGTCCTTTCAAAAAACTATATAATAATATGAAGAAAAAACTTTTTTCACTTCAAATAAGAAAGGATCGTTTGGTTAGACGAATGAAATTTGCTAAATATTTTATTCAAACAAATGTAGAACCACAATGGATGGTTCTATGCCTATTACCAGTTCTTCCTCCCGACCTGAGGCCAATGTATCAATTAAATGAAGGTGGAGTGATTACTTCGGATCTCAATGAACTTTATCTAAAAGTTATCCGTCGAAATAATAATCTTTTAGAATCCGTAGAATGGACTCGTGCATTTCTACTACCAGATTTATTGTTTGATCAAAAGAAATTAGTCCAAAAAGCCGTAGATACACTTCTTGATAACAGTATAGGCGCACAACCGGTGAAAGATAGTAAGGATAGACCTTATAAATCGTTCTCAGATTTCCTCCAAGGTAAAGAAGGAATATTTCGTGAAAGTTTACTTGGAAAACGGGTCGATTATTCAGGTCGTTCTGTTATTGTGGTAGGTCCCCATCTCTCATTGTATCAATGTGGATTACCCCGAGAAATCGCAATAGAACTTTTTCAAGGATTTTTAATTCGTGATCTAGTTGAACGACAGATTGCCCCCAATCTAAGAACTGCTAAATTTTTAATTCGAGATAGGAAATCTATTATATGGAACGTACTTAAACAGACTATCCAAAGACATCCCATATTGTTAAATCGAGCACCCACCTTACACAGATTAGGAATACAAGCATTTCTACCTGTTTTAATAGAAGAACGTGCCATTCGGTTGCACCCATTGGTTTGTGCAGGATTTAACGCCGACTTTGACGGAGATCAGATGGCTGTCCACGTACCTTTATCTATGGAAGCTCAAGTCGAAGCTCGTTTACTTATGTTTTCTCATCTCAATCTTATCTCTCCAACTATAGGAGATCCTATTTGTGTACCGACTCAAGATATGCTTCTAGGACTTTATAGATCAACTCTTCAAAAAAACCAGGGCATTTATGAAAATAGGTACCACCCGAATAACTCAAAAAAGAAGATCGTCTCGCCTTCGTTTTATAGCTATGATGATGCACTTAAAGCTTATGAACAAAAACAAATTGATTTAGACAGTCCTTTATGGCTCCGATGGAGGAGAGATATAGATACCTCTATTATTAATTCAGTAAATCGAGAACTTCCTATCGAAGTTCAATATGAATCTTTAGGTACCTTCTACGAAATCTATGATCATTTTCGAATAAGAAAAGGTAGAGTGGGGGAAATACTTAATAAATACATTCGAACAACCGTTGGTCGTATTCGTTTTAATCGAGAAATAGAAGAAGCTATAAAAGGCTTGTGGACTTATGATATCCGACAAGAACTGTCACTATTCAGAATTTAATGTTATTCATTTTATGATCCTTTCATTCATGCAGAGATAAAGATTAAGGAAGCCTTCGAGCTTAAACCCATTGCTGATTTCTGCTCCCCAACCCAAAATGGGGAGATTTTATTTTATTCAAAATGGAGATATTTTATTTTATTCAAAATGGAGATATTTTATTCTTATGACACAACCTAAATTCAAAGTGCCTTTTCCTTTTGAAGTGCCCTTTTTTAATAAAGGGATGGATAAATTTGTTATGAAGCACCTTATTAGAAGATTCGTAAATCAATTTGGAATGACATATACATCACATATATTAGATCAACTGAAGATTTTAGGTTTCCAGCAAGCTACCGATGCAGCTATTTCATTAGGAATTGATGATCTTTTAACAACACCAGCTAAACTATGGCTTATCCAAGATGTGCAGCAACAAGGGTTTGCTTCGGAAAGACAGCATGATTATGGAAATGTACATGCAGTGGAAAAATTACGTCAATTGATTGAGATATGGCATGCTACCAGTGAATACTTGAAACGAGAAATGAATCCGAATTTTAAGATGACTGATCCTCTTAATCCAGTACATATGATGTCCTTTTCAGGAGCTAGAGGAAGTCTATCTCAAGTTCACCAATTAGTAGGTATGAGAGGATTAATATCAGATCCTCAAGGAAAAATTGTGGATCTACCCATTCAAGGAAATTTATGCGAAGGACTTTCTTTAACAGAATATATTATTTCATGTTACGGTGCTCGTAAAGGAGTTGTAGATACTTCTATACGAACAGCAGATGCTGGATATCTCACACGTAGACTTGTTGAAGTAGTACAACACCTCGTTGTACGTAAAGTAGATTGTGGTACTATCCAAGGTCTTTTTGTAAATCTTATTCAAGATCAAGAAACAATAAAAAATCAATTTGTTCTACAAACACTAATTGGTCGTGTATTAGCAGACGATGTATATATAAACGGAAGATGTATTGCCACGCGCAATGAAGATATTGGGATGAAACTTGCCAATCAATTATATTATTTCCAAATACAACCAATATATATACGAACCCCTTTTACTTGCAAAAGTATATCTTGGATTTGTCAATTATGTTATGGTCGGAATACTATTCATAGTAACTTAATCGAATTAGGAGAAGCAGTCGGCATTATTGCAGGCCAATCAATTGGAGAGCCGGGAACTCAACTAACATTAAGGACTTTTCATACTGGTGGGGTCTTTACGGGTGATATTGCAGAACATATACGAGCCCCGTTCACCGGAAAAATGGAATTCAATGAAAATTTAGTTTCTCCTACCCGCACCCGTCATGGGCACCCTGCTTATATATGTCATAATAGTTTAGACGTGACTATTGATAATCAATATGAAGTAAAAAACTTAACGATTCCGCCAGAAAGCTTGCTATTCATTCAGAATAATCAACTCGTGGAATCGGAACAAGTAATTGCCGAGATTCGTGCCAAAAAACCCCCCTTTAAAGAAAAAGTCAAAAAATATATATATTCTGGCCTGACAGGAGAAATTCACTGGAATATCCCTATACAGTCTCATTTAATAGACAAGACAACTCATTTATGGGTATTATCGGGAGGTATATATGAATCCGCTTTTCATAAAGATCAAGATCAAGTGGATATTCCAGAACTTCTTCTTTACAAACATAAATCACTTTCGAATTATTCAGTGGATCAAGTGAAACACGAATCAGTTGACTCAAACTGTTTTGAAAAAGGGAAAAAAATCTTGAATTATCTCGAAACTGATCGAACCATACCTAACAAACATCAAGACTCTATCGATTGCACCATTCTTTTTGAAAATACCAACAATATGAGGGTAAAAAACGAACTCATCGTACCATTATGGTGTGATAAACAATGGGTAAAGCGAAGAATCCCTTGTCCTTATTTAATTCTTAGAATCCCCAGAGAAGGTATTCTTTATAAAAATGACAACATTTTTGCTTTTTTTAATGACCGTTTTTCGATGGAAAAAGAAAGGAATTTTCTTGAAAATCAATTAGACGGAAAGCCCAGATTAAAAGTAAAAAAGGCTTATGCTTCTCTTATTTCAGTAAGAACAAATACGATCATTATCAATATGATTCAAATTAGCTTGCTGAAATACCCTTTTTTCAATATGGCAAGTTCTCCATTTTTGTTTCATAACAAATTAGGTCACACTAATTCTTTTTTTTCGAATGATCAAAGTCAATTACTTAGTAAGGGAACTATTCGTTCAGTACCTAATAAGAATAAAAAAGAGAAATCTTTTCTCATTCTTTCTCCTTCTGATTTTTTGCAAATCGTTTTGTTTAATGATTTAAAATGCTTAAATACAGTAAAAAAGTCGGATGCAAATAAAAAAATACCATTGTCAGGTCTCCTGGGTCATTTACATAGTATTGCAAATCGTTTTCCAGACTCTCATTTGATGACTTATAAAAAAGTGTTACTAAATGAACATTCAATTTCTAACTATGACTCGAATACTTTTCAAGGAGCTAAATGCTATTTTATGGACGAAAAGAGGGGAATTTATAAATTTGATTCATGCAAGAATATTATTTTCAATTTCTTCAATTTGAATTTGTACTTTTCCCTATCCAATTTTTTTGAAAAAACATTTCCAGTAGTCAGCCTTGGACAATTTTTTTGCGAAAGTATATGGATATCCGAAGATAAACAACTCCAAGGATCTGGTCAAATTGTAGTTGTTCGTGAGGAATCTTTCATCATTAGATTATCTAAACCCTATTTGGGTACTCGAGGAGCAACTCATAATAGTTATTATGGGAGAATTCTTTACGAAGGAGATACATTAATCACTATGTCATACGAAAGATTAAAATCCGATGATATAATTCAAGGTCTCCCTAAAGTTGAACAATTGTCAGAAGCCCGCTCGAATACTTTAATATCGAAAAATCGAAAAAAAAAATTTAAAGAATTGAACAGACATCTAGCAATATTTTTTGGAAACTTTTGGGGGTCATTCACCAGTGTTAGAATAACTATGGAGGATAGTCAGAATCAGTTAGTCAATGAAATTCAAAAGATTTATCGATCCCAGGGGGTACAAATTTCTGATAAACATATAGAAATTATTGTGCGCCAAATTACATCGAAAGTTTTAGTTGTAGATGTCGAAAAGTCCGAAAATCAAAATTTTGAAAATGGACTAGATAGTGTTTTTTTACCCGGAGAACTCATTGGATTATCACGAGTCCAAAGAATGGATCGTGCTCTAGAAAAAAGAATAAACTATCGAACCATTTTATTGGGAATGACAAACGCATCTCTGAATACTCAAAGTTTTCTATCGGAAGCAAGTTTTCAGGAAACTGCTCGGGTCTTAGCTAAATCTGCTCTTCAAGGTCGTATTGATTGGTTGAAGGGCTTGAAGGAAAATGTTATTCTCGGGAGAATGATACCTGTTGGTACTGGATTCAACTCTTTGGAAAAACGGAGTAAAATGGATCCGAGAATGAGGAACAAAAGTATATTTATCAATAAAGTGATAGATTTTTTCTTTGATTATGAATATAAAGTTTTATCGCAAAAACAAAAAAAAAAAGTGAAAAAAAAACTAGTTAAAATAAAAAAGAAAAAATCAAAACGAGCAGTCAAAAAGTCATTTTTATACAATAAATAAAGAAATAGAACAAATTTACTTTATATTATTGTATAAAAATAAAGAAAAAATCAAATGAATAATTGTACCAAGTACGTTACGGCAAGCAATCTAACCCATTCCATTGGAATGTAGATATTTCAGTTCATATTAAAAAACAGAAAAAGAAAATGACGAAAAAAAATTGGAACATCAATTTGAAAGAGATGGTAAAAGTAGGAGTTCATTTTGGTCATGAAACCAGAAAATGGAATCCTAAAATGGCACCTTACATTTTTAAAGAACGTAAAGATAGTCATATTATAAATTTGACTTATACCGCTCGTTTTTTATCAGAAGCCTGTGATTTTGTGTTTGATGGAGCAAAAAGAGGAAAACAATTTATGATAGTTGGTACAAAACATCAAACAGCTGATGCAGCTAAATTAGCTGCTTTAGCAGCTCGATGTCATTATGTAAATAAAAAATGGTTCGCGGGTATGTTAACTAATTGGTTTACTACAGAAGCAAGACTTGAAAAATTCAAAAATTTAATGAAAAAAAAAAATACGGGAGGATTCAATCAATTTACGAAGAAAGAAGCAGCAATACTCAAGAGAGAATTGAACAAATTGCAAGAAGATCTAGGAGGTATTAGATACATGACAAAATTGCCCGATATTGTAATAATTCTCGATCAAAAAGGAGAATATACTGCTATTCGGGAATGTAGAACTTTGGGTATTCCAACAATTTGCTTAGTTGATACAGATTGTGACCCAGATCTCGTGGATATCCCAATCCCAGCCAATGATGACGGGAGAGGACCAATCCGACTGATCCTAAATAAATTAATTTTAGCAATTCGCACGGGTAGAGCATTGTAATTCTATCAAAAATGAATTAAAAAATAAAAAAGAGAAGCTAAAACTAAGTTGGTTACTATTCCCAAATCTTATAGAATAGATTAAGATAAAATATTTGTATAGAAATAAAGAAATCTTCTTAATCAATCAAATAATCATTCCATTATTTTATTTCGTAGCCTGACTGATGATAGTGAAATAATTGAGGAATCGGTCATTGAACCAAAATAATTTCTTTTTGAAATTCATCTTTATATAAAAAGGGTAATATGGATATTCTACAATTTCCTATTAACACGCTGAATTTTTTCTACGAGATATCCGGTGTGGAAGTAGGTCAGCATTTTTATTGGCAAATAGGCGGGTTCCAAGTTCATGCACAGGTACTTATAACTTCCTGGATTGTAATTGCTGTCTTATTAAGTTCAGCTACTCTAGCTGTTCGAGACCCACAAATCGTTCCGAACGGAGCTCAAAATTTTGTGGAATATGTTCTCGAATTTGTTCGGGACTTGGCTAGAACTCAGATTGGCGAAGAAGAATATGGTCCTTGGGTTTCTTTTATAGGGACCATGTTTCTATTTATCTTTGTTTCTAACTGGGCAGGTGCTCTTTTTCCCTGGGGAATTTTTCAATTACCTCATGGGGAATTAGCCGCACCTACAAATGATATTAATACTACAGTAGCTCTAGCTTTACTCACATCAGTAGCTTATTTTTATGCAGGTCTTACAAAGAGGGGTTTAGGCTATTTTGGTAAATATATTCAACCAACCCCAATACTTTTACCAATTAACATATTAGAAGATTTTACAAAACCTCTATCACTTAGTTTTCGACTTTTTGGAAATATATTAGCTGACGAATTGGTAGTTGCCGTTCTTGTTTCCTTAGTACCTTTAGTGGTACCTATACCTGTAATGTTCCTAGGATTATTTACAAGTGGCATTCAAGCTCTAATCTTTGCAACTCTAGCCGCAGCTTATATAGGCGAATCCATGGAGGGTCATCATTAATTGGACTCAGTCTATTAATTCATAAAAATTTGATATATATATATATATATGTAACGTGAAATGTTCTTTCGATTTTGATTCTCCCTTATATAGTCATAAATGAAAATACTTAATCTCTAAGATCTTAGTAGAAAGATTAAGGATCACTAATCCCGTCGATAAAATCGATAGATAGAATAGATCATATTTGTAGATTCATATCTACATAATAAGATGAATAGGTTTACTAATGTTAATTAGTCTAGTAAACTATGTATGTACCCCGGTTTGGAACAATTACTCGAAGGGATACATACATTTTATGTACATAGTTTGTATTATGTTACATATATATATGTATATATGATCTATATAGACTCATATATACATATTCATTATTTAGAGACAGAATATTTCATTTTTGAAATGAAATAAAAAAAATCTGTCTCTATTTCATCTTAAAAAAGAATATAATAGTAATAAAATAATTTTGTAATACCATTTTGTCGGATCGGAATTGAGTTGTTTTCAAAGAAAAGAAATTGTTCTCTAGTTGAACGTGAACAATCAAATCAATAGATAAAACTATAATATTATCCATCATTTATTAATCTAAGAGGAGATTACCATGAATCCTTTGATTTCTGCTGCTTCCGTTATTGCTGCTGGATTATCCGTAGGCCTTGCTTCTATTGGACCTGGCATTGGTCAAGGCACTGCTGCGGGACAAGCTGTTGAAGGTATTGCAAGACAACCGGAGGCGGAGGGTAAAATACGAGGTACCTTACTACTAAGTTTAGCTTTTATGGAAGCTTTAACTATTTATGGATTAGTTGTAGCTCTAGCACTTTTATTTGCTAATCCATTTGTTTGATCTCGGAGACCAAAATCCGTTTCCTTCGGGATTTGAAGGACCCCCCTCTATAAATTTTCTTGTTCAGCCAATAGGGGAGGGGCTGATTCAAAATAATGGACTTATACTTGGTCAGAAAGACTTGCGACACTCGAAGAAGTAAATAGATCGAGCAAAGTTTTTTTTGTTATTATATCCTTATTTATCGTTATGCGGGACCTGGGACTTACTAAGTACTCGGAATCTGCTTATCCAGCCAGAATATCGAGTCGGAGAAAAAACTTTGTAAAAGTATCCTTATCTATGAGGGGAGAGCGTATGAAAAATGTAACTGATTCTTTCATTTCCCTAATTTATTTATCTTCCGCTGAGGGTTTCAGGTTAAATACCAATATTTTAGAAACAAATATAATAAATCTCAGTGTGGTGCTTGGTGTACTAATCTATTTCGGAAAGGGAGTGTGTGCGAGTTGTATATTTGAATAATCTAGCTGGATTCAACCAACTGCATTTTGTAGATAGAAAAGTGCATGATCTCAACGAATTACTTCTAAAAGGGTCAAAATAAATATGGAAGAACTATAGCATTTCGTAATTGATTGGGAAATTTTTTTACCAATCCCAACCAACAAGAGAAAATCTTTAGAATGGTTAAAGCTAAACTGCTTGAAGTCCAAGCACAACTGGGTACTCTTTCCACCGCTGTGCTAATATGAGATGGGTTCAAAGGCATAGTTGGAGGTTGATCCGATATATAACATTCATATTAATGGAATTATTCAATCTATCTACTGAAAAATAGTCCTAATCTCCCATCCAATTTTTTGGGTTTAAATGCGGAACCGACGACCTACACAAAAGCGAATTTATTCAAGAAAAAGTAAAGAGGAAATACGAAAAGAAAAAACAACAACTCAGTTGATAATAAAAAAACCCTTTTGGCAAAAGAGCCCTTCGTAGATTTCGGTCTTTGATAGATTGATCTTATTTTGACATAATATGAACGAAAAGGGTAGGCTTGGTAAAAAAAGCCGAGCGGGAAAGCCGAATGAATCGAAAGGTTCGTGTTCGGTTTGGGAAGAGATTATTCGTTCAACTTATGAATAAATAATCTACTTTCATTAAGTAATTTATTAGATAACCGTAAACAGAAAATATTGAGTACTATTCAGAATTCTGAAGAACTATGTAAAGGAGCTGCTAATCAGCTTGAGCAAGCCCGGGCTCGCTTACGGGAAGTAGAAATGCGAGCGCGCGAAATTCGGATAAATGGGTACTCTCAAATAGAACAAGAAAAAAAGGATCTTATCAATCTTGCTTCTGTTAATTTGAAACAATTAGAAAATTTAAAGAATGAAACCATTCACTTTGAACAACAAAGAGTAATTGAACAGGTTCGACAACAAATTTATAACCAAGCTGTCCAAAGAGCTTTAGGAACTCTGAATAATCGTTTGAATAGCGAGTTACATTTACGTACGATCGAGCATAATATCGACCTGCTCCTAGCCATGAAAAACATAACTGATTAACGTTATATATATTATTCAAATTAAAATCTCTAGATTATATATACTAGGTCTTATTTTTCAAAAGAGAATTAACTAGTGTTAATGGTAACTATTCGACCCGATGAAATCAGTAGTATGATACGTAAACAGATTGAACAATATAATAACGAGGTCAAAGTTGTTAATATTGGCACTGTACTTCAAGTAGGAGATGGCATTGCTCGTATTCATGGTCTTGATAAAGTAATGGCAGGGGAATTAGTAGAATTTGTAGATGGTACAGTAGGTATTGCCCTAAATCTAGAATCAGATAATGTTGGAGCTGTATTAATGGGTGATGGCTTGATGATACAAGAGGGTAGTTCCGTGAGAGCAACAGGAAAAATTGCTCAGATACCAGTAAGTGATGCTTATTTGGGTCGAGTTGTAAATGCGCTAGCTCGACCTATTGATGGTAAGGGGAAGATCTCATCTTCCGAATCTCGATTGATCGAATCTCCCGCCCCAGGTATTATTTCAAGACGTTCTGTATATGAACCTCTTCAAACGGGTCTTATTGCTATTGATTCTATGATCCCTATAGGACGCGGTCAGCGAGAATTGATTATTGGGGACAGACAGACCGGTAAGACGGCAGTAGCTACAGATACGATTATCAATCAAAAAAATCAGAATGTAATATGTGTTTATGTCGCTATTGGTCAAAAAGCTTCTTCCGTAGCTCAGGTAGTTAATACGTTCCAAGAACGCGGTGCAATGGAGTATACCATTGTGGTAGCGGAAACTGCAGATTCTCCTGCTACATTACAATATCTTGCTCCTTATACAGGAGCAGCTTTAGCCGAATACTTTATGTATAAAGAACAACATACATTAATCATTTATGATGATCTTTCCAAACAAGCACAAGCTTATCGACAAATGTCTCTTCTATTAAGAAGACCACCTGGCCGGGAAGCTTATCCAGGAGATGTTTTCTATTTACATTCTCGTTTATTAGAAAGAGCAGCTAAATTAAATTCTCAGTTAGGTGGAGGGAGTTTGACTGCTTTACCAATAGTTGAGACTCAAGCTGGAGATGTCTCAGCTTATATTCCCACTAACGTAATTTCCATTACCGACGGACAAATCTTCTTGTCAGCTGATCTATTCAATGCAGGAATTCAACCTGCCATTAATGTTGGTCTTTCCGTATCTAGAGTAGGATCCGCAGCTCAGATGAAAGCTATGAAACAAGTAGCTGGAAAATTAAAATTAGAATTAGCTCAACTTGCAGAGTTAGAAGCTTTTGCACAATTCGCTTCTGATCTTGATAAAGCTACGCAAGATCAATTGGCAAGAGGTCAACGATTACGCGAGTTGCTCAAACAATCTCAATCAGATCCTTTGACAGTGGAAGAACAAATAGCTATGATTTATACCGGAACGAATGGATATCTAGATGTATTAGATATCGTACAAGTCAAAAAATTTATTCTTAAGTTGCGCGAGTATTTAGTCAAAAATAAACCCCAGTTTGGAGAAATTATACGTTCTACTGGGACATTCACGGAACAAGCAGAAGATCTCTTAAAAGAAGCTATTCAAGAAAATATCCAACTTTTTCTTATGCTCAGAATAGGATAAAAGGGCTTAATCATCACATTTACAAAGCATAACGAATTCTTACGTCCAATAGGATTTGAACCTATACCTAAGGTTTAGAAGACCTCTGTCCTATCCATTAGACGATGGACGCTTTATTTTCATTATTCCTTGAAATACTTTATCGATCGGGAATAAAAAAGTATGATTTTTTATTCCATCCACAACGAGATTCGGGAACGAAAGAGAAAGAATAGATAGGTAACACGGGTATGAAAAAACATTTTGAATAAGGAATATGGATGAGCGGGTAGCGGGAATCGAACCCGCATCGTTAGCTTGGAAGGCTAGGGGTTATAGTCGACGTTGATTAACGCCTCTAATTCAGAACCGAACATGAAAATTTCATTTCATTCGGCTCCTCCATGAGAGAGAGATAGAAAGGGGGGTCTAATGAAAAACGATTATTTACATAATACATAAATATTTTTGCTCTGCTCCATAACATCTATGTTAGTTTAGATGTAGTTCTTTCCTCTTAACTTCAGGTGAACAACCTGAAATAGAAAATACCTATTCACTTGAGAGATGATCCCTATAGAAAGATAAGATTGAATAATATTGGACTCAAAAATCTTTCTAATTACTTCGTTCCCTATTTCTACTGATTGCGATCCTAGAGGAAATCAAATTTCACCGAGCTCAAACAAAATCACGGTGACTAAAGTAAACCAAAGTCACTGTTATCTAGCTATTTGACTTCAACTTTTGCTATTCTAGCAGTTGAACATTTAGTTACGATGAAAAAGAATCTTTTGATATCCATGGATCTTTGATTGATCCGATTAGAGAGATCGGTCTAATCCTTGAAAATATTCTACATTCTGTTTCGCCATCTTGGATGGAATGGAAAATATGGTCGTTTTATCATTCCAAATTCAAATTACGAGAATGCGCACAATTCCTTTCCTAAATCAGGGTATTCAT
This sequence comes from Chamaecyparis obtusa, assembly GCA_027943335.1. Taxonomy (NCBI): domain Eukaryota; kingdom Viridiplantae; phylum Streptophyta; class Pinopsida; order Cupressales; family Cupressaceae; genus Chamaecyparis; species Chamaecyparis obtusa. Next base: position 61,888 of record BSBK01011563.1, on the reverse strand, counting down.
AGGAGAGGTTTAGAACCTCTATAGAAATAGAGTTTTTTCAAAATATAGACGAGAGTTGAAAGATCCTTCAACTCTGTTGAATATAATGATAGAACGAATCACACTTTTACCACTAAACTATACCCGCCACAATTTCATTGTATCATACAGATCGATTTTTTGTCCAATAGGGAAAAGAAAAAAGTAATTATTCAGTAAATCGAGAACTTATTTAGATTCTAATAAGACAAGTTCCTATCATCATATTTTCCTATTCCTGAAAATTCAATAGCAGATGGTTTCTTTTCACTCTGTCCCTTACCTTATTGTTTTGTTTTTACTCTTGCAAGAATAATCCTTAATCCATATTATAAGTAATACCCTATTATTCATTTTATTTAGTAACTATTATCATTATCATTATATATAGTTGTTATGCTTATTAAACACATTCCTTAGAATTGTTCAAGTAATTTTGAATTAGTTTTTCTTTATGACAGATATAGAAAATGAAAATTATGATCATTTTCATAAAATAAAAATGATCCACTCTTAGTCTTTGAAATCTCTTTTTTACCCTTCCAATATGATCTATCCATTTTCAATCTAGAACATCTCATCCAGATTAGAACCTGAAACAGTTGGAATTATTCAAAAAAAATATAGAAGTGCTTATCTATTATCTTATACTGATATATAATACAAAAAAGGAAATAAAGAAATGATATCACAAGGTCAAATTTTGATAGCCCTTTTTATTGCTTTTACTTTTATAACAATTATTTTAGCTTTCAGATTAGGTAGAGCACTGTATTCTTCATAATTTGGTCAATTATTCCTTATCTAGGAAAGATAATGGCCTGGCCAGATACTGGCCGGGCTAGAGAAAGCGAAAAATTGTTTGGAACGGAATAAAGAAATAGAATTGGATTCTCACAACTGTTGGTCTTTATTTAGTGAAATGCTATATTCATTTTAGATCTGCCATCTAGGAGAGATGGCTGAGCGGACTAAAGCGGTGGATTGCTAATCCGTTGTACAAACTATTTGTACCGAGGGTTCGAATCCCTCTCTCTCCGTTCAGTCACTTGAGATGACTCCTCAAAACCTATAGAAATAGACCCTTTTACAAAATCTACTTTCTAATCTTTTTTCATCACTATTCTTTACGCCCAGGATTTCGTCCTGGATCGTTTGATAGGAATCCAAAGATAAAGAGAGAAACAAAAAATATCACTACTGTGTAAACGAACAGCTTAAGAGTAAGCATTATGTAATCTCCGAGATTCTTATTAGAAAACGGAATAGATTATCAATTTTTGTATCATATATTGGCATTGGCCGAGCAAAGAAAAAAAGCAGATTCAAAATTGAATCTATTCTGTTTCTCTTTTCTTCTTTGCTCGGAATTGAACAGGATAAATAGGAATTCGAGTACTAATTAAACTATCCTAAACTTGTTTAAGAATAAAATTTGGAATCAATAGATCAATTATCATCCTTACTCGTTCTTTAGAATAAATATCAAAGAGATGTTCTCTATTAAATAAAAATGACATATTCTAATCACTAGCTAATCACCCAAACTGCAACTGTGATGCAGTTGATATTGACTAAAGGTATTAAGATCTGTTGAGAATAGATGTATCACAAAATAAACATCAGAACAAGGAAAAAGAGTTTTACATCAATTTGGTTAATGAAAATGATCCAGTTAGAATGTAACTATTCTAACTATTTAACTAATAAAATGAGAGAAAAAAGATATGTTTTTTCGTATCAAGTTAAACAAAAATCAATAAAAACTTTTTTTTGTAGGATTATCGTTATCGAAAACTTACGGCAGCTTGCCAAGCAAAAGCTAATAAAAAAAAGAACAGAGGGATAATTGGCATTATATTAACAATTGGATCAAAAATCGCATAAGCTTCAGGCAATTTGGCAAAAAAGGGATTATTCAAATGAAAAGCGGCATCGTCTAGACAAATATGGAAGTTGAGGATAACTGACATTTTGATTCTCCGATGAATAAAAATGATGTAAAGATCCAAAAGTATTTGGCCAATCAATCGAATTTTTTCGGCAAGATTAGACTTTTAGTCTTCGAGTTGGAAGGGATCATTTCTTCATATAATATTTTACCTATTCTGATAGAGAATGACCAATGAATGTATATTCTTGTTTCTTTTTAGGTTCCCCTATAGTTAGATATCTGATGAACTCAAGAATCTATGCCCCTCCAGTTTTTCTATGCATAATTGCATAACACCAGATAAGAATGAATTAAAATGAAACATTGCATCAATTTATATGAATTGATTAAAATAAAACAATAATGGGGCGTGGCCAAGCGGTAAGGCAGCAGGTTTTGGTCCTGTTATTTCGAAGGTTCGAATCCTTCCGTCCCAGGTGGAACAGTATTATTGGAAATAAAAAAAAAAAAAGACTCTATTTATAGAACGGAAATATGATTTCAATAAGATCTAAATAAAGAAAGGGATATTTTTGCGGTGTAGGATGGGAATACAGATCAAATTGAGATAGAGATAAAGTGAAATTAGCCTATTGGATGTATGCTGGTCCTGCTCATATTGGAACCCTACGAGTAGCTAGTTCTTTCAAAAATGTGCATGCTATTATGCATGCTCCTTTAGGAGATGATTATTTTAATGTAATGCGTTCTATGTTAGAACGCGAAAGAGATTTTACTGCCGCAACTGCTAGCATAGTAGATCGTCACGTACTAGCACGTGGATCTCAAGAAAGAGTTGTGGATAATATTCTTCGGAAAGATCAGGAGGAACATCCTGATCTTATCATATTGACACCTACATGTACCTCTAGTATTTTGCAAGAAGATTTACATAACTTTGTGAATAGAGCATCCATAATTTCTCATTCCGACGTAATTTTTGCAGATGTTGATCATTATCAAGTCAATGAAATTCAAGCAGCGGATAGAACTTTAGAACAGGTAGTTCGATATTATTTAGATAGATGTCATAGACAAGAAAAATGGGATCAATTTCTAACTGATGCGCCTTCTGTCAATATAATTGGAATTTTTACATTGGGTTTTCATAATCAACACGATTGTCGTGAATTAAGACGTTTATTACGAGATCTGGACATCGAAATTAATCAAATAATTCCTGAAGGAGGATCTGTAGAAGATCTTCAAAATTTGCCAAAAGCTTGGTTCAATTTAATTCCTTATCGTGAAGTAGGCTTAATGACAGCGGTGTATTTAAATAAAGAATATGGGATGCCTTACATATCTTAGCTCCCATGGGAGCTGTAGATATGGCGGAGTGGATCCGCCAGATTCAAAAAAATGTGAATACGTTGACTCTTAGTTCATCGAATAAAAGAGTGGATTATGAACCTTATATCGACGGACAAACTCGATTTGTTTCCCAAGCTGCTTGGTTTTCAAGATCTATTGATTGTCAGAATTTGACGGGTAAAGAAACAGTTGTTTTTGGTGATACAACTCATGCTGCTTCAATCACTAAGATACTTGTAAGAGAAATGGGGATTCGTGTCAGTTGTGCAGGTACTTATTGCAAACACGATGCGGAATGGTTCAAAGAGCAAATTCAAGGTTTCTGCGATGAAATACTGATCACAGATGATCATGCTGAGGTAGGAGATATGATCGCTCACATGGAACCATCTGCAATATTTGGTACTCAAATGGAACGTCATATTGGTAAACGTCTTGATATTCCGTGTGGAGTTATTTCTGCACCAGTTCATATACAAAACTTTCCTTTGGGATACCGACCTTTTTTAGGTTACGAAGGTACTAATCAAATAGCCGATCTAATTTATAACTCATTTGCTCTGGGTATGGAGGACCATCTTCTAGATATTTTTGGTGGTCATGATACTAAAGAAATAATATCCAAATCATTGTCTACGGATATAGGCCTAATTTGGAATCCTGAAAGTCGACTAGAATTAAGTAAAATTCCTCGTTTTGCCAGAGAAAAGGTTGAAATAAATACTGAAAAATTTGCACGACAAAAGGGGATTGAAACCATTACTGTCGAAGTAATGTACGCAGCTAAAGAAGCATTGAATACCTAGCTCACTAAAGCAATTCATTCTATATATACAATAGAAAAAAATCTATTGTATAATTAGAAAAAATATATTGTAGAAATTGAGTGTATTCATAATTATATATCCATTTTGGATCGGATGAGAAATCTATCTGTATGATAAAAATTCGTCTAAAACGATGTGGTAAAAAGCAACGTGTGACTTGAACGACATGATTAGTTCTGTCGATTATGACATCCGCCATTTTGACTCGAAGATGCTCTTAGCTCAACATTTATCAAAAGAGATATTTTAATAATGGAGCTTGGTATCAACTTTTTTTCAGTTAGGGGCAGAATCTAGGGTTAATGTAAATTAAATTAATGAGCTACCTATCGAATTTGACGTTAAGTCTCGAAGGGAAGAGCTCTTCAGGAATTGGGTTCAATCAATAAGAATGAAACTCGTTTAATTTATAGTGCTATTGTATATTTTCTCAAATTAGGAACTCAACTTACAGAAACTGTTCATGGTATTTTTCTGCAAAAATTGATCATTTTAAACGCGCTTTAAATTTCTTAAAAAGGAGGGCATTCTAAATAATGCGTCTACGCCTAGCTTTCGATCATATAAAATTGAGTTATTATATCAATTTTGTATCGTGGTTGTTTTATTATTATCCATTTATATTTATCTTATTATATCTTCATTTCATGTATTTTTTTCCCCTGCGATCTTATATAGGCAAGCACATAAATAATTTTGTTAAGCGGCTATTAAACGGAAGAAGAAGAAGAAGAAGAAATGACGGCTATTAAACGGAAGAAGAAGAAGAAGAAATGACGGCTATTAAACGGAAGAAGAAGAAATGAAAAAGATTAGACCGAGAACGAACCGAATGGATGAAATACAAAGTTTTGTGCTTTTTTGACTGCCATTTCTAATGGTCTTCTCTTTCTATTTCTAATCATTTTTCATCTTAATGTAGTGCCAATCCAACAATCCTTCTCAACATTGATTGACAATAGCATATTTTTTGAGTATAATAAATCCGCCATTTCTTTTTTGAATGGTTGAATTCGTTCAACGGATCAGAAATAACCTGATCCGTAAAGATCACTTGATTTGATTAAGAAATGATAAAGTTCGATTAGATTATTATATATATCTTTGATGATTTATTTAAAGGTTCTATTTCTGTCATTCAATCAGAACGATTGTTAAAATATCGATTCAATCAAGTAACTGCGTATTCTACTTCGACTGTATCTATCCAAATAAGGGTTGCTAACTCAATGGTAGAGTACTCGGCTTTTAAGTGCGCCTATGGTCTTTTACATGTTTTGATGAACTACTCAATTCGTCTATACCATCGGTAAAATTAGTAAGACTACGACTGATCCTGAAAAGTCAATAAAATGGAAAAAGCAGCATGTCGTTCTAAGAATCTCGACTTTCTTTTTTGATCAGAAGCGGATTTGATCCAAGGAATTCAATGCATAATTTTAATAATATATGTAAATATATTTACATATATATTATATATATATAATTTGAACAAATGGATTGATTTTTGAAATAAAATCAAATAAATTCGAGAGTGCGAGTGATTAAGTCAAGTGAGTCAATGGATAAAGCTGGATGGCTTGAATCATAAGTAAAACCAGAAGAACGAGCTTCTGTTCCTCATTTGAACGAGGAATTCCCTTTACTAATCGGAAGTTAAAAGCCTTTTAGTAACCGATAAAGGAAGTTTTTCCCTGTAGTAAATCAGGGTTTTCTACATTCACAATGAGTCCTAAGTACTCGAAAACAAATGTGTAAGAGAAATAGTGTACTGACCATGTTTAATTCTATTCCATGAGTCAGGAGAGCGATCGGACTGCCAAAATAATCAATTTTCGTTCTTCCTCATGACGAATGAAGATCTATGCGAAGAAAATTATCTATCTGATAGATATTTTCTATTATGTTCCAACTAGATCGCACCATGTATTATCTTTAATAATCCAAGAGGTTTCCGGGGGTTTTAAAAAATGGATGAATTCCAAAGAAATTCAAACAAACATCGATCTTGGCAACAATTTTTTTTATATCCGCTTTTTTTTCGGGAAGATCTTTACGCAATTGCTCATTATCATCATTTAGATAGATCTGGTTCCTCCGAACCAACGGAAATTTTAGTTTCTAATTTTTTGAGTTTTCTAACTGTAAAACGTTCAATACGTCGGATACGTAAACAGAATAATTCAATTAGTTTATTGGGGAATTCCGATTCAAATAAATTGATTGAATACAATAAGAATTCTTCTTTTCAATTGATACTAGAAGGTTTTACAATTGTCTTGGAAGTTTCGTTCGCAATGCGATCAAAACATTTCATAAAAGGAATGGATGGATGGAATAGTCTCCGATCCATCCATTGCATATTTCCTTTTATGGAGGCTAAATTACCACATTCCAATTATATATCAGATCTACGAGTGCCCTACTCAATTCATCCGGAAATTTTGGTTCGAATTTTTCGTCGCTGGATCCGAGATGTTCCTTCTTTGCATTTATTACGATCGATTCTCCATGAATGGAAAAATAGTTTTAATCGAGAAAATTTGCAGAAAGCTCTGATTACACAGAGAGAAAATACGAGGTTCTCCCTGTTCCTTTGGAATTCTTATGTGTATGAATGCGAATCGTTTTTAATTCCTCTTATTAAACGAATTTTGAATTCACAATCATTGTTATATGGATCTTTTCCCGATCGAACTCATTTTGAGAAAAAGATCAAAGATATTGTTCTATTTCCTCCTCATAAAATTTCAACAAAAAAGATCTGGTTGCTAAAGGATTCTTTCATCCATTATGTGAGATATGGAGAAAGATCCCTTATAGCTCTAAAGGGTACGCACCTTCAAGTGAAAAAATGTAGATATCATCTGTTTCATTTTTGGCAATACTATTTTCATCTTTGGTTTCAACCGTATAGGATATGCAGTCTTGAATTATCCAAGACTTCTTTTTCTTTTTTAGGTTTTTTTATGCATGTTAAAATGAGACCTCTCGTGGTTAGAGCCAAAATGCTAGATGATTTATTCATTACCGATCTGATTACCAATGAATTAAACTCAACAGCTCCGATTAGATCAATTCTTTTTTCTTTGGCTAAAGAAAAGTTTTGTGACATCTCAGGGTGGCCAATTAGTAAATTGTCTTGGACCAGTCTATCAGATGATGATATCCTCGATCGATTCGATCGAATTTGGATAAATCTTTTTCATTACTACAGTGGATCGATCAATCAAGATGGTTTATATCATATAAAGTATATACTTTTACTTTCATGTGCTAAAACTTTGGCCTGTAAACATAAAAGTACGATACGTGTAATTCGAGAACAATTAGGTTCGGAACTCTTTACAAAATCGTTTTCAAAAGAAAGAGAATTCATTTCTTCGTCCTCTTCAAAAACTCGTTTACAGAGAGAACGAATTTGGAATTTAGAAATTAGCCAGATAAACCCCCTGGCTAATTTCTGGCAAAAGATGCAGAATAAACAAATCAAAAACTGATTTTGACCAATGAAATGCTTATTGAGCAATTGCCAGGATCAATTTATGATCCTATAGATCTTTTCCACCCGGAAATCCAACCAAATGATTGATCAAATCAATACATGGAGAAAGCCGTGTGCAATGAAAATTGCAAGCACGGTTTGGGGAGAGATTTCTTGCTCTTCTTAAAAAGAGCAGATAATCCACTCCATCCGATGAGCTCCGGGTTCAAGTCCCGGGCAACCCAGAGTACCAGAATCTAGCACCTAAAGGTATTTTTGTCTACTTATTCTAGATCCAATCCAATTCAATGTTATCCATTGTGCTTAACAAGCAAGAAAGGTAACATCCCACTATTCGGGAATCATCCTTACTTACTCATCGAAAAAGTTTTCTCTAAGCACATTTCACTTCAAGGTAATAATATTGATTACCTTGAAGTGAAAAGAAAGAAAGAATGCTAATAGAGCGCATTAATACCGGTATTAATGCGCTCTACGTATTGAAAAGCATTTCAATATATGTGGATATAGTTTATGGAAGAGGATACTATGAATTTTATGAATATTCATAAAGATGTCAAAATATTGGTTGACATACAGATATGAATCATATTATACTGTTGAATAACAAGCCTTATGTGTATGCTTGGGAGCTTCTAATGATTAAATAAACCAAGTTATAACCATGACCGCAATTCTAGAAAGACGCGAAAGCGCAAGCCTATGGAATCGTTTTTGCGATTGGATCACTAGCACTGAAAACCGTCTTTACATTGGATGGTTTGGTGTCTTAATGATTCCTACCCTATTGACTGCAACCTCTGTATTCATTATCGCTTTCATTGCAGCTCCTCCAGTAGATATTGATGGTATTCGTGAACCTGTTTCCGGTTCTCTTCTTTATGGAAACAATATTATTTCCGGTGCTATTATTCCTACCTCTGCAGCCATCGGTCTGCATTTCTATCCCATCTGGGAAGCAGCTTCTGTTGATGAATGGCTATACAACGGTGGTCCGTATGAGCTAATCGTTCTACACTTCCTACTTGGTGTAGCTTGCTATATGGGTCGTGAGTGGGAGCTTAGCTTCCGTCTAGGTATGCGTCCTTGGATTGCTGTTGCATATTCAGCTCCAGTAGCAGCAGCTACTGCTGTTTTCTTGATTTACCCTATTGGTCAAGGAAGCTTCTCTGATGGTATGCCTCTAGGAATCTCTGGTACTTTCAATTTCATGATTGTATTCCAGGCTGAACACAATATTCTTATGCATCCATTTCACATGTTAGGTGTAGCTGGCGTATTCGGCGGCTCTCTATTTAGTGCTATGCATGGTTCTTTGGTAACTTCGAGTTTGATCAGGGAAACTACCGAAAATGAGTCTGCTAATGCAGGTTACAAATTTGGTCAGGAAGAAGAAACCTACAATATTGTAGCTGCTCACGGTTATTTCGGCCGATTGATCTTCCAATATGCTAGTTTCAACAACTCCCGTTCTCTACATTTCTTTTTAGCTGCTTGGCCAGTAGTAGGTATCTGGTTTACTGCTTTGGGCATCAGCACTATGGCTTTCAACTTAAATGGATTCAATTTCAACCAATCTGTTGTTGACAGTCAAGGTCGTGTAATTAACACTTGGGCCGATATCATTAATCGTGCTAACCTTGGTATGGAAGTTATGCACGAGCGTAACGCTCACAACTTCCCTCTGGATCTAGCTGCTGTTGAAGCTAATTCTATAGACGGCTAATTACTCTGGATTGTTAGTGTCTTTCAATCTTTGAAAAGCAAAAAAGAAAGCAGTACCAAAACCGAAAGGTCTGGTACTGCTTTTTCCGTCTAATTTAAAGTTATTGCGAGCAGAGCACAATAACTGTTTACTGTGCATCCAGCAGGAATTGAACCCGCGACTTACCAATTATGAGTTGGGTGCTTTTACCATTCAGCCATGGATGCATAATATCTAATCTAATAATAAGTATTGGCTCAGATCTTAAATTAAATATCCAAAACTATTATTGTTTCAATAAACAAAACGTCAATAACTTGTTCGAGAGTTGCATTACAAGATTGTTGAATCTTGCAACAAGTTATTAACTAATAATATAATAGTTTCATTATTAGTTCATTTTCGGGGCTTAGAACCATTCTTGAAATGGAATGACCGTAGACAGAGACTGCCAATTAGTTTGGGGCGGACGTAGCCAAGTGGTTCCAAGGCAGTGGATTGTGAATCCACCACGCGCGGGTTCGATCCCCGTCGTTCGCCCGGTAAAAAAATCGACCGGATTCAATTCATTGTGATTTTCTATAATGAATCAAATGATGAGTGGTTGACGATACATTTGTGTATGTATGTTATTACATACATATAACAAAATATAAGAAGAAAATATTTGATTATGAAAAAAGAAAAAACTGAATCGATGATAAGATTTCTTTGGTGATTTCAATTTATTGATTGAAATAACGATAATTTATTTGGGAATGAAGGATTCTTTGCTTGGCTTCCTCCATTTACTCAGGATAAAATGAGGGTGAGGGAGCTAAGCTAAAAAAAAAAAAAAAACAATGTCAAACAACTACAATTCAATTTATAAATAAGGCAAAGTTCAACTCAAAATTAGATAAAACGAATAACAAGTTCGGAAGATAAAAAAGAAATAAAAGGAGATCAAAAGATGAAAATAGCAGTTTATGGAAAAGGCGGAATCGGTAAATCAACCACTAGTTGTAATATTTCAATTGCCCTAGCTAGACGTGGTGAAAAAGTGTTACAGATTGGATGTGATCCCAAACATGATAGTACTTTTACTCTGACAGGATTTTTGATACCTACAATTATAGATACTTTGCAGTCCAAAGATTATCATTATGAGGATATTTGGTCCGAAGATGTCATTCATAAAGGTTATGGAGGGGTAGATTGTGTGGAAGCTGGGGGGCCACCTGCAGGTGCTGGATGCGGGGGATATGTGGTAGGAGAGACTGTGAAATTGTTAAAAGAATTAAATGCATTTTACGAATATGATATAATATTATTTGATGTATTGGGTGACGTGGTTTGCGGAGGTTTTGCTGCTCCGTTGAACTATGCAGATTACTGTCTCATTATTACAGATAATGGGTTTGATGCATTATTTGCAGCTAATCGTATTACTGCTTCTATCAGGGAAAAAGCTCGTACACATCCACTGCGATTAGCAGGTTTGGTTGGAAATCGCACATCTAAAAGAGATCTTATCAATCAATATGTAGAAGCCTGCCCAATGCCCGTAATAGAAGTCTTACCTCTTATTGAAGATATTCGAGTTTCGAGGGTCAAAGGGAAAACCTTATTTGAAATGGTTGGATCCGAACCATCTCTTAACTATGTATGTGAATATTATTTAGACATAGCGGATCAAATATTGTCCCAACCAGAAGGTATTGTGCCAAAGGAGATTCCAGATCGGGAATTATTCAATCTACTCTCTGACCTTTATCTCAATCCTATTGATGAGGGGAAACATCAAAATAATAAGGAAAATTTACTTGGATTTACGACGATTTAATCAACATAGTTATAATCATTTATGTCAGTGAAAATTGATGAAACTCTCACTGTCGAATGTGAGACAGGTAATTATCATACTTTTTGTCCAATTAGCTGTGTATCTTGGTTATATCAAAAGATCGAAGATAGTTTCTTTTTAGTTGTGGGTACAAAGACATGCGGTTATTTTCTGCAAAATGCACTTGGAGTAATGATTTTTGCAGAACCTCGCTATGCAATGGCAGAATTGGAAGAAGGAGATATATCGGCTCAATTGAATGATTATGAAGGATTAAAAAAGCTTTGTATTCGAATAAGAAAAGATAGAGACCCTAGCGTGATCATATGGATAGGTACTTGTACTACAGAGATAATCAAAATGGATTTGGAAGGTATGGCACCCAAACTAGAATGGGAAATTGGAATCCCAATTCTAGTGGCAAGAGCGAATGGACTCGATTATGCCTTTACTCAAGGAGAAGATACTGTGTTAGCTGCGATGGCACATCGTTGTCCAGAACCGGAATTCTCCGTTCGTGAACGAAAAGAAACTAGTCAAAATTTTTTGACTTTTCATTCTAGAAAAAAAGAGGAATTGGTTGAATATGCAAATCATCCTTCCTTAGTTCTTTTTGGATCTTTGCCGTCCAACGTCGCTTCTCAACTCAATTTAGAATTAAAACGTCAATCCATCAAGGTATCAGGTTGGTTACCTGCTCAAAAATATACCGATCTTCCATCATTGGGTGATGGAGTTTATGTTTGTGGTGTTCACCCATTTTTGAGTCGGACAGCGACAACTTTGATAAGACGCGAAAAATGTCAATTAATTGGAGCTCCTTTTCCTATCGGTCCAGACGGAACGCGTGCTTGGATTGAAAAGATTTGTCCTGTATTTGGTGTTGAACCCCAAGGTTTGGAGGAAAGGGAGGAACGAATATGGGAAGGTTTAAAGGATTATCTTGATTTGGTACATGGTAAATCTGTCTTTTTCATGGGAGATAATCTACTAGAAGTCTCTCTAGCAAGATTCTTAATCAGATGTGGAATGATTGTTCATGAAATTGGCATTCCATATATGGATAAACGATATCAAGCTGCTGAATTATCACTTTTACAAAATACATGTATAAAGATGTGTGTACCAATACCACGAATTGTGGAGAAACCGGATAATTCGAATCAAATACGACGTATACGCGAATTACAACCCGATTTAGCTATCACAGGAATGGCTCATGCTAACCCGCTAGAAGCAAGAGGAATTAGTACTAAATGGTCAGTTGAATTTACTTTTGCGCAGATTCATGGGTTTGCCAATGCAAGAGATGTACTTGAATTGGTTACCCGACCTCTACGTCGTCAGAAAAATTTAGAAGACTTGGGTCGAACCACTTTGGTCAAGAAATAATAAGTTTCAATTTCAGTAATTCTCGATCGAACTATTTCAGATAATTCAATCTATCTAATTTGATTTGAATTCTCAAAATAGAGACATATAGAAAAAGGAAAAAGATCAAAATTCATTCAAATTCATATTATTTTGAATGCTATTTGTGGATTTGAGCGATAACTAATAGTTGATTTTTTCTCACGGGAGATTTGAAATGATTATAGAAATTATTTCAAATTTCCCCATGATTATATGAATATCAGAGTCATTTCTCTCACGAAAACATTCTTTTATGGAAATTATATGGAAGGGATACTAACCCATAGTATCTTATTAACAATAATGCCGCCACTCGGATTCGAACCGAGATGCTCTAGCACTGCTTCCTAAGAGCAGCGTGTCTACCAATTTCACCATGGCGGCTTGGTATTGTTCTAATATATCTAAATATATTTATATATATAATATTTAGATATATTAGACTATTTTTCCGAGATTGTCAATGCAAAAAGAGTTTTTTTCTCTATTCAATATCCGACGTTAAATAGATACAGAAATCCGATGTTGGTCGTTATAACGGAGTAGCACGCAGTTTGGTAGCGTGCCACCTGGGGATGGTGGAGGTCCTAGGTTCAAATCCTGCTGCTCCAAAACCCATCCCATGGTAAACAAGATCGCGGCTAATTTTTATCTTCTAAATAAGGAAAAAAGTTCTAAGAAAAACCATATTGGACGAATATATTTGTTATAAAAGTTACGCGTTTTCTCCCAACGACTTAAAGGTCTAGGTCTTTCTAGCTTAACTAATAGTCCGCCTATAATATCTCTTAGGAAACTGAGAAAATTGATAAGTTTCACTCTGATTTCATTTAGAAGGTTTCTTAGGAAACTTCTAAAGTTGATAAGTTTAGTTTCCAACTTAAGCGGATCTATCAATTTTCTCAGTTTCTTTTTAAGGGGATTTAGAACTTTTTGAAGTTCAAGTCTAAGTTTCGAAAAAAATTCTCTCATCGATTTGATAAGAAAATCTCTCAGTTTAGAGAAAAGTTCTCTCATCGATTTGATAAGAAAATCTCTCAGTTTAGAGAAAAGTTCTTTCATCGATTTGATAAGAAAATCTCTCAACGAACTCATCCGTCTGATAAGAAAATCTCTCAACGAACTCATCCGTCTGATAAGAAAATCTCTCAACGAACTCATCCGTCTGATAAGAAAATCTCTCAACGAACTCATCCGTCTGATAAGAAAATCTCTCAACGAACTCATCCGTCTGATAAGAAAATCTCTCAGTTTAGAGAAAAGGGAACCTATCCATTCCATAATGGAATCTCTAAGCAAACTTATTATTCTTCTAACTAGCGTAAGAAACTCATTGTACGGGGAGCGGTCAGAAGGAAGAGATGAACTTATGCTACAAAAAGAGTCTTCTTTTTTGAGCTTTACCTCATTTATAGCTTCATTTCGTCCAGCAACCGGCGAATGTTTCGTACCCAAGAAACTTTTGGTATGATTTCCAAAATTTTGAAGAATCTCTTTTATCGAAATAAAACTGTGTCTTATAAAATACAAACTATTTTGAATATGTTCCCAATGATCTATTTTGGGATACATACGTACCCTCAACATAACAGATCGACTACCATTATTGGTATTCCACCAAAATCTATTCATGCAAATAAGATCTTCTAATCGATAACGAGGCCAAAGAAAACGTCTTATCTTTTGTCTTGTATCGACGATCAGAGGCTCGCTTTTTTTCATCAGACCTTGGTCATTTGGTATCTCTTTACTATTGAATCTTACACTTTCATCTAAATGATTTTCCAGATTCAAAAGATTCAAAATTCGAAATTCCCTACGACGTCTTGGAAGAAAAACATCTTCGAAAATGAAAGAACTTGAAATTTTTTCATTTAGATCCTCAATACGATGTACTTTTCTTCGTCGTTGAGATCTATCAAAAAGATTTACATCAATTTTTTTCTTTTTTAGTTTTAAGAAAAGACTTGCAATTTTATATACAAAGAATCGGTCATTAAAGTACCCCGGTACAAATGGCATAGATCTTCGGGTTGCCTCGGCAAAAACTCTAAGCAAATCATTTTCTTTCGGGAAGCAACTTTTGAGATACAATACAGTTTCCAATAATCCCAAGTCAAGATCCCCATTTTCCGCATATGGGAAAAGTAAGTCGGCTACAGCAGCATCGTCGCCTAATTTTTTCTTATCAAAGAAACGAGACGCATTTTTGAACTTGGAAGCCCAACGAGCTAATGGCAGTTTTTCGAGCTCGAATTTGGTTCTCCACCTACGAATATTTTTGGCCATTTCTCGATACGCTAATTTTTCTTTTACCAATTCTTTTTCGGGGTCCATTCCCCTGAGTCTCATCTCCTCTTTTAATTCTGCCTCCCTTGCAAGACGTTTTGCCTCCCGTTGAAAGCGTTTCTGTTCTTTCAGATATTCAGTTCTGGCAATTCTGGGATCTTGTACTTGTTTATCGGCTTTCTTGGGTTTGGTCTTGGTTTCGGATGGTACTTTTACTTTTTTGTTTTTGTTTTTTTCATCATCCAATTTTGATTTAACTCGGTCCCATGCCTTCCTATCACCTTGTGATGCTTTCTTAGCATCTTGTTTCAAAATGATTTCCTTTATTGCTATTCGGACTTCTTCTTTTTCTGTATTGATTTTATCAATATTTTTTTTTGGATAATAAATATTATAGAAATCTCGAACTAGAAGATCTCTCCTCTTTTTGTTCGAATATTTATTTTTTCGACGTAATTCTTCCAATTTGCGTCTCCTTTCTTCCCTTCTGAGCTGTTCAGCTTTTTGTGCAGCTATTTTTGCTAGTTGTCTAGCTCTCTGTTGCTTGATAAATCTTTGCCTTGATTCCCGCATTCTCTTTTTCTTGTTTTGGTCATCTTCTCCTTTAAATGCCCTTCTCAATCTATTTACTTCTTCTGGAGAAGTTGCCGACTCCAATTTTTTGCGCCGTTCCTCTCTTGTCTTGAGCCTTTCTTCTTTACGCTTTCTGCGCGCCTCCCTAATTTCTTCGAGGGCAGCGAGTTTGCTTCGCCTTTCCTCTTCTTTCTTTCGAAGACTTTCTATTACAAAAGCATCAACATCAAACTCTTTTGGTACTTGAATCTCTCGAAATTCCCACATTTGTTCAATTTGTCTTCTTATGATATCCGGGGGAAAAACGTCACCAAGTTTGTTTGCATTTTTGATTTTTTTTCTAAGATTTGGGAACAACCAGAATTGCCATTTGTAATATCGACTTTTTTTGTAATATTTTGCCTTAGTTGCCGAGAAAAAATCGACATTTTTCTTTTTGGAAGAAATTTTCTTCTTCTTCTTCTTGCAAGAACCGGGATTCTGAAAATTAGTAATAGCTTGATAATCTGGTTCCGGTATATATTGAATTGCGGGTCCGTGATTATCCTCTTTCATATGATCCAGATAACTATACGCTAAAAGATCATATCTGTGACGTTTGATCCGATTCTTGAGTCGGGTTAGAAAAGATGCAAAGCGCTTCTCTCCCAAAAACGATGCAAATTCACTCCATCCCAACCGGTTGCCAATACTATTTCTTTTCTTTTTGTGCGGGGCTATTCTATAGCCAGCACACCATTTTAACC
This sequence comes from Chamaecyparis obtusa, assembly GCA_027943335.1. NCBI lineage: Eukaryota > Viridiplantae > Streptophyta > Pinopsida > Cupressales > Cupressaceae > Chamaecyparis > Chamaecyparis obtusa. Next base: position 45,740 of record BSBK01011563.1, on the reverse strand, counting down.
ATTGCTTCCAATGGTTAGCCGTTAACTCTCGAGGATGCTTGCAATCCAATAGCCCTTGCGAATGCAAAAATTCTTTAACATTCTTTTTTATAAAAGGAGACGATGTTCTTGATTCTAATAAATCCCTCGCATAGAATCCCTTCATATTTCTTATTTCTCGCCATATTTTGTGAAATACATATGCCTGGGAAATTTCTTTTCCTTGGCATTTGGATTCGGCGTTTTTGCTAATTGGGTCATTGCTATTGAATATTTTTTTAATTGCTTCAATACTTCTACTCAATTGCATGCAAAATTCCAAATTGGATTCGATCATATTGAACATACTTATTTTGAGATCAATAAGTATTAATTTCACCCTAAAATGAATAACTTTCATAAAATATGGCAATTTCTTCTTAATGAATCGAATAGTTTTCTTTTGGAAAAGCGAACGCCAAATTTTGATTCGAGTCCACTCTTTTTTCAATCTAGATTTTATGTCAGGAGAAGGTTGATCCATTATCTGTTTAAAATCAGTTTTCAATTTATTATAAATATCTAGATTGAAGAGATACTCTTCATTCATTTGGTTGATTCGATCATTCATTGTGGTTGTCCAATAAGCTGGATCTAGAAGATCCCAATTTTTTTCCATCTGGATTGAAGATGGTTCATCTTGTACGACCTCTAAAGAAAATTTAATATTAGACGTAGGCTTAGTCCGAATCATTCTGATTTCTGTCCGAGTATCTATCTTGATCTCTGTCTTAATTTTCTTATTTATCAATTGGCGGATCGGTTCGATAATAGGTTTGATAATAATTATCAATTGGCGAATAGGTTCGATAATAGGTTTTGCCCGATCGGACGTGTAATTCCAAATACATTCGCGAATAGGTTTCCAAAAAGAAGGCACTTTTGGGGGATTACCGAAAGGTAAGTCAATTTCTGTCCCATATATGGTTAAGAAACCAGTTGTTTTTTGGTCAATCTCAGTAGAGTTAGATTCATACCAAGGTCTCAAGCGAAAAGGATATACAATCTTGATTTGAATACCCTCTTTGATATAATCTTTTATGAACTTCTTCGGGACATCCGGGTCCGTCAGTTCATATCCATCATAATTACATTTGAGATATGCTTCCTTTTGCAAGTTGGACCAATCCTGCTCCCATTCGGGGACCTGAAATAATAAAGTACGACCAATATTTTTAGCTATTATCAAAATAGGGAAATACAATCTTTTCCTTAAATACGTATGAGTGAACAAGAGAGCAGCTCTGACATAGTGAATCACTTCTCCGTCGAAGGTTTGCTGTGTTCGACGGCGACGTTCTTCTTTTCTCCTTTCACGTCTCTCTAAAAATTTTTCGTACATTCTTAAAGATCTTGAAGTTTTTTTCATTTTTGTCTTCTCTTTGACTTCCTTCTTAGGAAAAGGTTTGTGATGTGACTTTTGAGTAGTCATCCCCCCTGGCTTTTGAGTCATTGATCTAAGTCTCCCGAAAAGAATCGACTCTGGTCTCGCTATCCAATGGTTGATCGCTGAAACTTTTCGTCGTTGAAAACGGACAGCTCCCTTTACTAAATCTCGACGAAAATCCCCTTCATAGGGGTAACTAAAGACATATATATCTTTAAATACAAGATCTTCTTCTTCGTCCCCCCCCTTGTCCGCTTCAAGAGTTTCTTCTTGTTCAGGAGTTCTTTCTTGTTCAAGTTTTTTGAAAGGTTGAAAGAATCCTTTTTTTTTGTCTTTTTTCTTCTTTTGTAACTCTTTTATTTTGTCAAAGGGCCTTATAATGATTAATTGTCGAGCTTTTTTTGGACGAGTTTCGAGACAATCTTTGACAGCTAGAGGGTCGTGAACTCCAGATATTAGGGTGGAGGGCAATTTAGGAACAATAAACCTGTTAAAATCTCGGATTCGAGGTTCATCATCATCAACACGGATTTTTTCCTTTTCCATAAACTTATTATAAATAAGATAAAGTTCATAGAAATTTGTAAAATCTTTCATATCTTGATCAAATTGTTTTTTTTCAAATAAATCTTGATCAAAATTTGATTTATTGTTCTTATTCTTTTTCTTCTTAGTACGTTTCTTCTTAGAAGGCAGGCCCTCTTTTGAAATCTCTACCAAATCTTTCAGAATATCCTTCTGCGATATCTTAATATCCATAGAGACTTCAGAATTTGAGAATTCTTTCAAATTTATAAAAAAAAATCGCTCATAAAGCAAAGCCTGCTCGGTAGGAAGAACACTAAGAAGTAATTCCCACTTGAGACCTGTAGTTTCAAGAAAAATATGCAACAAATAATGTGTTAGTAATTTTTTATCGCAAGAAGCAATACCTTCTTCTATTCTTGCATTTAAAGGCGCCGGGACCAATGTTTTGAAAACATGTTCCAATGAAGATAAATTTTTAGGATAGATTTTCTCATATCTTGACTTTAAATCTTCCAAAGTAGATTCATCCAACCATTTTTTTTTATTCTGTTCCTCTAATAAGAACATATGAATTTTATCTATCCACCATTTGGAAATCATTTTTATTCGTGGTTGAACGATTCTATTTTTATTTTCTGGTGGAATTAAGGAAATTCGAAAAGGCCGGTTGGTAGAATCACGGTTCTTACATTGCGACAGTTTTTTTTTTTGCTCTTTCAAATATTTTTGCTCTTTCAAATAATCCTCTGAATGGATCATCCAAGGTGATTTAAATTGATTCATCGACCCACGGAATGGCCCGCTGAGTAAAGGATCATGAACTTCTGAAAGGTACTTCCCTTCTTTTGTTCGAGAAAATCTCATTTTTTTTTCAAGAATATCTACAATAGGAGATCCATTGCTTAGAGCTCTCACCCTATTTTCAAGCTCTTCGCCTAAATAAGATTTCCTCTCCGATTTTCTCACTATCCATTCATCAAGGTTATCCTGATTTGAATCAAGACTTTGATCGCCCAAGTTTGCCATTTTGGCAAAGAAAGACATACTTGGCGGAGCTGTGAAAGAAATTCTTTCATCGCCATCACTGAGACAAACATCGAAGAAATATTCAGCAACTTGGCTCTTCACAGGGCCACGAAGAATAAAATCCCCTATACTAACGTATCGTAGGGGTTGGTTAAACCGATTAGAATCAAAAAAGATTAATGGCCATCTTTTTATTAGAAAAGATGCTAAAGTCGAATCTGTCTCAGTATCCAATTTGAGATCTTCTAAAGATAGAATTCTCACTAATGTTCTATAAGAAGGAGACAGAGGAATGGGCGGCTTATTAACTTGATTTTTTTTCATATTAATAGCAGCTTTAGTTTGAGACTTATGCCTTTTTTTTTTCTTAGGTATTTTGAAACCTTCCCTAAAAGATTTTTTCTTATCGGATAAATCTAGCGATACCTCTTCTAACTCTTCTCGAGGACCCTGAATGAACGATCTTGAATCATTCCACTTAGTAGCGATGAAAGAAGGATTCCTCCCGTAGCATGTGAGCATGGCATAAGCGAAAAAAATAATTTGAAAACTGAAGGCGAAAAGTTCCCGTTTTCGATTCGCTTTTAAGGGAACATCATTTTCTACGCGTGAACAAAAAATTTTCGTCATTTTGACAAAAAGAATTTGTCCGCTCAACCATCCGGCTGCGGTACTCAGCAGAAATATATAGCTTCCACTATACCTGAATAGCATCATATTGGTTAACCGAGTATACACAGATTTACCGAAAAGGGCCGGGTTCAGCAGCTGTAAAGCGACTCCAATCAAAAACTCTATTGCCGGATTTTGAATCCAAGGGTATTTCCGAATCAAACTTGTTTGAAAAATAAGAAATAATAGAACGGGAACAAGCATGATTGTCATTACGTGAGGTTTCCAAATGCTCGCATAAATAGGGCCAAGATAAATGGATGAGAAGACCACGAGTTGTGCCACAAAAGAACCACCAAGGATCAATTTTCCCGTAGGGACAATTTTCCTGTTGTCGACGACTTTGTTTTGAATCAACATCGCTCGGACATAATACATTTGAGCTGGACCAATTGGCAACGTTGATAAAAAGCCATAATAAACGCCAAATAGTAGAACTGGAGCAGACCTCTGAATCCACGGTACTAATATATAGTATATTTCTGTAATCATATTAAATACCTCCTTTATTTAATTTTGATTTTTGATTTGAATTATTGTTTATTACTTCTTGTTCTTCTTCTTCTTGTTGTTGTTCTTGTTGTTGTTGTTCTTGTTGTTGTTCTTTTTGTTCTTCTTCTTCTTGTTTTTTCTCATCCGCTAGATCATCCCCGAGATATGGAACTTTAAGGATGCTTGTTAAGTTCAAGCTCATGACATATGACATAATTTTTTCCTTCCTAGTATATATAATCATCTTCCCCCTCCTATTTATATTTATAAGAATCATATTCTTTCTACTATTTATATATTGTTCAATTTGAGACTATAGATCAGAATATTATATATCTATATATATAGAATCATATTATTTCTATTTATACATAATCATATCATTTATACATATATTATTTCTATTTATACATGATCATATCATTTATACATGATCATATCATTTATACGTATATTATTTTGATTTATACATAATCATATCATTTATACAGAATCATATCATTTATACATGATCATATCATTTATACGTATATTATTTCTATTTATACATAATCATATCATTTATACATGATCATATCATTTATACGTATATTATTTTGATTTATACATAATCATATCATTTATACAGAATCATATCATTTATACATGATCATATCATTTATACGTATATTATTTCTATTTATACATAATCATATCATTTATACAGAATCATATCATTTATACATGATCATATCATTTATACGTATATTATTTCTATTTATACATAATCATATCATTTATACATGATCATATCATTTATACGTATATTATTTTGATTTATACATAATCATATCATTTATACAGAATCATATCATTTATACATGATCATATCATTTATACGTATATTATTTTGATTTATACATAATCATATCATTTATACGTATATTATTTATACCATTTTATTTTTGAAATTGAGTATTATTTGTTCAATTTGATACTATACAAAAAGATTGTATCCATCCCTTATTAATATATAGAATTATATTCTTTCTACCATTTCGACCATTTTATTTTTGAAATTTGATACTATAGATCCAAATATTATCACTTCTCTCTATAATATAGTATAGAATAGAGAGAGAATCTCTTTCTACCATATTCAATAATAATATAAAAATGTTAGATTCATATTCAAACTCTTGAATGAATTATATTCAATGCGAATATCCACATAGTCCGTTAGATTCATATTCAAACTATTGAATGAATTGAATTATGTTCAATTCATATTTGTAATCATGTAATCATAGACCCCAATACTCCATAGACGGTTTGAACCGTCTAATAACAATAATTTTTCTGTTATACGCCATTACATAGCATTATGTAATGGCATATAACAGAAAGTTTCAATCCGACGAGGTTAGAGGACCAGAAAAGGACTCATGACTAACTAATGGAGGGCCTTTTTTATGGGCCCGATAGCCATCTAATTATAGAATGGAAGGCTATATTAAGGATGAAGATTTTCAACATATTTACTTTTTTCATTGTTTATATGTTACTGAATATTGGCATGACTGGTTTTGGTGATTCATAACCATATTTGTTAGATACAAATCGAACATCTAACAAAAAAAGAAAAAGTGTCATTGTTTTGAGAATAATATGGAACAAGAGAAATATTTCAAATAATATAAAACAATGAAAATTTCTTTCTGTTTTTCTCTTTTTACCTTAATTTCCTAACTTTTCAGCTCTGTTACTATTGTAATATAAGTTTATTTAGATTCTTATATTGTATATAAGTTTATTTAGATTCTTAGCTTATATAAGTTTATTTTTAGACCCTTTGACATATTTATCATTCAACCATTACATATTCATTTTATCCTACATGTCACCTTCTTATTATTTATAACCCAGTCGGCATGTATAATTCAATTATTTCGCTGACAACATTTTTTAAAAGAGCTCGTGGAACCATGCTATCAAACATTCCAAAATCAAATAAAGAATCAGATATTTGATCTTCGTCATCTACTATCTGGTTTAATGTCTGTTCAATAACTCTTTTACCCGCAAATGCAATGTATGCATTTGGCTCGACAATCGTGACATTAGCCAACATACCAAAGCTAGCAGTGACTCCACCAGTCGTAGGAGATGTAAGAACTGAAATATATAGCAAATTTTTCTCCTTTTGATGTGTATGCAACACAGCAGCTATCTTATTCATTTGCATTAAACTAAAACTTCCTTCTTGCATACGCGCTCCGCCAGAAGCACATACGAGAATTACTGGAAGAAGATGCTCAGTAGCATACTGTATTAAACGAGTTATTTTTTCGCCCACTACCGATCCCATACTGCCTCCCATGAACTGAAAATCCATAACCCCGAGTGCGACAGGAAGACCATTTATTTTACCTATGCCTGTTTGAATAGCGTCGGGTAAACCTGTTTCTTTTTGATAGGAAGTATTATAATCATCATAACACTGTTCTTCGGTTTCTGTGTCTAGAAATTCCTCGTTTCTTAGCTTAAGAAGTGTTTTTTTAACTAGGTTTACGCCAGCGTCAACATATTCTTTTTCCTCTTTAGTTAAAGAATCATAAGTTAAAGGATATTCTTCTTCAATATCCTCAGTATCTTCAGTATCTTCTATATCACTTTCTTCTTCTTCTTTCTTTTTCTTACAAAATTTTTCTTTGCTATCTAGTGCTAATGTAGCAAAGTTTTTCATTATCTCTAGTAAATAGAGATAAATTAACTCAGTATCTTCAGTACACAAGAATAAATTATTGTCACAATTTTTTTCGTTATTATATATATTTTCTATTTGTCTAAATAATTCAACACGTGTTTCACTATATAAAAAATCATCATGCATGATATGATCAATAATATTATAACACTCATAGCGATCTTGTTTTTTCACGTATTCTACTAGAATATTGGAACCGAATCGATAGAATTCTTCTCCTTTGAGTAAACCACAACAATTCATTTTAAACCAATCTTTGAATTTTGTCAATACCAAATATTTTTCCATCAAGCAGATTGCAATATGTTTTCGCAGCCATAAAAAGTAATTTGTCTCTGGATCATTTCCTGGATAAAAAGGAAATCGTTTTTTTCTTTTCCTTGCTTTTCTTTTCTCTTCCGGAAAAGAAAGTTCCATTTTCACTAAGTTTACCGCCGCTACTTTCAAGAACTTATCTTGTGATAGTAATTGTTCTTTTAAGTTGGATAATTGTTTATTTAATTTAATTAGTAAGCTCAAATTTAGGCAATTTTGAAGTTGAAGCAAATCAATTACAGTTTGTATAGGTTGAATATAATTTTTTGTTATAGCAAAAAAAGAATTTATAGGTTGATCATTTTCATCAAATGCTGCATCTATAAATTCTTTCACAACATCTATTGACAAAAGAGATATAAGTTCATCATTTTCAAATGATGTATCTCTATTTAAAATATGCATAAACCGTATAAGTTGTTGTTCATCTTTCAATGCTGTTTCTGTATCTGTATCTAAAAGCGCAAACCGCTGCAATTCATCTGTTATTTTTTTATGTATTTCAAAAAGTACAAATTGAACTGTTTTCAAACCTGTATCAAGAATATTTTGTAGTATCTTAATAGTTTCCTTTGAATTCAAATTCAAATATTTTATGAATTTCTTTCCTAATACAACCTTAACGATATTAACAAGAGTAATATTGTATCTTACTAATGTTTTCAATCCATTTTTTTCGTGAAAAAACTCAAAGTCAAAATATTTGTCATAAATTACTTTGTACAATAAAGTTGAGACCCTTTGAACCATTTTAATGTCAAACGTCGTATGCTGTTTCTCTAAAACATCTATACTAGAAAAATTCATGTCCATAGGCCACCAAGTGCCATTATCAATTAATAATTCAATTCGTTCTGAACTAGTCATCTGTAGCGTTGCCCCGCATTCCTCACAAACACCCTTTTGTTCTAAAAAAAGTTTCTTATATATAAAGGTCTCACAATTCTCGCACATAAACCACAAATGTTTAAAACGTTCCGTTTTCAATCTGTGTTCTACGGGTTTTGTTTCGTTGATATGTTCAGAATCTTTGTCTTCTTCACACATTTTCTCAGAATCTTTGTCTTCTTCACACATTTTCTCAGAATCTTTGTCTTCTTCACACATTTTCCTATATTTTTTCTATATATTATTAATGTACAACTTTTAACAGACACAAATACAAACCATCATACTTTAGCGCACTTTGGGTGCGAGCTAGAATAGCCCTTGCCCCCCGGGCCTGGATCTACCGATCCACCGACCCCATCGAGTAATCCAGAAAATAGATTTCTCTATTAGAAAATAGGTCAATACCTTACCTCTAGCCGAATTATCTATTCCCATCCATTCGGTATTCGGCTCAATCTTAAAAGAAAAGATTGGGCCGAGTTCGCTTCGATTAAGGGACCAAACAGACGAAAGTCACTCGATTACAAGCGATCAATCGTATCAAATTCAAATTTGATTTCCTTCCATATTTCACAAGCGGCAGCTAGTTCAGGACTCCATTTAGTAGCTTCGCGGATCACTTGATTACCTTCACGCGCAAGATCACGTCCTTCATTACGAGCTTGTACACAAGCTTCTAAAGCGACCCGATTAGCCACCGCACCAGGTGCATTTCCCCAAGGGTGCCCCAAAGTCCCTCCACCAAACTGTAATACGGAATCATCTCCAAAGATCTCGGTCAGAGCAGGCATATGCCAAACGTGAATACCTCCTGAAGCTACAGGCAGAACACCCGGCATAGAGACCCAATCCTGAGTGAAATAAATACCGCGACTTCGGTCTTTTTCAATAAAATCATCACGCAATAGATCAACAAAACCCAAAGTTACTTCTCGTTCTCCTTCAAGTTTACCTACTACAGTACCAGCATGAATATGATCTCCACCAGACATACGTAGTGCTTTAGCCAGTACACGGAAGTGCATACCATGATTTCTTTGTCTGTCAATAACTGCGTGCATTGCGCGGTGAATGTGAAGAAGTAGGCCGTTATCTCGGCAATAATGAGCCAACGAAGTATTTGCCGTAAAACCTCCAGTCAGATAGTCATGCATGACTATAGGAACTCCCAATTCTCTGGCGAATACTGCTCTTTTCATCATTTCTTCACATGTCCCTGCAGTCGCATTCAGGTAATGTCCCTTAATCTCACCCGTCTCAGCCTGAGCTTTATAAAGTGCTTCTGCACAAAAGCAGAAACGATCTCTCCAGCGCATAAATGGTTGGGAATTCACGTTTTCATCATCCTTGGTAAAATCAAGTCCACCACGGAGACATTCATAAACCGCTCTACCATAATTCTTGGCAGATAGACCCAATTTTGGTTTGATAGTACATCCCAACAAAGGACGACCATATTTGTTTAATTTATCTCTTTCTACTTGAATACCATGTGGTGGGCCTTGAAAAGTTTTTGAATAAGCAGGAGGAATTCGTAAATCTTCCAGACGTAGAGCCCGTAAAGCTTTGAATCCAAATACATTACCTACAATAGAAGTAAACAGGTTAGTCACAGAGCCTTCTTCAAAAAGATCTAAAGGGTAAGCTACATAGGCAATAAATTGAGTTTCCTCTCCAGGAACGGGTTCAATATCATAGCATCGCCCCTTGTAGCGATCAAGACTGGTAAGTCCATCGGTCCAAACAGTGGTCCACGTACCAGTGGAAGATTCAGCAGCTACTGCTGCCCCCGCTTCTTCGGGGGGCACTCCAGGTTGAGGAGTGACTCGGAATGCTGCCAAGATATCAGTATCTTTCGTCTGATATTCCGGAGTATAATAAGTTAATCTGTAATCTTTAACACCCGCTTTGAATCCGACACTTGCTTTAGTCTCTGTTTTTGGTGACATAAATAAGTCCCTCCCTATGATTTATTGGTTAATAGCTCTTACAAGAACGAGGTCTACTCGACCTGGGTGTCGAACGTAAAGAATCACTTTTGTATTCAAAAGAAAGTACAAAATACTCATTTTGTAGCCTCTATTGTCAAAAAGTCTTTTCTTTCAAGTGATATTGTATCATGTTATGTATGTATGATGCAACTCAATTTCATAGGTCGATTGACCTTCCGCAATTCCAATTTCTTTTATATTTAATAGTGAAATATAACATAGATTTATTTAGGCGAAGAAGAAAATGAAAAATCAAAAATTGCAATAGCAGGCGGCATGGGCATAGGTGGAAATGTGCCTAGTTATTGGCTCAGACAGTTAAAGACTTTTTAACATAAGAATATTATATTGAATTCATTCAATTTCAAATCTAATTCAAAGTGCCGACTATTCAACATTCTAAACGCGAGATAGCCAATAGCAAATAGAACAAAATCTTTCTTTATCTCAACAAAATTGCATCAGCAGCCTCTAGTCGTGTTCTAGCTCTTTTGAGATCCACATCAGCCTCGATTGCTTGTCTCTTGCCTTCAGCTCGCGCACGATCGGCTTTCGCTAATCTAAAATTTTCCTGAGCCTCTTGAAGATCAATATCAATACCTCTTTCTGCATTATTTACCAATAATGTGATTTCATTATTGTCTATCTTGGCAAAACCACCCATCAAAGCCATAGTGGACCACTGGGCATTGAGTCGTATTTTCATGACTCCTATATCCAAAGCTGTTATCATTGCAATATGGTTGGGTAATACACCCATTTGACCACTATTGGTAGCGAGTATTATTTCTTGAACTTCTGAATCCCAAACAACTCGATTGGGAGTGAGTACACGAAGATTTAGGTTCATTTTTTTTTTTTTTTTATTTTAAGTTCATAGCCTTTGCGGTAGCTTCATCAATGTTACCCACCAAATAAAAAGACTGTTCGGGTAGACCATCTAATTCTCCGGAAAGGATCATTTGAAAACCTCTAATTGTCTCTATTAGACTAACATATTTACCGGGGGAACCGGTGAATACCTCTGCTACAAAAAAGGGTTGTGACAAAAACCGTTCAATTTTTCTTGCTCTTGCTACAAGTAAACGATCATCTTCTGATAATTCATCTAATCCAAGAATAGCTATAATATCTTGAAGTTCCTTATAACGTTGCAAAGTTTGTTTAACTCCTTGCGCAGTTTCATAATGTTGTTCGCCTACGATCGAAGGTTGGAGCATAGTTGACGTGGAATCCAGCGGATCTACCGCTGGATAGATGCCTTTGGCAGCTAATCCTCTCGATAGTACAGTAGTAGCATCTAAATGTGCAAATGTTGTAGCAGGAGCGGGATCAGTCAAGTCATCTGCAGGTACATAAACTGCTTGAATGGAGGTTATAGATCCTTCTTTCGTAGAAGTTATTCTCTCTTGTAAAGAACCCATTTCCGTGCTAAGAGTGGGCTGATAACCCACTGCGGAAGGCATTCTGCCTAATAATGCGGATACCTCTGATCCTGCTTGGACAAAGCGGAAGATATTGTCAATAAATAGAAGTACATCTTGTTTATTGACATCTCGGAAATATTCAGCCATAGTTAAAGCAGTTAAACCTACTCTCATACGAGCTCCTGGTGGTTCATTCATCTGACCATAGACCAGAGCTACTTTGGATTCGGATATATTTTGTTCATTAATGACTCCCGATTCTTTCATTTCCTTGTAAAGATCATTTCCTTCACGGGTACGTTCTCCTACTCCACCAAACACAGAAACCCCTCCATGAGCCTTAGCAATGTTGTTGATTAATTCCATAATCAACACTGTTTTACCCACTCCAGCTCCCCCGAATAATCCAATTTTCCCCCCACGGCGATAAGGAGCTAAAAGATCCACTACTTTAATGCCTGTTTCAAAGATTGAAAATTTGGTATCCAACTGTGTAAAGGCGGGAGCAGATCTATGAATAGGAGATCTTGTGAGAGCATCTACAGGACCTAAGTTATCAACGGGTTCCCCAAGAACATTAAAAATTCTCCCGAGAGTAGTTTCACCAACTGGAACACTAAGTGGCCCTCCTGTATCAATTACTTTCATTCCTCTCATCAAACCGTCTGTAGCACTCATAGCGACAGCTCTAACTTTATTATTTCCTAATAATTGTTGTACCTCACAAGTCACACTTATTGGTTGACCAGTTGTATCGTTATCCTTAACTATCAAGGAATTGTAAATTCTAGGCATATTACCTGGAGGGAAAGATACATCTAGTACTGGGCCAATGATCTGAGCAATACGTCCTGCCTTCTTTTCTACAAGTGCGGAAACCCCAAAAATAAAAGGATTGGTTCTCATAAAAATAAATAGGATATTGATTCCAATTGCTAATACTAGCAAAAAACCTAAAAAAGCACAACTGCTCTGTAATGAGTTGATCAGTCAATAATAATTTAGAGTTATAACTTCAATTTACTTAGTAATCTCTTTCTTTGTAAAGTTCAACTTCGATAATGATCTAAAAATGGATTCATTATCATTATTTAAATGGAAAGAATTTATTTCTTTTTTTTTTTTTCAAAATGGAGTAAAACTTATTTGCTGCGATTTATTACTCAATCGCAGCAAATAAGTTTTACCTACTATTGGATTTGAACCAATGACTCTCGCCGTATGAAAGCGATACTCTAACCACTGAGTTAAGTAGGTTATTTATTATCCTAGATAGAGTCGTACCTAGATTTTAGGCATAATTAGACATATAAACAATATGCCCTTAACTAGGATTCGAATGATTAAATCAAATATCATCCGTCTTGACAGAAAGTGATCTATTTTATTAGTATATCTTCAAGACTAAACTGTGAAGGGCTATAGCTCAGCTAGGTAGAGCACCTCGTTTACACGTGCGCCAATGGTTTTCAGAAGAGTTTTTTGGTTCATTCGGTTCATAAAATAGATTTGAGTCTTACTCTATGAATTAGGAGAACAATAGCATGACAAAGATGAAGTTCGTTCTGATTCGAACTATAGATCTAGTTGATATGGTCAATCTCGGGGACATTCAATGTCAGACATAATGAGTACAATACGAGGATCTCAAAAAAGAATTCTTTTCGCTCTATGAACTTTGAGGTGTATGAAGTCTCATATTATTCTTTTTGGGTGAGAGAGACTCCATTTGGAGAATCTATGTCTAAGCATGACAGACCTACGTCAAGGGAACCTTTTGAAGCACTTTGGGATTGCTTCCGAAAAATTCTCGTTTGAAGCAAACGGAGCCATCTTATTATCTGTTCCGGAAAAGAATGGCAGACTAACTGATTTTTCCACCAGTTAATGAAAGAGCCCAATGCAATAAAAATGCATGTTGGGTTCTTGGAACAATTCAAATCATTTTGGTAATAAGAAATTTGATCTGTTCTACCGAGAAGGTCTACGGTTCGAGCCCGTATAGCCCTATACAATTAGAAAACTCTTATGTGCTTTCTCGCATCCAATTTTTTATGGTTCAATGTGGAACCGACGACTTACATAGAAAATCATTAAAGAAAAAGTAAAGAGGAAATACGAAAAGAAAAAAGAATTTGGGATTCTTTCTAAATCAAATTAGAATAAATAGTCTTTCGACTGCGACCCAGAGCAGACTCTTATTCCCCAATATCTCTGTTATAGAGAACAACAGATCGGACATCGTGTCGGAATGTGGGCACATACATAATTATTTTGTTTATGAAAGATTCCATATGTTCCACGGGTGGATCGGTACCTATCGATTATAATCGAACTCGGTTGTCTTTTTAATTTGCTAGCACACATTACATCGTTAGAAAAAACGACCCTGAAAGCTCCCTTATTTCAATAGAGAAAATTCCCTTACATCAACCCATATTCACACGTTACAACACGAATTAACGTGAAGTCTGCCAAACTGCACGGGTTCGAACCATTTCCTGTATTAGGATTATTAAATACAGAATATTCTTTTATTAATTTCCGTGTTAAGTCACAGACGAAACATTGATAATATCAAAAATGATAATGAATCATTTGGGAGGGGAGAGAAGCGATTAATAAATTGACAATACAGCAAATAGAAGAATTTGATTTATTATAAACAGGAATCATCTATTTATGTTTCTATTTTCTGAATATGATACTTTTTGGATATATTTATCCATATCCAGTCTTATTCCGATTCTGGCATTCTCAATTTCAAAAAGTTTGGCTCCAATAAGTAAAGGGCCGGAGAAAGCCACTAGTTATGAATCAGGTATAGAACCAATGGGAGATACCTGGATCCAATTTAGAATTCGCTATTATATGTTTGCTTTAGTTTTCGTTGTTTTTGATGTGGAAACAGTCTTTCTCTATCCGTGGGCTATGAGTTTTGATATTTTAGGTCTATTTACATTTATAGAAGCTTTTATTTTCGTGATTATCTTAATTGTTGGTTTAGTTTATGCATGGAGAAAAGGAGCATTGGAATGGTCTTAACCCCCAAATTTTGGAATGATAAAAGGCGAGTAGAAAATTCTCTAAATCTAAAGCCGGTGATAAATCCTATAGAATCATCTTTACTTGATCAAGCAACTCCAAATTCAGTGATTTCCACTACTCTAAACGATCTGTCCAATTGGGCGAGACTTTCTAGTCTATGGCCGCTCCTTTATGGTACTAGTTGTTGTTTTATCGAATTTGCTTCATTAATAGGTTCGCGATTCGATTTTGACCGTTACGGTTTGGTGCCAAGATCCAGTCCTAGGCAAGCCGACCTACTTATAACAGCCGGAACTGTGACCATGAAAATGGCTCCTTCTTTAGTGAGATTATATGAACAAATGCCGGAACCAAAATATGTAATTGCTATGGGAGCCTGTACTATTACAGGAGGAATGTTTAGTACAGATTCTTATAGTACCGTTCGCGGAGTAGATAAGTTAATTCCTGTGGATATCTATTTGCCAGGTTGTCCTCCTAAACCAGAAGCTATTATAGATGCTATAATAAAACTTCGTGAAAAAATAGCTCAAGAAATATCTGAAGATAGAAACGAGTTTCAACAAGGAAAGAGGTATTTCACTAGAAAGCATAAGTTTAATATTGGGTCCAGTATTCGTATTGAAACTAAGGAGGATAAGTTTTTTCATAAATCTTATGAATCTCGTGAATCGACTTTAGAGATAACTCCCAAAACATCTGAATCGATTTCAGAGATATCATACCCTTTGAAACATTTGAAAATACGAGAGTTTGCTGGCGAATGAATAATCGTTAGTAAAAAGTAACGAGCAGGAAATCAATTTTGTTTGAAAATTCCATGAGAAATGTCAAATCTTTATACAGATACTTTGACAATAAATAGTAATCAAATGCAAGGTCGATTATCTGCTTGGCTAGCCAAGCATAAGTTAGCTCATAGACCTTTGGGTTTTGATTACCAAGGCACAGAAACATTACAAATCAAATCTGAAGATTGGGTCTCTATAGCCGTTGCTTTATACGTTTATGGTTTTAATTATCTCCGTTCTCAGTGTGCTTATGATGTAGCACCAGGGGGTTCCTTAGCTAGTGTATATCATCTTACGATAATAAAGGATAATGCAGATGAACCCGAAGAGGTGTGTATAAAAGTACTTGTCCCAAGGGAAGATCCGAGAATCCCGTCTGTTCTATGTATTTGGAAAGGTGCTAATTTCCAGGAACGGGAATCTTATGATATGTTGGGAATATTTTATGAAAGTCATCCATGTCTAAAACGTATATTGATGCCAGAAAGTTGGATTGGGTGGCCTTTGCGCAAAGACTATATTGCACCTAATTTTTATGAAATACAAGATTCTCATTGAGTGCAAAAAAAGAAAAAAAAATACATTCTAGAATAAGATATTTAGAAGAAAATAAGATTCTGGCCGCAGGATTTGCATTCTCCTATATTTATTTAAGAATATAGGATGAACACGAACATCTCATGTACAAAAAGGAAAGCTCCTTTTTGATTCTATTAGTTTAACCATCAAATCTTTTTCGATTTGAGTTTGAGATATGATACAAAGTATCAAGATGCGTTTATAACAGAGAACGTATATACAAAAAAAAAGAAAATTCATTCATTTTAATTCCATTTATTAATATAGATGGAAAAATATAGCTTTGATATCAATTTTTCTAATCTCGTGCTTGTACCTCTACACTACATTTGTCTAAGTCTATCTAATCAAAAAAAAAAAAATGAGATATATATCTATTACTTATGGAGTACCTATATATAGTAAATTACTATCATTGTTCGATCTATGTCAATATGATTGATTACATATCAATAGATTTGATCCTTCTCTTACGAAACGAATCCTATATTAAAGAATAAATGGGTTTATTATGATATTTATAACTCTAGAACATATATCAGCTCATGTCTCTTTTTCTCTTACTTTTGTGATCACTCTTATTTATTGGGGAACCTTAGTTTATAAAAGTGAAGAACTAAGTAATTCAGGAGGAAAGGGCATGATAGTGACGTGTATTTGTATAACGGGAGTATTAGTTGCCCGTTCGCTCTATTCGGGACATTTACCGTTAAGTAATTTGTATGAGTCATTCATGTTCCTTTCATGGACTTCCTCCATGATTCATATAGTTATAGAACTACGGGGCCAGGATGCTTGGTGGTTAGGTGCAATCACCGCGCCAAGTGCTATGTTAACTCATGGTTTTGCTACTTTAGGTCTTCCGGATAAAATGCAGCAATCTGCAATGTTAGTACCCGCTTTACAATCTCATTGGTTAATGATGCATGTAAGTATGATATTACTCAGTTATGCAACTCTTTTATGTGGATCCCTATCATCCATAGCTTTGTTGGTCATTGCGTCCCAAATAAATCAAAAGATTTTTCTTAATGTGAATAATTCTTTTTTCTTCAATAAAAATTGGTATTCACACGATCAAGAAAAAAAGGAATTGAAACATACTTTTTACCTTTCATTTAGAAATTATCGTAAATGGGTCTTTATTAACCAATTAGACCAATTAAGTTATCGTTCCATTGGTCTAGGATTTTCTCTTTTAACTATAGGTATACTTTCCGGGGCAGTATGGGCCAACGAAGCATGGGGATCTTATTGGAGCTGGGATCCAAAAGAGACTTGGTCATTCATAACTTGGATTCTATTTGCAATTTATTTACATACTAGAATAAACAGGGGTTGGAAAGAAGAAAAATCGGCAATTGTTGCTTCTCTAGGATTTATTCTAGTTTGGACATGTTATTTAGGTGTTGATTTATTAGGAATAGGCTTACACAGCTATGGCTGGTTGCTTTAGTAACTTACTAAAGCAACCAGCCATAGCTGTGTACGTACAAGATCGTGTAGACGATTGTGTAGATCATGGAATAAATCTCCTACTTAGATAAAAGTAACTATTTAGGAGATAAAACTTCCTCCTGAGAAGATGAAAACCTTGAACTTGCATTAATTGCGTAAGCTATTCCCTCCCCAGAAGCTATTGTCTCCTGCTTTTTTCCCTTCGCAAAAGCTATTGCCTGCTGTACCCCCCGAGGCCATAAAACACGACCATGATGAAAATTTTCATAATTGTCATAACCCATTTTCATGATTGCTATAACCCATCAAATGGTTATCATGATTGGCATAAAAAAGCGATAGATTTTTTAAATCCAGTCCCATTCCTTCTACGCCTATTTCGTCGATAAGATAAACTGCTTTTGATTCCTCTGAATTCAGAAAAATATCTCTTTCTAAGAGACTTTCAATTAGTTCGGGATCTTGCCTTGTCCTTTCTATATAAGTATTCAAAATATACGTCCGCAATCGGCTAATAAACTCTGCATCGGAGCCGGATTCAACGTGGCGACGACGATCATAAGGAGACATATGAGGTTGATGAATCATCATGCGACCGTTTATGCTTAATACCCGTTTACCAAGCTCCCCCCCGTGTAGAAGGAAAGCTCCCATTGAAGCATTTAACCCGTAGCCTGATGTAAATACATCCCCTGTTACGAATTGCATAACATCATAAACAGCTACTCCCTGTAGCATTCCTCCACCTCGACAGGAAATAAAAAACATGAAATCTTTTGTTTGATCTTCTTGATTTAAATAAATCATGCTTTTCATTATTTGGTCAGCAGGTTGTTTTTCTAGCGCTCTACCTAAAAAAAGATATCTTCCAAAAAAGAGTCTGTAATATAATTCCACCCAAATTTCATCTTCTTCTGGTTTTTCTTTTTTTTTTTTTTTTTTTTTTTCTTCTTCTGGGTTCGGGTTTTCTTCTTCTGGGTTCGGGTATTCTTCTTGTTCTTGTTCTTGTTCTTCTTCTTGTTCTTCTTCTTGTTCTTGTTCTTCTTCTTGTTCTTGTTCTTCTTCTTGTTCTTGTTCTTCTTCTTGTTCTTGTTCTTCTTCTTGTTCTTGTTGTTGTTCTTCTTTTTGTTTTTGTTTTTTCTTATCCGCTAGATTATCCGCGAGATATGGAACTTTAGGGATGCTTGTTAAATTCAAGCTCATTACATATGACATAATTTTTTCCTTCCTATATATAATCATCTTCCCCCTCCTATATATAGAATCATATTCTTTCTAGTATTTTATTTGTTAAATTTGATACTATAGGTAAGAATATTATCCCTTCTATATATAGAATCATATTCTTTCTACCATTTTAGTTGTTAAATTTGATACTATAGATCAGGATCTTATCCTTCCTATATAGATCATCTTTTTGCTTATATAGTTTTATCTTTTTTTTCATTAAATGATATATCTTATATATTATATATCATTTTTTTATACCACTTTGATAAATGGCTCGCACTGCTATTTCGCTTCCCAGACGAGTGCCACTTACCATAACTTCATATTTGTTCAATTATTCTTTGATTTCATTTGTTAAATTCCTCATTTTTAAAGAAGAATGAATCTTAAAGACTCTTGTCGTTTAAAGAAAGAGAAAAAAATGCTAGAATATTGATTGTAACAAAAGAATATTTTTGAATTTGAAAGATAGTCCACATATTATATTAATAATCGTAACGTGTAGACTATATGATTTCCTCAATTTTATAAATAGACATTATAATAAAAGAAATAATGGCTAGTCCTACTACTATTATAGGTACGTATAAAAGTACGTTAGATCTATAGATCCTCTTATGGTTAAGAATCACCTAAACCATTCACTTAATTGAAAATAGAATTCAAAGTGCCGACTATTCAACAACTTATTAGAACCGCGAGACAGCCAATAGCAAATAGAACAAAATCTCCTGCTCTTCGAGGATGCCCTCAGCGTAAAGGAGTATGTGCGAGGGTGTATGTGCGACTCGTTTGGATCAGAAGCTGAAACGGACCAGGAAATTGCTCTAACAAAAGTTTTCTTCTGTTAAAAAGTACAGATCTATCAGTTCCCTTGTACCGGGGAAAATGAAATTTATGGTTTAAATTGATGCAAATCCAATCACCTTAAAGTGGGATGAAAAGCACTTCCTCATTGGTAGCGAATGGTCATCAATCCATTGAGCGAGGAAAAAATGCAAATTGAAAAAACATAAAGATTATGTTTTTATATTGCTGCGAGAACGGACAAAAGGTCAGCTACCTTGCGAACTCTTACAAATACATGTCGTTACTGTATCTATAAATCTTGAGAGTTTTTATAATTCGGGGGGAAGAGTAGAGCTAGAGATGGTAAATTATACAAGTTACCCAATACTCATCTGATATCTTAGGGCTCCGGCGTATAGAGAGGACCTTACCGTTAGAGAAATAACCATAGAAACGAAGAAATCCATAATAAAAGAAAAAGAAAAAAAGATATTATATATGCATATTTTTTTGCATTACTTAAATGCAAGGTCCAATCCCCTGCCTACTTGGAAGGTGCCTAACTGAAAGAATTATGGTTGGGAAGGTTAGAGTAGCAAAAGCCATTGGAATCTATATTTTATACATTAGAAAAATCAGTTTTATCTAATCTAAAAAAAAGTGATTGATCTAAAAATAGATTAGTCATTTATGAAGAATCAACTTCAATGACCAGAGTTAAACGTGGGCAAATCGCAAAAAAACGTCGAAAAAAGATTCTTGCATTTGTATCAGGCTCTCGGGGAGCCCATTCAAAACTTTTTAGGGCTGCTAACCAACAGAAAATGAGAGCTTTAGTTTCCGCTCACCGAGATAGAATTAAGCGGAAAAGAGATTTTCGTCGTTTGTGGATTACTCGGATTAATGCAGGCATCCCGTGCTAATGGATTCTCCTATAATAAATTCATACAATTTTTATACAAAAAGCAGTTGCTTACAAATCGTAGAACACTTGCACAAATAGCTGTATTAAATAATAATTGCTTCTCTATGATGTTCAAAATATTCTGGTGTTATGAAATAGTAAAACCGAATCTCCCGGGGAAATTCTCCGGGGAACTAAAGACAATACGAAAATTAGGGATAATGAAATTATCCATTTTTTTGATAGAAATAGAACAAAATCTGCGCTATCTTTGTTAGATATCCCAGCTCCCATTAAATGGAGGAGTCTAGGCTCTAATTACTTTTGAATTTAAAGAAAGAAAGGGTATCAAAGATAGACTACGAGCTTGTTTAATAGCCCTAGCTATTAAGCATTGTTTTTTCAATGTTAATCGATTCCTTCGACGAGATAGTATTTTTCCCTGCTCAGCTAATAAATCGACTAAATTAAGCTAATTTTTTTATAATCCATTTGCTCTCCAGGCTGAATTGGCGATAAACGTTTTCGATAAAGACTGCTGATTTGCAGAAAATCGTTTAGATGCATTCCGAAAAGATGATTTAGATCTATTTCTAAACTTAGATCTATTTCTAAACTTAGATCTATTTCTAAACTTAGATCTATTTTTAAAATATGGCTTATATGTATTCCGAAAACGATGGCTTCATTTTATTCATAGTTTGTTTTATGAACCTTTCAAATACTATTTATTTTATTTCAAAATATTTCGAAAAGAAATATTGACAGTGACATATTTTGTTAATATACAAAGATAAAGAAATAAATATCTTTGATATATTTTGATTTCCGGGTACAAATGTGAAATTCAATCTATTTTTTGATTTCTCCATGAATGGTATGCTTGTAACAATAAGGACAAAATTTCTTTAATTCCAATCGATGAGGAGTATTGCGGCGATTTTTTCGAGTCGTATATCTTGAAATACCCGTTGATTTTTTTCAACACTATCTTGGGTACAACTAGTACATTCTAAAGTAATTGTTACTCTTACATTTCCACTCTTAGCCATATAACTTACTTTGGGTATTGTATCTACTTCTTTTCTTTTTAATTTTGAAAAAAAAAAAAGAGAAGAAAGAGAAAGGGATAGAAGTTGTCTAAAATAATTAAAGATTTTATTACGAGAATTAATTAAGTAATAAAATCTTTAATTAAGATTTAAAGTAGTTTATGAAGAACTTTTGGATCTAATTTGTTTACTTTTAGGTTATCCTAACTTCACCCTCCCCTTGAAATCTAAAGAGATTGAATCTAATTTATTTTCTTTATCCAAGAAGAAAAGGAAATGAATCTAACATCATTTTTTTCTTTCGGGTTCGAGGAGAGGAAAATGAAAGTCAAAAAAAGGGAAAAGTCAGGGCATCTGGGAAAAAACGATTTATCTCAATTAATAAACCGGCTAAAAATCCCCAAACATAAAGTAGCTAACACAGGCGCTGTGGAAAGATATGTTTTATATCTTGCATTGTTCGTAAGTTCTCCTTCTCAAGAATGATAGATATATCATCTGGTCAACTACACCCGTAGTTTACGAGTAACTGCAAATATTTGCACAGATTTTTTTTTGAACAGAACATGTGATAGTAATCAAGTACTGTCAATAAATAGACATCTTATAGATGATATCTTCCGTGTTTACAGTCTATTCACGTGGGAACCAAGGCAGATAAATGTGGAAAACAAAAGAAATTTTATTTAATATAAAATATTGAATAAAAATACTCACGATTAGATTAAATAGGGATGTAGCGCAGCTTGGTAGCGCGTTTGTTTGGGGTACAAATGTCGCAGGTTCAAATCCTGTCATCCCTACCTTTTCTCCTATAAAGAAAAGAAATAGATAAAAAGTCGAGTGATAGTTATTCGATGAAACATCCCTAATCAAATAAGTGATTGGGGTATACCACATGCAGACCCTTCTTTTTCTTTCAAAAAAAAAGAAAAAGCGCTCTTAGTTCAGTTTGGTAGAACGCAGGTCTCCAAAACCTGATGTCGTAGGTTCAAATCCTACAGAGCGTGATCCTGCTTTTTTTTATTTTTCTGATCGATCTTCTTTTCACTTAGACTGAAAAGCTAATAAGATCTGATCCCTCAGAATCAGTAGGAGGCCCGTTTGAATATGGTTCTAAATCAAATATCCAATTTATCGCCGCGTCGGTACTGTAAATATGCAGTTACAAATAATCCAGCCAAAGTTATAGGAATTAGACCTAACACAATTCCGGATAACAAAACTTCAATCATATTTTTTTTAATTCAAAAAGAATGGGTAAGGATTAATAGCTAATCTACATAGTACCTCAAATTGACTCGGAATCTCAATTCCTATTGAGGTTTTTTTTATTTCAAATAAGTTGTATACTGCTTAACCCGATGAATAAGACTGAGGTGAAAATAAGCAAAATTAATAAAAAACCAAAATAACTAATTATAGTAAGCATGGAAGAAATCAATGAAAAAAACAATGATTGATACGTATTTTTGTCAGGCAATTACCTCAATTTATGAAAAAAAGAGTTGAAATAAATAGATACAAAGTTAGCATTGAATATCTGATAATAATGTTATCCTCAAACATAGAGGGACTATACAATAAAAAGATATTCTGTTATCAAAAAGTAAAAATGAAATTACCCACCTATAAATAAAATAAATACCAATTGTGTAGTAATTTCACTAATGATCCTACTCCCTTTCTATATTAAGCAAAATTATATTGCTATGTTAGAAGCAGGCTAGCTATACTTAGTATACTTCAAATATACCCTTGGTATCATATTGACAATCAAGCAAGGATTGTAGAAGATATCAGTAGTTTTCCATTTCCTGATCTCTTTCTTTCATGGGATCAATTTACCCTTGATTTTAGAATAATATAGGGAGCTTAGCATGTCTGGGAATACGGGAGAACGCGCTTTTGCTGACATTATTACTAGTATTCGATACTGGGTTATCCATAGCATTACTATACCTTCTCTATTCATTGCAGGTTGGTTATTTGTCAGTACGGGTTTAGCTTATGATGTATTCGGGAGCCCTCGGCCAAATGAGTATTTCACAGAAAGCCGACAAGAGGTTCCATTAGTAACTGGTCGTTTCGATTCATTAGAGCAACTCGATGAATTTACTAGATCTAGATCTTTTTAGGAGGTATTAATGACTATAGATAGAACCTATCCAATTTTTACAGTTAGATGGTTGGCCGTTCACGGGCTAGCTGTACCTACGGTTTTTTTCTTGGGATCAATATCAGCAATGCAGTTCATACAGCGATAAACTTTATTATAAACTAAACCACGGAGCTATTTATGACACAATCAAACCCAAATGAACAAAATGTTGAATTGAATCGTACTAGCCTCTATTGGGGGTTGTTACTTATTTTTGTACTTGCTGTTCTATTCTCTAATTACTTTTTCAATTAGGAACAGTAAGAATATTTTTTCTTACCCAATTGAATTTGGTGAGATCTAATATTTCTATGTATTATTATTTATGTCTCATGACTACTTAAGAAAATGTGAAAGGAAGTAATAGAAATGGCCGATACCACCGGAAGGATCCCTCTTTGGTTGATAGGTACTTTAACTGGTATTCTCGTTATTGGTTTAATAGGTCTTATTCCGGATTAGGATCTTCCTTATAGCAAAAAAAATGTCTTCTACAATAAGAGATAGACAAGTGAAAACTAAAAAATAAAGATAAGATCTTACCCTTCTTTGAACACAAAGAAGGGTAAGATTTTATCTTTACTTGTTATTTTTTGTAAATTGTAGATTAATAATAGGATTATTCTTTTTTTTTTTTTTCAAAAATTTGAAAGAGAGAATTGGATCCAATAGAATGTGCTTTTTTATTACAACAAAAAAAATCAATTAATGGTTTTTTTACGCATCTGCATTTCTGCAATCTTTGTTCATATATATATACTATATATATATATATTTAATAGGATTAAATCCAAATAATAGTTATTATAAATAGAATATTATTCTTAAAGTTTTGAACTATAAAAAGAACGAGCCGTTTGATTCAAACGTTTGTTTTGTGATACAGACCCTGTTTGGCTCGATGGGCATACCTTTTGCTGCTCCATTTATCATTTCAGTCCAAAAAGGAGAAATGGATTAGAAAAACGAATGAACGCCTGTGGCGAGATAATGATAAAAAGTAAAAAAAATATATATATATATATATGTATATATATATATATATATATATATTTACTTTTTCAAGGAGTAAGATAAGTTATAAAATAAGCGAAAATAAAATAGTAAGCCAAGATTACTGAATTCTCTCCTTCCTTCTATTTGTTTATTTGTGATAAATGAAGGTGATAAAAGATAACATGTATATAATATTGAATATCGCGCATAACTAGGGAACTCACTGTTTAACAATTTTGTTCCAGAATCACTCATTATTCAATATGCAAATATTATTTATATCTCCTGATCCTTCACAATCAATATATTCGACAGAGGGAAGGGGCAAATGAAGGATTCCGAAAAAGTATGACTTTATTGTTGCAATTTTTTATTTATTATACATAATTGCATTAACATAAGATGGAGATTCAAATCTTTTATGCGCCTAAAAATTCATTTCGACCAATTGAACTTTCTCAAATTGTTCTTTTTAAGAACCAGAAATATCTGTGCTAAAACGACAGATGCTAAGAATAATAAAAGACCTTGAACACGTAAGGATCTTGAAGTACTATTTCTGCATTTTTCCTGACCAAATCCACCTACATTAGGGTTATTCGTTAACGACTGATCCGCCTTGATGAATTCGCCTTCTGACACAAGAAGTCCGGTCCCGGGGGCACAAAGTCTACCACTTGTCGACCGTCTGATGAATTATCAATAGTTATTTGATATCCACCCTTTTCTTTACGTACAATTTTACTTATTTGCCGTTGCTGAAGCGTTGTACACCTGTATTGTTGCTTTTGCTCCCATCGGGATAAATTTGTCCTCTTCCTCTATTACCACCTACATATATGGGATATTTCAGGAAGTGAGCTGCTTTATTAGTAGCGGGATTTGGTGAAGGATGGGAAACACAATTTCACCATATTTTTGACCAGGAACAGGACCTATTATTAGAATATTTTTTTGATTGGGACGATAGTTCTGAAAATAAAGATCACCTATTTTCTCCTTAATCTCAGGATAAATACGATCCGGAGGAGCTAATTCGAAACCTTCGGGTAAAATAAGAACAGCTCCTACATTTAAAGTTCCTTTCTTACCATTAGCAAGAACTTGTTTTATTTGCTTATCATAGGGTATTTTAACAACTGCTTCAAAAACGGTATCAGGAAGCACGGACTGTGGAACTTCAATCTCCACAGGTTTTTTAGCCAAATGACAATTGGCACATACAATACGCCCAGTTGCTTCTCGAGATTTTCATAACCTTGCTGTGCAAAAATGGGATATGCATTTGCAATAGATGTGCGAGTCATTATATCTATCATATTAAGGCGGAAATTGATGAGCTATCAACTTTTTCATCCAGTCATCATAAGTTTTTCTATTTTGCATGGTTCAATTTTTTGTTACAATTCTTTTTATTTCAAATAAAGGGTAGTAGGTAACTATGATAGTTACCTGCTTGCAATTCTGCTACTATATTAAACCTAAAGCTAAAAAATAAGAAGTATTGCCCGGGGGAAAAACCATTTGTTATTCACTGATCGAGTGATAAACTACTACAAGTGAAGGAGATGTACGATTCAAACGACGAAAAACCCAATATTTTAAAATTGTGTCTAAGATGACTGGAAAAGTTTGAAACAAGACCAGATATTATTCGTTCGTTATGGGCAAATCCATAATTTTCCAAGATCCAATGGATTATCAGTTCCCAACCATGGGGCGAATGAAACCCAACACATAGATCGGTTACTAAAAGAATAGTAAAAGCTTTCATTGTATCGCTTAGGCTGTAGAAGACTTCTTGGATCCAAGAATTGAGAATGCCAAGTTTCTTCTTACCTAGAATGAGACAAACACTTAGAAGAACCAAACCTATTAGATTTGCTAATAAATGTGAAATGATTTGGATACAATCTTGATTATATATCAAGACTAATTGGATCATTTTTTTCTGCATCTCTACACGAATATCTTGCGAATGCGTTTCCGAAGAATCTTCCATCATTATTTCTAACAGGAATAGTTCCTCTATTTTTTCAAATTTTCTTATAGTGTCTTCTTGTTGTAAATAATCAAAATTTTGTTCGATTGACCATTATTCCACCAATTTGTAACCCAAGATTCTAAACCGTTCTGTAATGAAATTGAAATTCCCAAGGCAATACTATTAAACATGTAAGATATTGTAGAGAAGCTAATGCTTTATATTTGGCAACTTCCAATTCGTGAATCGTTAACGAGCTCGATTGGCCCGTCAGCTCTGCCCAAAATCTGAATAAAGTGCGAATTATAGAACGAGGTATGAGATCCATAGAATGATCTTTGCGTAATTCTTCGACCTCGAGAGAAAATATCTTTCGGATGAGGAATAGTTATGTTCTGAGTGAGAAGTAGAGTAAAAAAGAAAGGATCAATCCTTGAAAATCGCTTAGATCTGGACTAATTTTGAACTCTTGATCCGAAGAATCGCTTCAATTGACAAATAAAATAAATGAAAATTTCAGTCTAATAATACCAATTTTGTTTTCTTTGTATAGAAATGATTTTTTTCGAATATGTCAAAAAAGTGTCAAAAACTATAGTCATTTACTTCATTGTATTCTTTTTATATATTATATCCGTGTTATTAGAACCTTTTGCCCCCCTTTCTAATAGATAAAGAATAATAAAAGTGACTATATGGTCTTCCCCCCCCCTCCCCAGACAAATGTTATGTCAAAACTTTTTCTGGTATCTACTGATACGAGATCTATGAATTTATTTATTCTAAAATCCTTCAATGGATACGCGCAAAAAACGGGCTAATTCAGCAGCTTTTGTTCCATTTCACGCAGGGTCAAATTTTCTTCAGTACGAGTTAAGGGGATGTCTTGTTGGCCCTTTATTTCCATATAAATAACACGACGAGGAAATATACCTCTTGACTTCCATTTTGATCGCCTGAATATCCTTCATAAGAAATTGGAGGAAAATACGACGATTTCTTCCGGGAAATCCCCAGCGAAAAAGGCATACAACTCCTTCTTTTTCATCAAACTTATTATAAACCACTACCCACATTGCACAAAATAGTGCACCACAAATAAGAGCTAATGAACAGACCTGCAATCCCATAAAAACACATCACAATTCCTTGTGGAACAAAAAGTATTTGCTGAGATGACAATAAGGGTATCAGGTTCCTACCAAGGTAACTGGAAATTCCGACCACAAAAAATCCTAGTGAACCCAAAAAGAGGAGACAAGCAAAAAAAAAATTGCTTATTTTTCGAGACCCTTTTATGGGTTCAATCCAGAGCCCATTTGGATCGACGATTCATAACAAATTACGTCCTATTTAATTTGAGAGATTTAACAAATTTTTGACTCCCACCCAGAAGTCATTCTCATAAATTGACTGTATTAGTAAACTAGCCATATACATATAAGCATTTAACAAAACGATTTTATGATTCTTCTTTTTCCGTGCTATTTTTTTGTCTGTTCTTTTTTAGCATGGAAATTTTTTTGCCCTTAACTTATTGACTATCAAAATAATACTTGATTGTATCAGTCAAATCAAAATATTAATCTCTCCATTCAAATGTATATATATATATAATATAAGCATATTTTGAAGTAGAAGTAAGAAATTCACACACGGGTCTAATATGTCTCATACATATGATACCATATACATTTCTAATTTTTGTTATTTATCATATTATAAATAGATCTAAATAAAGATAAATATCTATTTAGATCTATTGAAAGAAGGTTTTATATTATATTAGAAAAATATATATATATGAATATGATATATTCATCAGATTCATAAAATTTCGTCATTTTGAATATAAAAATAAAGAAAAAGCATTGTAACTGCTGGAAAAAAACAAGCCCACCAAAGGCACTAAGAGAGAGGGGAAGTTGTTGATTATCATATCAAAAAGTATATTAAGTATTTTTTTTCTATTACAAAAATAGATTATAAGATCAAATGAGTGATAGGACCAAATAAGCGGACGTGCCTTTCTTCGTAAAATACCTACGTAATAAATTACTTTACTTTGTTTGATACAAAACAAATGGGACCAATTACCACATTGTATATTGGTAGATATAAATGATAAAATAGATCCGCTTCTCAATTCTATCTTTTGAAACTGTTCTATTAATAGATAGATGTTCACCTTTGAGACAAAGGTTAATTCCATAGCATAATCTGTCTCTAATGCGAGAAAGTTTACATAGTATCTACTTTTTCTGATAAAGGGGTATTTTCATGGTTTGCCTTGGTATCGTGTTCATACCGTCGTGTTGAATGATCCTGGCCGATTAATCGCTGTGCATATAATGCATACAGCTTTAGTTTCTGGATGGGCCGGTTCGATGGCTCTTTACGATTAGCAGTTTTCGATCCATCCGATCCTATTCTTGATCCCAATGTGGAGACAAGGTATGTTCGTTATACCTTTTATGACTCGTTTAGGAATAAAGGATTCATGGGGTGGATGGAGTATAACTGGAGAAACTATATCTAATCCAGGTATTTGGAGTTATGAAGGTGTGGCCGGGGCACATATTGTGTTTTCTGGCTTGTGCTTTTTAGCAGCTATCTGGCATTGGGTATATTGGGATCTAGACGTATTTTGTGATTCCCGTACGGGGAAAACCTTCTTTAGATTTGCCTAAGATTTTTGGAATTCATTTATTCCTCTCAGAGCAGCTTGTTTCGGATTCGGAGCATTTCATGTAACGGGTTTATATGGCCCTGGAATATGGGTGTCTGATCCTTATGGACTAACTGGGAAAATACAACCCGTAAATCCGGCATGGGGAGCTGAAGGTTTTGATCCTTTTGTTCCGGGAGGAATAGCTTCTCATCATATTGCAGCAGGTATATTGGGTATATTAGCAGGTCTATTCCATCTCAGTGTTCGTCCTCCCCAACGTTTCATACAAAGGATTACGTATGGGAATATTGAAACTGTCCTCTCCAGTAGTATTGCTGCTGTGTTTTTTGCAGCTTTCATTGTAGCCGGAACAATGTGGTATGGTTCCGCAACCACTCCGATCGAATATTTGGTCCTACTCGTTACCAGTGGGATCAGGGATACTTCCAACAAGAAATAGATCGACGGGTTCGTGCCGGTCTGGCTGAAAATCTAAGTCTATCAGAAGCTTGGTCAAAAATTCCTGAAAAACTTGCTTTTTATGATTACATTGGGAATAATCCAGCTAAAGGGGGGGTTATTCAGGGCGGGTGCAATGGACAATGGAGATGAATTGCTGTTGGTTGGTTAGGACACCCAATTTTCAAAGATAAAAAGGGACATGAACTTTTTGTACGTCGTATGCCTACCTTTTCGAAACATTTCCAGTCGTTCTAGTAGATGAAGAAGGAATTGTGAAAGCCGATGTCCCTTTTAGGAGAGCAGAATCAAAATATAGTGTTGAACAAGTAGGTGTAACTGTTGAGTTCTATGGTGGTGAACTTGATGGAGTTAGTTTTGGTGATCCTGCTATAGTCAAAAAATATGCTAGACGTGCACAATTAGGTGAAAATTTTTGAATTAGATCGTGCTACTTTGAAATCGGATGGTGTTTTTCGGAGTAGCCCAAGGGGTTGGTTTACTTTTGGGCATGCTACATTTGCCCTTCTTTTCTTTTTTGGGCATATTTGGCATGGTGCTAGAACTCTATTCAGAGATGTTTTTGCCGGTATTGATCCGGATTTGGATGCTCAAGTAGAATTTGGGGCATTCCAAAAACTGGGAGATCCAACTACTAAAAGACAAGTGGTATAATATAATATTGCTCCGCTTGTTAATGCAATATTGAGAATTTGCATCTCAAGAATTCAAATCTTTTGCTTTTGATTCCACATTTTTTTATAAAAAATGTTGTAATTAGTACGAAAGCTATCTCTATTAATTATAAACTACGATCGAATCTATGGAAGCATTGGTTTATACATTCCTTTTGGTATCGACCTTAGGGATCATTTTTTTCGCTATTTTCTTCCGAGAACCCCCAAAGTTCCCAATAAAGGGGGAAAATAATTTTCTATTTTTGTAATCCTCTTTCTATAATAAAAAAGATCTTCCCGATCGGGAAGGTCTTTTTTTCAACTAGTCCTCGTGCTCTTCAAAAGGATCTCGAAGTTGTTCAGAAGGTTGCCCAAAGGCGGTGTATAGGGCATAACCGGTAAAGCTAACAAGTAAACAAGATATGGAGATAGCGACTAAGGTTGCAGTTTCCATTGGTAGGTAATCCTATGTATGTATATATACATAATAGTATACAAAGTTAATTATATCTCAACCAATACTATTTTTTTATGGCTACACAGACCATTGATGATACTTCCAGAACCGGACCATTACAAACTACTGTAGGAAATTATTTAAAACCACTTAATACAGAATCTGGGTAAAGTTGCTCCCGGATGGGGAACTACTACCCTTTTATGGGCATTGCAATGGCTCTATTTGCAGTATTCTTTATCTATTATTTGGAGATTTATAATTCTTCCATTTTATTAGACGGAATTCCAGTTAGTTGGGTCTAGAAAAACTACCCGGATCCCGAGTTCACCCTCCCCCCCCAAAAAAAAAACTAAGAATTTTCTTTTGAATCGCTTTCATTTTTAGGTTATGACGTCTGGTAGTTTGATCGTGTACTTTCTTGGAATTTAAGGATTTTTGGAATTATGGGTGTGCGACTTGTTAAAATTGATCTCTATTCTAGTACAGAAAACGGGTCTGTTGTCTTTAGAAAATAAAGACGGTTCTCCTACCTCGTTAGATATTGCTCTAATAGTAAATATCCGGAGCACGAGGTATCTAATTCAATCAAATCTGAACTATGGTTTATGCCTGTTTTAAGACCTCGTGACCAAGCTCTCAATAATTTAAAAAACTATGATAATCAATTGAGAGATCTGTCTTCCTCTTTATACTGATGCTGACCAAAGAATGAGATAGTATTCCATTTTATTAGTTAGTATAGTGAGTAACAATGAAATGGAAAGGTTCTAACCATAAAACCTTTCGAGTATTCAAAAAAAAATCATCGGGGTGAAATGAAAATCTGGGGTTTAGATTTATTCATCTATTGAGTTGAGATCTCGACAAGATAATTCCTATGGATCGTCCATACTAGTTGTTCTCTAAGTGATTTATATCACGAATAGGATAAAAGATCGTTCAAAAGGCCTATAGCAATTTTTTTGCATAAGATGAGCCAACTTGAAATTTGAGCATTATCACTATGAAATTTTTTTTTCCTTCTTATTGTAGGAAATCATGGATTATTCTGAATCCTCTTCCTTCATACAAAGAAATGAAAATATCTATCAAATATTTTTTTTTGACAAACCATCTACTTTGTTCAAAAAAGTATTTGAGTGTTCTTGTTTAAGCCGTATGAAAATAAATTTTCATATACGGTTTTCAGAGGGGGTTTTGAGTTTACCTATCTCAATAAAGTATACGATTGGTTCGAAGAGCGTCTCGAGATTCAGGCGATTGCGGATGATATCACTAGTAAATATGTTCCTCCTCATGTGAATATATTTTATTGCCTGGGGGGAATCACACTGACTTCTTTTTTGGTACAAGTAGCTACCGGTTTTGCTATGACTTTTTACTATCGTCCCACCGTTCTAGAAGCTTTTGCCTCTATTCAATACATAATGACTGAAGTGAACTTCGGCTGGCTAATCCGATCGGTCCATCGATGGTCGGCAAGTATGATGGTTTTAATGATGATTTTACATGTATTTCGCGTTTATTTAACAGGTGGATTCAAAAAACCTCGCGAATTAACTTGGGTTACGGGTGTAATTCTAGCCGTATTAACCGTATCTTTCGGTGTAACCGGTTATTCTTTGCCCTGGGATCAAATTGGTTATTGGGCAGTCAAAATTGTGACCGGTGTGCCTGAGGCCATTCCGTTAATAGGAACTCCTTTGGTAGAGTTATTACGCGGAAGTGCTAGTGTGGGTCAATCTACTTTAACCCGTTTTTATAGTTTACACACTTTCATATTACCCCTTCTTACTGCTGTATTTATGTTAATGCATTTTCTAATGATCCGCAAACAAGGTATTTCAGGTCCTTTATAAAAAATATACATTTTGAATCAGTATTCAAAACCTATTATTTTTCGATATATCATTGCCGCGAAAAAACATGTTTCTCGGATTTCTCCTTTCAATTATTAAGTATATTTAATACAAAAAATTGAGGTAGATACTCATCTCAAATGGAGAAAATGGATTATGGGAGTGTGTGACTTGAACTATTAGTTAGCCGTGCAGATCAATTTTAGGATCTGCCATATAAAGATTCAGATCGAAAATATGTCTCCTGTCCCAATTTTCTTTCCAAAAATAAGAGGTTTAGAACCTGGGTAAAAGGCGAACACTTTGTTGTGTTATAAGAGAGTTATTTCTATGCTCGAATCCGAATTAGGCTCCGTGAATCCAGGTAATAGTAATAACATTTAATAAGTCAAATTTATTACTTCAATTTATCCTTTCCTTTTCATAGTATGAAAATGCATGCATTTCCCTTGCGTTTCAATACGATAAATTATCGGAGTAAAGGAAGGGTCTAAAGAAGGAAAAAGGCCAGATCAGTAACAAGTCAATACCTTGTATGCAAAATACATTGTGAGGATCTAGATAAACACAGATTACAAGGAATAAGATGATCCAAAAGGCATATTGATCATGATCAAAATTTGTGAGCTTACTTGGGTACTGAGCATACGAAAAAAGAAAATTATGAATTTTCTATAGATCTTCTTAGTTATACTGATTCTAACAATACGTCGTTCATCATTTTTATTTCAACTATTGCTCGAGCCGGATGATCAAAATTGACATGTCCGGTTCTTTCGGGGGATAGATTCATCAAAATCTACTTATCCCAATAACAAAGAAACCTGACTTGAATGATCCTGTATTAAGGGCTAAATTAGCTAAAGGCATGGGACATAATTATTATGGCGAGCCCGCTTGGCCCAATGATCTCTATATATTTTTCAGTAGTTATTTTTGGTACTATTGCATGTACCGTAGGTTTAGCAGTTCTAGAACCATCAATGATTGGTGAACCGGCAAATCCATTTGCAACTCCTTTGGAAATATTACCTGAATGGTATTTTTTCCCCGTATTTCAAATTACTTCGTACAGTACCTAATAAATTATTAGGTGTCCTTTAATGGCTTCAGTACCTGCAGGACTATTGACAATCCCTTTCTTGGAGAATGTGAATCAATTTCAAATCCATTTCGTCGTCCAGTAGCTACAACAGTATTCTTAATCGGTACCGCAGTAGCTCTTTGGTTAGGTATTGGAGCAACGTTACCTATCGATGATTCTTTAACTTTAGGTCTTTTCCAATTTGATATAAATTAGAATATCTTAATATAGGAGAGGAGGGAAATCTTTTGTTTATATATCTAGGGAGTACTTAGATATAAATGGTCTCTCCCTAGATATATGAATGGGGGAGACAAAATAGAACTATTATAAATCTAAACCGGATTCCGAATCAATTCCAATATTTCGCATCAATTCCAATATTTCTTTGACAGATTGTTCCCCAAGATGTTTTATTTTCATTAAATCTTCTCCACTGTAATTCAAAAGGTCTGATACTGTATTTATATTTGCCTTTTTGAGACAATTATATATCCTAGTAGAGAAGTTTAATTGGTCAATATACATTTGATTGAAAACTATTCTCTTCGTATCAGTCGATGTATGCGAAATAGCTAAGGAAGGAATAATATTGTCGCTTAGACTGTTTGTTCCATCGCTGTTCTCTTCCTTTGCAATTAGAAAGGGAAGGAAAAAGTCAATTAAATACGAGAAGGAAAAAGTCAATTAAATTACGAGAATGCTTCATAAAGTGCTTCTTTAGGAGTTATCCTCCATTCGTCCCATATTTCAAGAAATAGAATTTCTTGTATCTCATTTCCGCTCCAATAGGAGTGAATACTGTAATTGACATTTTGAACAGGGACAAAGACAGCATCTATAGGAAAGATAAAGGCAGCATCTATAGGAAAAATTTCATCCTTATAATTGGATTATTTTGGATTTTGAATAATATATCCGTGGCCTTTTTCAATTTGTAATGATATATCTAAGGTAATTGATTTATTTATGTTAGCTATATGTTGTGTAGTATCAATTATTCTCACAGAAGGTGATAGTATGATATCTTCAGCGGTTACTTTTTTTGGTCCGACAACATGGATAGATCCTTCTCGAATTCCGTAACGCATCACTTCGAAGTACAATTTCTTTTAGATTCATCAAAATTTCATGTATTGATTCTTCAATACCTATTATCATGGATATTCGTTTGATATATTGTGAAATTTAGCACGTGTGATACATGTTCCTTCTACTTCTCCGAGTAAAACTCTTCTTATTGCACTACCTATTGTATTAGCTTGACCTTTGCGAAGCGGAGATAGAGTGAAAACGACCATATTGAAAACGCTTACTCTCTGTTCTGGATTCGACGCACTCAATTCTGGTATCTTTATTGAGACTGATATTTCATTCTGATTCATAATATTATTTTAATGATTAATCATTTCTTTCTCTTTCAATTTATTCAATTCTTACACACGTCTCCTTTTTGGGAGGTCTACATCCATTATGTGGCATGAGAAGTTACATCATGTATATTATTTATTTTTATACCACTTTTATAAATGGCTCGCACTGCTGTTTCTCTCCCCGGACCAGTGCCACTTACTAGAACTTCTGCTTCTTTCAGAAGACCTTGATTTACTAAAGTATGAACAACATTTCTGTTGCAATCTGAGCAGCAAATGGTGAACGTCTTTTTGTACCTTTGAATCCGCAAGCACCGGCAGAAGACCAAGAAACCGCTTGCCCTTGTGTATCTGTAACAGTAACAATGGTATTGCGGAAAACTTGTTCGAACGCAAATAATTCCTTTCAGTATTCGATGTTTAGTTTTACGTGGCAAATATCTTCTTGTAGCTCTACGTGGCACATATTTTCTTGTATTTTTGATACAAATTTTTTTGTATTTTTTTGATACAAATTTTTGGGTATTTTTTGACACAACACAAATCTTCTCTTCTTATCATTTTTGATCCAATTTTGATATTATATTTTGAAGGTAAAAAAAAATATATATAATAATAATTATATATAATTATAATCTATTATTATATATATGATGCCGAAATTTCTTTATTTCTTTTATAATTCCCTATAATGGGAATTATCCCTGTTTTTGTTTATGCCTCGGATTGTAACAAATTACAACAAGGCGTTTCCGTCTACGAATTAGGCGGCACTTTTTCGCAAGTTGCGAACAGAAGCACGGATTTTCATATTTGTGGTCCTTTTTTTAATGCTAAAATCTTTTGTTAATGGGCCTCATCCGGTAGCATCATTCTTTCGTTTGACGGGATGTCTATATATTATACGTCCTTTGCTTAAATCATAAACAGGTAATTCAACTTTCCACTCTATCTCCTGGTACTACTCGTATTGATCGACATCTCATTTTACCCGATATAACCGTTAAAACATCTATATTGTTATCTAGATGGACTAAGAACATAGCATTAGGATATGCTATGGTAACTACGCCATCAATAGTGACAAAATTCTTTTTGGTACTCATTTTTCCTAGTTTTTAACTATAACATATTAAACTTTGTTATTAACTATGACATTAGATAGATTTCTAAAGAGAAGAATCATTTTCATTAATTAAAGACGTTTGATCAATTTTTTTTATGAATATCTTTTTTTTTTATCAGCTATTACTACTCAATATATTCATTGAATATAGTTGAATTCTTTTTTTGTCAGCCAATTTCTGACACTGAACACTCAACACTCAATTAAATTCTTATCAATAATCTATTTTGTTTAATATTCTTTTTTTTTTTTTTTACAGCATTGCAATATTGGAGGCAAAAATGTAATTTAGGCATTTACTTTTGTTTTGGAATTACCAAAAAATACATAATAATTCCCCTCCTATTTTTTTTTGTCGAGCTTCTCGATCAGTCATTATTCTTGCGAAGTAGAAAGGATTGCAATCCCCATTCCACTAAAACTTTAGGGATTTCTCGAGAATTAGAATAGATCTCAGACCAGGTTTGCTAATACGCTTTGAAGCGGTTATATATCTTCTTTTGCGTCCTTCCCCTAGATTTTGAAGTTAAAACAAAAAATATTTTTGACCTTCTCTATGTTTCCTAACATCCTCTATAAAACCCTTCCCGTAGAAGAATCCTTGTTATGTTCTCGTAATAATAGTAGCTGCTACTCGAACTGTTTTTTTTTTGACCATGTCAGCATTTCTTATATAAGTCATTAATTTAGCAATAGTATCATTACCCATGACGAACTAATTCTTAAGAATTTACAAGCTCAATATAAAGGCATGTTTATCTTTTTTAGGAATATGCCTGACATTACTTCTACATAATTTATAAGTATTTATAGTACTTCAGGAGCCAATGAGATTATTATGGTTGAAATTCAATTCTCTCAATTCCTCAGTAACTGAACCAAAAACTCGAGTTCCTCTTGGATTTCCTTTCTGATCAATGACAACTGCTGCATTGTCATCAGATCGTATTATCATTCATCGCTACGTTTAAGTTCTTTACACGTACGTATAACTACGGCTCTAACTATTTCTGATTCTTGCAGAGGCATATTAGGTGCTGCTTCTTTAATTATAGCGATGATAATATCGCCGATATTAGCGGTGTTACGATTACCTGCTCCTAGCACTCGAATACACATTAATTTTCGGGCTCCACTGTTGTCTGCTACATTCAAGTAAGTTTGGGACTGAATCATTTTTCCTCCAAAAGAATTGTTACCTCGGCAGAAAAAAAGTATTTCTTAGCAATTCAATGATCTTTTTCTACCAGAAATATCTCTTTGGTTCGGCATTATTTACGCGAACTAGTAATAAATTTAGTATGTATAGGCATTTTATATGCAACGATTTGAAAAGCTGCTCTAGCTATAGTCTCTGATACTCCACTTATTTCATAAAGTATTAGACCTGGTTTGACGACGGATACCCAATATTCCGGAGATCCCTTGGCTTTCCCCGAACCCATACGTATTTCTGCAGGTCTCGTTCTAATAGGTTTGTCGGGAAATATACGTATCCATATTTTTACGCCGCGACGGGCATAACGAGTATTGCTCGTCGTCCTGCTTCTATCTGCCCAGATGTTATCCAAAACAGGTTCCAATGCCTGAAGAGCAAATCTACCAAAACAAATGCGATTACCCCGAGAAGATATTCCCTTGATTCTTCCCCTATGTTGGTGACGAAATTTCGTTCTTTTTGGGTTCTAGTCGATGGTTGTATAATATAATACTATTTGAATTCCATCTCTATTTCAGAACCGGATATGAAAAATTTCTTCTCATCCGGCTCCTTGTGAAGAATCTATGGCAAATTTGGATCATTTAAATAGTTAGGTACTAGAAATAAATCTGTATTTACTCATTACACATATATTATTCATATAATATAAGGATACAAATTCCTCTATATGCCCAATAAGTATCTTACAGGCGAATATTAACTCTAAGTTATTTGGGGGACTCCAATTCAATTTATTCTTTATTGGTTTATTTCGCCATCCTATCCAATGAATGATTAAGATTTCTATATGATCTTATGCAGTCACAGGTTCCATCGTTCCCATAGCTTTCAAATGGCTGCTTAGGTTATACCCTCTGCAATGGAGCTCTTATTTTACAAGAATCAATTTTCTTAGTTTCCATTGATCCAAAGCTCTTTTTATAAACTGAATAGAAATAATCAGGATAATTCTTATGCTTTATCACACTGCTCTTTGGGGGTGATTTATGAACCATACAATACTGTAAGGAAGAAGATTTCATTTTCTCTTTTTCTCCTTCCCTTTTTCTTTTCTTGCATTACCAAAGACTCGTTTTCCCTTTACGAGAGATATAGGTTTGTCTCTTCGTGGAAAAAAGTCTTTCGTTCATTTGATAGAACTATCTATAGTTAAATAACTAGCTTATTGGATCTTAGTAATTAAGGATAAAACAAATATACTAGAGACCAATTTGTTTTTATTTTGGAGTTTTCTATCATTTTAGAAAAGAAGCAAAAGCTTGATCTCAACGAGTCGCACACTAAGCATAGCACTGCTCCAAGATGTTTCATTATTTTTATTTGATCTTCTAGAATTTAAGATTTTATGATTGGTTAGATTAGAGAAAGATATTGCTCATCTTAAACAAAGATCCAAATTTGATCCCCAATACTCCATAGACGGTTTGAACCGCATAATAACAATAATCAATTTTAGCTCGAAGGGTCTGTAGGGGCACTCTACCTTTCATAGCCGATTCTTTCCGGGCTCTCTCAATTCCGTTAAGGACGCCCTTTAATTTTTATTTAACACCTTCTACATTTGCCTTTTCAGCCAGTTGAATAGCTTTTTTTCATTATTTTCTTATTTCAACTCTCTCCTTTAGTTGTAGAGCAATATATTCCGCAAGAATTTTGGGTTCTCTGTAAGGTTTATCCACTTTTTCTATAGAAATAAAAAGTTTTCTGTTTACAGAATAAGCATACTTTGTACAAGCATACTTTGTACTTCCTTTCTTAATTCCTTAATTTCTTCTTTTTCTTTCATCTTTTTTTTCTTTTTTTCTTGGCCCTTTTTTTTCGATATACAAATCGACAAATGCAATATATATATTTACCGAAATCAATTCGGCCTGTTTCAGAATCTCTATACGTGTAATTCCTCCATAACTAGAATTGCTAGAACTTTTGATATGTTGTACATAATTTTCGATGCAATTAGTATATTCTCTCATCTTCTCGTAGATCTTCGGAATAATCCCTTTCTTCAAACCAAAGGGAACAATGGTTTTGAGTAAAACCAAGTCTAAAACCAAGTGGATTTATTTTGTTTTCCCATACATATTTTTTTTGAATACTTTTTTGCAAGTAGTAGTATTATTTGCGGCATAAATGGATTATGCTTGCCTCTATTTGGATATTTTGTTTCTATTTTTTGACCATTATAAATCCGTAATGTATCTTTTATCGTAAGCCAATGTTTCATCGTACTGTAATGTAATCGGGAGTTGAATTAGAGAAATCCGATGATGTATCGTAAAATAATGTAATACTTATATGACAAGTGGATTTCTGTATTGGATAACCACGACCCCGAGCTCTAGGTCGAAATCTTTTCAAAATAGGACCTTCATTCACTTCAGCCGCAAGGACAGCTAAATAGCACTTATGTATACCCATAAATGAATATGCATTTTCGGCTGCAGAAACAAGTACTTTGTATATGGGCTCACATGCTCTATAATCCATGAAAGTCAATATCGCAAGTGCCTGTATATAGGTAGAATTACGAAGTAGATGGCTACTCTACGCGCTTTATTAGAAGACATACGTACATGTTTAGCTACAGCTCGTATTCTAATAGTTGAATTTAAATCTAAATTCCTATTTTTAAATATAAATTTCATCTTCATCCTCCATAATGAATTAATGTATACTATTTACAACGAGACTTTTTTATCGTTTTCTCTCTCTCTCTTTTTTTTTATTTTGTTCCTTTTATCTTATTTTTTTTTTTTATCGTTTTCGATTTTTTATCCTTTTTTGCATGTCCCCTGGAAAATGGAAGTAGGTGCAAATTCTCCTAATTTGTGGTTTTATCATACCATTTGTTATAAAAATGGGTAAATGTAACTTTCCATTATGAACAGCAATGGTATGACCAATCATTGCGGGTACAATGGCAGATCTCCGAGACCAGGTTACTTTATCTTCTTCTCTTTATTCATGTTTAGATTATCTATTTTACTTAACAAATCATTAGATACAAAAGTATTTTTTCTTAGTGAACGTGCCATGGTTATATTACCTTTCTTTTTATTGATAGAAAATAAAAAATGGGATTACAACTATTCCTACTTACGTCGACGAAGGATTGAAACATCGCTATATTTATTTCTCCTTCCGACTCTTTCTTCCAAGTGCGCTATAGCCCCAAGGGGTCAGGGGTTTTTTTCTGCCAATTGGAGCTCTTCCTTCACCACCCCCATGAGGATGATCCACAGCATTCATAACTATTCCTCTTACTTCAGGACGTTTACCCAGCCAACGTTTTGACCCAGCTTTACTTAAAGGTTCTATTTTTCCATTTAACGTTGCCTACTTGTCAATTGTTGCTGAGCAGTTCTCAGATATTAAACGAACCTCCCCAGATGGTAATCTTAATGTGGTCAATCGGCCTTCTTTTGCGATCAATTCTGCCACAGCACCCGCTGCTCTAGCTAATTGTCCGCCTTTTCCGACTTGTACTTCGACATTATGTATAGTCGTGCCTAAAGGTATATTGGTTGAAGTAGACCTTTAATTTGTAAAATCCCTCCCAAACTGTACAAGCCTCTCTCAGGGCATACAGCTTTCTGGATGTGAATAATGTTATTCTTAATCTATTTTATAGAGAAGATTAAAGATGAAGGGCATACTTGAAATTCCTTATGTCCTTATTCTGTACATCCTAGGTTTTTTTATTCCATCATCTGGCTTATGTTCTTTTTTCATGTAGCATTCAGAATGAATGACTTTATCAAATTACGTTAATGCTTTCGCATCTTCCGGATAACGTAGGAGGCATTTGAAATAGAGATTTTCTTTTTTTAGAAAAAAAAAATATTTTCACTGTTCAGCTTCGAATCTGCCTTTGACCATCAAATCAAATGTGAGTTACTTGTTTTTCTCTTCATAACAAGGGTTCCTTTACCTTAGTTGTTTCTGCTTCAGACAATTAAGTCTTCTCCTTATATCATATCTCTGGAGTCAATAATTAATTCCAGAAACTATTGAACTCAATCACCCGCTGCTCTGTTATCCTCAGTTTCCCTTTGGGATTGATCCCATCAAACTATTCTAGTCGGATCAGTGATAGATTTTAAGGTTTTTGCTGGTAAACCCAATTGGTTATTTCCAATTACGTAAATTAATAATTCAAACCGCACTCAAAGGGTAGGGCATTTCCCATTGATATGGGAGCTCTTGGACCGGAAAGAATAGTATCTCCAATCATAACCCCTCTCGGATGCAAAATATATGTCTTTTTACCATTTCTATAGTGCACAAGACAGATATATGCACTTCTATTAGGGTCACTCTCTATTGTTACAATTTTTCCTAGTATGTTTTTTTCACTCCGTCGAAAATCAATTTGACGATACAGACGCTTGGACCTCCTCCTCTATGACGTATGGTAATAATTCCACTGTTATTACGACCTTTCCCACAACGATGCCGACCGGAAGTCAATTTCTTTTGTGGATGAGATTGGACTTTTTCATCAAAACTTGATAGAGAATTATCACGTGTGCCCGGAATAAAAGTCCTGTACGAACGGGTGTTCATGTTTGGCAATTAAATAAGTTTCATTTTGAAGGAAAAAGTGGAATAGAATCACCTGGTTTTAGTGTAATAATCATACGTTTATAATGCATTCTATGTTTCATTATTTGTTTTCTATTTCCTCTTTTTCTTTCTTTTGCGGGGGTCGATAACTATTGATTCCTATTACTTTCACATTGAAGGAAAAGTTCAATCCATTTTTGATCTTTGTTTTATTCGATCCCGAATCGACATTTAAAATATATTGATTTTTTTTCAAAAAGACTAACACTTTTCTGTGTAAGTTACTAAATCTAGACATTGAACTTCATACATAAATATTTCTCCTTTACTATCATTTACAAATAAACTACAAATAGCCTACATCCACCTTTATTAATAGTTCAATAAATAGAATTAAAACTATAGTTGTATATGATACAGACTACATAGAAAAATTCTGTTTTGAAGATATTCTGATTTGGGTAACCGAGTTCTATTGAATTGAAAAAGAAAAAAATGTTACGTCTATTAGATCGATTAATGTAAATTATCTAATAATAAAAATATATTGATATAAATGATATCTATAAGGCGGCATAGATCGATATGAATATTCCGATCCACTTTCTCTTCTACTATTGAACTCTATATATGATGAATAATATTGTATTGTGAAATATTCCATGAAATAAATTAGCTTCTTGGATGCCTTGATGGTGAAATGGTAGACACGCGACACTCAAAATGTCGTGCTAAATAGCGTGGAGGTTCGAGTCCTCTTCAAGGCACACATATTGTAATGCCTATTGAATGAACAATTGTTGTTTTGAAGGTTTTGCAAATCCGGACCAATCGAATTTGAACAAATAATATATAGAAAGAAGCAAATGAAATATTTTTTCTTCGGAAAG
This sequence comes from Chamaecyparis obtusa, assembly GCA_027943335.1. Lineage (NCBI taxonomy): Eukaryota > Viridiplantae > Streptophyta > Pinopsida > Cupressales > Cupressaceae > Chamaecyparis > Chamaecyparis obtusa. The sequence continues at coordinate 2,868 of BSBK01011563.1, read as the reverse complement.
TATACTAGGTATACCTAAATAAAATAAGTAAAATAAATAAAGAGTAAACATAGTAGAGAATATCTCATCAAGTTCAAGAGAACTGACTTGGCTCATATTTATTACTATGCTTACTCTTACATAAAATATCAATTTATATTGAAATTAATTAAAGATCTAGGCTTTTTTTTTCTTATTCAATCCTTCGCTAATAAGCAATCAATGTCATTTGTAGAAAAGCCATTTTGTTTTTACCAATGTATCGATCATTTGTTTAAATAACATTCTATTAGAGAAGAATAAATTTGATAAATATTCATGACTTTCGGATAGAGTCTTATAAATAAGAGATTCATTAGATAATAAATCTCTATTTTCCCTTTCTCCCTTGAGCAAACGTTGTTTTACATTATCATCCCGTGTTTTTTCACGGAACCAACGTTCACTTACCACCGATTGGGGATAGGGTAATACACGTCTCAATCCGGATACCAATTTCTTGAAAGCGTTTGAAAGTTTCAAAATGTTCTCTTTCTTCCATTTTAATTGCTAAGAGGTAAATCGTCATCATTAGTCTGAATTTTCATTTCTAGGGCTATTTTTCTCACCCTTTTACGCTTTCGAATAGCTTTTAACGATTTTTTAATACTGACATTTAGCTCTCTTGTTTTAGAATAAGTAAGATAAATACCTTCACGATTTCTTTAGAAACCAAAAGTTCTCTTCGTTCAAAAGCAGGGGTGCTTATTTAGAAAGCGAATACTCACGGGATCCCAAAGAAATCGACGAGCCAGACAGATTACTGGTGTATTTAAAGGTTGATATTCCAGTGCATACTCTTCTGTGTCAAATTGATATATTCCCAGCCTTTGAAACTTTTTGTATAATAATTTTGCTTCCCAGTAAGCAGCTGTCTGTCTTTCTACAATATCGTCCTTCCCCACCATAAACAGGCCGTAAGTCGGGGCCAGACATCAGAAATTTCTTCCAATACAAGCTAGAAAGACGGGGTCGGTCTTTCTTGAAAGCTTCCAAACAGATGAAGATAATCCAAAAATGGATTTTCTATTGTTATATCTTTGATATGCTCAAATCGATTGCTGCGAATAAAACTAAAACGCCAGGTCCTAGAATCACAAACTATAGGAGTTTCATCCTCTGTTCCGTAGGAATTTCTTAATTCTTTAGATAAAACGATTTTTATCTAGTAAAGAAGATAATCCTTTTTGCATCGTATCTTTTTTGAACTGAGGAGCAATTGTGATGGAATCAGAATTACCCCCGATATATTGCCAACGATGGAAACTCTTCCAGAAGCCCTGTAAAAGATTCGAAGCTAGAATGAAACTCATTTTCAAATAAAAGGATCAAAAGGACTCCAATTCTCTCTGTTTGATTCCGATAAAAAACCAACAATCTTGCGCTACTGATCCGGCCAAGCAAACCCAAAATATGATAGAATACGGTGAACTCTTTCGCAGCTGTTCCGGCAATTGAAGGTTCTAAATACCATTGATGCAAATAATTTGCCCTTCGACCCTGGGAAATCTAGATTAAGCCTTAGGGAATTTTTTAAATACGTTAGTTTATTTTGTATAATGGCTTTTCCTATCTTATAGGGAAGTCCTTGAAAAAATTCACTGAATTTCAGATTATAATTGCAAGGACCCCAATTTGATCTATACAAAGCTACTCCAATTATATCATTGTCTATAGCTGAAGTATTTTGGCTCATGCTAATTAGAAATATTTCATCAGCAAGTTTTGCTAGATCTTGCGCAGTAAAGCCTTTGGTAGTAATCCATATTCATCATAGCAGTTCCATTCCTTTTTTCAAGTAGAGCCCTTTGTTACGTAAAAGCAAAGGAACTTCTTTTTCTCGATATGGAGCAGGCAACTTTTAGTATTAATAAATGTATCGAATCTTCGTTTACTACGAGGAGGACTTATTAGAACTGGATCAATTTTTTTTGGAATATCAGTTGAAGCAATAACAACAATATTTTGTTTTATGGTGGTTTCTTTTTCACCATCACTCGGATTATATGGATCCATACCAATAATGCAAGAAGGTAATAGTAATCATTCAGTTCATGAATGCTTGGAATCCATATGACGCAAGGAGACATCAATTTTGCCAATTTGAGTGCAAATTGGAATTGGATTACTCTTCTCGCAAAATACTCTGGAGGGTTAGGATTCTCCCTTCGGCTTCGGTCATACAAAAAGTTATGAGGTTTTTTTTCATAATGCTCATTCTCATGTATGTCTTTTGGCCTGCCTGACCAGCCGAGAGACCTGAGGATATTTTCATGCTCAAGGTATGATTGTTTAGCCGAAGATGTATACTCGGGTTCATAGCGAGACAGAAGTTTCTGCTGCCTCAAAAAACTTTTAGGAGATATTCTTATTAAAGGTAAATAAGAATCTGCTGCTAAACTTTTAGCCAAGTACGATCGTCCAGTTTCCTTAGGCCCTATCAATAAAATTCGATTCGAAAAGGACGGTACTGGGTAGAGTGGGTAGAATCTCACGTGGTCATATAAAGATGGGCGAATTGGTACGGAAGTCATCTTCTGATAAAAAGCAGCGAAGATCGGCATTTCTGCTAAAAACAATGAATTTAATTCGGAATTCATTAAGCCTATTCTAAGGCCTCGCTGAATAAATTCAGCTAAATATCGAAAGTAAAGAAGTCCTGGCTGTTTTCTTGTTTCCAATTCATGAAACAAACCAATAGGGGGGGTTAACTTCGATTCAAATTGAGAGATTTGTTCTTGTAGTAAAAACAATCGATTTTCTCTCAAAAGGAAGTCATCTACTTCAAATTCGTACAAAATTTTTTTTACAAGTGATTTATATTTCCCACAGTCTCCAGAATCCCGCTGG
>BSBK01011562.1:0-152220 GCA_027943335.1 Chamaecyparis obtusa | reverse complement strand
GTGTATGCATAGTGTATGATGTTTCAGTATACATGAGCACAAATTTGTGTAGAGGGAAGTATGTACACATTATATCTAAGGTCATTGGATTTTATATTATTATTTTAATGATTTATAGCTATTTTGCAAAGACTGGTTACAAAATAGTCAAAGAGGATTATGACAGAGGTGGTCTTTGAGTTTCTGGGATAACTTGGATGTAAGTATGAGTTATCGTATGCAAGCTTAAGGAATGACATAAGACACATGGGAGAACATTCTATGATATCCTTGGGTTTCTAGGATCATGGTGACATCTATTATGCCATGTGGACTTGCAAATACCTATTTAGGGCCGACCAAAGGAGATAACATATTTAGTGGATAATGGATCTTGGCATGTAAATGATGATTTTTATTTGTTATTTACTTGTTTAAGGTATCTTTAGTATCTTAGCAAGGTTTTATGTAATTATTTGTGAATTATGAAGTCTCAACATGCCAACCTAATTTCTTATTATAAGTTATATAAAAGAAATTTATTCCTTGTATTAGTTCATGGATGTATGGAAAACTGCAAGCATATGGATGTGAGTTTTGTAGGTTGTAATGTAGTGATTATGATTGTAATGCACTTCATTTAAAATATATATGCAAAGTAAGTTTCTATTAGTTAGTTTATTGTTATAAGTATGCTTTCATACTTATCTTTAGATAGTGGATCTATAGGGTTGGTTTAGCCTTCACATTCAGGAAGTGTGTTGGGGCAGTGATCTCTTCATTTCATTCAACTCCCAACAGGGTCCATTCTTTAACAGGGACTTTGTAATAGATGTAATAATCAGATCATAACAAGGATACTATATTTCTAGTGCATTATTTTTAGGCAACATTCACATCAGGGTTTTTCCCCTTAATAGGGTTTTCTACGACAATAAATAATTGTGTTATGGTGTTATTTTTGAAGTGTTCATATTTGCATTAAGTAATTTCTTTCTAAGTTTAAAGTTTAAATATTTGGCACACAATTGATTCACCCCCTCCCCACTCTCAGTTTTGTTATTCCTAACAATTAGTATCAGATTGTGTGGTCCTTTGAGAGAAATTTTATCATCTTGAGGTGATCTTGAAAATGGCTTTCTATAGGAAGGAGAATCTAACGTTTGATGCTGAAAACTTTGATAGTTGGAAGAACAAGATGGGAACTCATTTTCTATATTTTGTAATCGACTATTGGATGATTACAAAGAAGGATGAGTAGATCAAGAATGAAGATGAATTAGGAGGTTCTTTTGAGGATGAAAATAAATTGTTCTCTTGCAATATGTTTGTAAGAGAAGCATTGATCAACAAATTTTTTTAGGCTGAATTCACATAAGTTAAGGACCTTAATTCTATACATAAATTTGGACAAGGGTAGAGGCACTATATGAAGGAGATCAGTACACTAAGTAGGAAAAATTACTGAATTGGAAGACTAAAATGGAGATTCTAAGAATGCAAGATTATGAGAATGTTAGATCATATGTACAAAGAGTTATAGAGGTTGTTATGGGAATCATAAAATCAAGGGGAACACATATTGAATAAGAAGTGATTGCTAAGATTCTTATATCCTTGACACCTACATATGAGACTAAAGTACAAGAAATTAAAGAAATCATTCCACTGACAAGGAACTTAGCAGAGAGATATTGATTTCTAAATTGATCACCTTTGAGGCTAAAGAACTAGAGGATACTTAACCTAAGGTAAAATCTACATTTAAGGTGACTGTGGATAATGACAAAAGGATTTTATCAAGTCTTGCAACACCAAAAATATTAATAGACATATAGATCTTGGAGATTGTGATTTTGATTAGACACAATTGAAAGAAGAGAAAGGAAACTAGATGGACTTCTGACCCTAATTGCAAGACAAAAGGAGATGAAAAGATAAATTTGAAGCAAAATTACCCCTAGAGTTTTTTTCATGTAACAAGATTGGTCATTTTGCATCTAGATGTCCTATAAGGGTTCCTAAGAAAAATCCTAATTTTGTTAGGCCTGATTATTCCATGGATAAGGAATATTACTATGCTAATGAAGGTGTGTCTGATGATGATGTTGTGGATGATGATGAAATTGGTTTTATTTCTATTAAATATGGTGAGCCTATTCATAAAGAAAGAGATTTAGTTTCACATGTTGAAAATAAATTATAATGTATCATTGATAGTGTTTGTTCACATCATGTGACTAGTGATAAAGATAAGTTTCTTTAGCTAACTAGTTATGATGGTGGTCTAGTTAGATTTGGTGATAAAACTCCTAAGTTTATCATTGGAGTAGGTTCAATTTTTCTTTCTAGTAAAACTAATACTGATTATGTCTTTCTTGTTAATGGACTTAAGCACAACTTGTTCCCAAGGAATATCACTTGCAGTTCAAAGATGGAAAGTGCACTATTAGAGGTTGGTCTGGAAACTTGATCACATTAGGTACAAAGTCAAGAGGTAATGTAGTTGAATTAAATACTATAGAGGATACTTGTTTTGTTGTGAAGATAGATAATAGTTGGCTATAGAATAAGAGGGTTTTTCATATAAATTTTGATAAAATTGTGAAGGCTAGTGACATCAACGTAGTCAAAGATCTTCCAAAAATATTGAAGCCTTCTAATACTATGTGTAGAGAGTGTGTAATAGGAAAACAAACTAAGAGTAATTTTTAGAGAAAATGTAATTCAGCAAGGGGGAACTGGGATCTAGTACATAGAGATCTCTATGGTCTAGAACAAGATCTTACTACGGTGAAAGGTATTTTATACTTTGATAATTTTGTATTGCATGCTTATACTAATGTCGATTGGGTAGGAAGTATTGAGAAAGAGCATGAGTGGTGGTAAATTTTTCATTGGTAATAGGTTGGTTTCATGGTTAAGTAAGAAGTAGGAATACATAGCTCAATCTATTGTTGAATAAGAACATGTAGTTGCTGCTATAAATTGTACGTTCATATTGTTTGGATGAAATAGATGCTAAAGGACATTGGGATAATATTTGAAGAGCTAATGTTTATCCATTATGACAATACAAGAATAGTCAACATGCAAAATAATCCTATTATGCATTCAAAGACTAAAAAGATTTCAATTAAGTATCACCTTTTGAGAGACGAGGTGTAGAAAAGGAAGTCATATTGGAGTACAATAGTACAAAGGAGAAAATACAAGATATAGTCACCAAACCTTTGCCAAAAGATACCTTTGAATATCTCAAAGGTATGATTGGGGTGAGAACCCCTCCTAGTGATAACTAAATTATGTAGAAATGTATCAATCTAGTACTTATCAGAGCTCTAGAATTACCTATACTTGATGCTTAGATGCACTCCTTGGGGGGAGTGATCATAAAATATAATAGAGCATATTGGGGTGATCAAGCACCTGGTTTATTGAAGGAATGATGATTTAAAAAAGCTACACCTTGTAGAGGTGGGATGTGAAGATAAGGACAATGATGTGAAAGGGGGAGAGATTTAGGTGAAAATCCCCTACTTCCTTAGGGAGCTGTGAAGAGGATATTGAGAAATTTATATTAAGAAGGGTACTTATTGGTTAATGGTTTTTCACGTATATTTTCATCAATTTGAAAGGGGGATATTATGGAACTGTATATTTTTGAGGTGTTGACATTCAATTTGTGTCATTGATCTCAATATATGTTTCAGTTGGATGCATTAGAAGTTTCAGAAAGATTGGTTATCATAGGTATAGGTAAGGATGATAGTTGTGTATAGATAGTGTATGGTATTTCAGTATATGTGAGCACAAATTTGTGTAGAGGGAAGTATGTACACCTTATATATAAGGTCATTGGATTTATATTGGCATTTGCATGAGTTATAGCTATTTTGGTGAAGTCTGGTTACAAAATAGTGATAGAGGATTATGACAAACATGGTCTCTAATTTTTTGGGATAACTTGGATATGAGCTTGAGTTATAGTATGTGAGATTTAGGCATGATAGAAAACACATGGGAGAACATTTTGTGACATCCTTGGGTCACTATGATTTTGGTGACGTCATTTGTGGCATGTCAACTTATGAAGACCTATTTGGGGCCAACTAGAGGAGATAATGCATTCAATAGACGGGAGGCGTAGATTATGGATATTGGCACGTAAATTATCATTTTTATTTTTATTTACTTTCTTAACGTACTGTGTGTATCTTAGAAATGGTCTATGTAATTATTGTACATTGGGGAAGTCTTAACAAGATGCCCTAATTGCTTATTATAATTTGTATAAAGGAAAGTCATTCCTTATTGTAATTGATGGAGGTATGGGAGACTACGAGAATTTGGATGTGAGTTTTGTAGGATGTAAAGAAATGATTATGCTTATAATACACTTCATTTGAATTTTAATGATGCTAGCTTCAGTAAGATAAACATAATCATGAATGATGATTGTATCAATAGAATGATTAATAATTCTATTATATGTATGTATACATACAAATACATAATAATAATAATTGAGTTTCTTATTATTACATATATTAATATCCATACATACATTATTATAAATGTATATCAAATTATGAATTAGTACATTGAGCTATTCTATGTTGAATAAATAATCATTTTATGTTTAATGAATAAGCATTGATTTGATAGGGATCAATTAATGATCAAATAGATTGATCATAAATCTATTATCATGATTACTTCAATCAAGTATAATTTTTGTGTTTATCGATCTTCATATAAATTGATATGAGTATCATTTATAATCTAAACCGAATTGATTATGTGAATTGATTAACTTTCAGTGGTTATAATATCATTTATGTTAAATACTTAACTAAAATTGGATTGGTATGTGGTTGATTATACAAACCAATGATTAAGAGGAAACATGTCAATAAAGAGACATGTCTCCACATACAAGGAGACATGTTTGTTCATCAACATGATTATAAACATCATATATATAATCTGAAATAGATTTATCTAAGGTAGGTACAAAAATCTATTAGTGCAAGCCATTTGGAGATAGATCTCATTCTCAATACTTAGCAATATTTGTCAATATAATCAGTAACATGTGAACTACATAAAGTCTACTTTACATATTTCTAGAGTTCATATTAAATAGAAATATAATCATATTGATATTGTTATCAGTATTGAATAGTGAGATTCCATATTAGATATTAATTGTAGATCAATATTGATATAAAAGAATTCAGTGATATTCTTGTGAGACAAAATTTCTTATAATATAAAATTGTATACATAAAATATTAAGTGTAAATAAAAAGTATCAGCTCAATGATCAATATTGATAAGATGATCAAATTCATACCATCATAGATACAACATAGAAGGACATCAGTACATCACGTTGATTGATCTTGCTAGGAGACAAGAAGATTGATAAAATAAGTAAATCAATATTATAAAGAAGACTAATATTCATAAGGTTGATACTAGAAGATTGATATAAGTTATAAAAGAATATTCAAGTTGATTTTAATCTTATTGAGTAAGATTATATCATACATTTCTACTTATCAATATCATATTATATAAGCCCATATATTGATTTATAGGAAATCAATTTAATGAGATTAAACCACTTAGATTTATCACCATTGAAGAATCATACATGGATCTGCGATTAAAATTAAAATAACACTACAAAATGATAAAAAAATTTAACATGGTATCAGAGCCAGGTTCCTTCTATAAAGCCTAATAGCTTGAAGGCGGATCTTTAGAGCCAGTCTAAGGAAGATTCAATCACATTATATAAGCAAAGATGAATGGCATATGAAGGAAAAAAATATATAATTATCGCTTGCCATCATGAATATATATTGAAAGACATGGATATTGTTTGAATATTCAATTGAAGTTACAATAGCCAATATGAATTATATTCATAGTGGTATGACTACAAACTATGTAGTGGCTTAGAAGGGTTACTGTACCATATCTTTTCATGCTAAAGAATGGTTCAAGTTCATGCTTGAAGGAAGTAATAAATTGAAAATTGGAATGTATGCTCAATTTTAATTATGTATGACCTCCAAATGCCCGTGAATACAACTTCTATATATACCAATGTGGAAGTATAATATAAGAAGGAAATATGTTTTCTCAGATATGTGTTGTTCACTGCATAATGAGTTGTGTATGACAATCTAATGATTTTTTAGGTGTTTGCAAAGGATGTTCCCTGTCAAGGAAGTAAAATTGATTCAATTTGGTACTCTTAAAACTAGTGAGCATACATTCAATTCTAAAAATCAAAATCCTAACTTTAGATCTAATAATAATAATAATAATAATAATAATAATAATAATAATAATAATAATAATAATAATAATAATAATAATAATAATAATAATAATAATAATAATAATAATAATAATAATAATAATAATAATAATAATAATAATAATAATAATAATAATAATAATAATAATAATAATAATAATAATAATAATAATATAATAATAATAATAATAATAATAATAATAATAATAATAATAATAATAATAATAATAATAATAATAATAATAATAATAATAATAATAATAATAATAATAATAATAATAATAATAATAATAATAATAATAATAATAATAATAATAATAATAATAATAATAATAATAATAATAATAATAATAACTATCAAAGTAATGGTCCTCATAAAAGACCCCATTGCACCTATTGTGGGAAAGATGGTCAGTGACCAACAATTGCTTTTAAAAATAAAAAGTGAAGAAACCTATGAACCAAAATAATCAAAACTCTCATAAAAGTAATGGTAATAGATCTTTTCATTCCTTTAGAATTCATTATAATGGTCCTAACCCCTTTTAAATATGTGCCTTATGTTTTATTCATGCATTGCTCAATTTTAATTTGTTCTAGTATTGTGAGTTATCTAACACCATTAGCATCTTGTGGATGATTATTGATCGCATTATTTAGCATTAATTGCTATCAATTTTTATGATCTTTTGGTTTTCACTTAGTTATAATATTATACTTTTATAGCATCTCTTTATGCTCATGGTAGTATTTTATGGTTTTATCCCATTGATTGGTACACACTTTATTGCATTTTTTTGTAAGTTGCATTGGGAGCCCAATTTTCAAGGTTAACTTAGTTTCCTTATAATTCAAATGGGCCCATGGAGTTTCCCTCCATCCTATGTTTGGGATGCACTTACTTCAGTTTATGTTTATAAACTTGTTCCATTAGTTGTTTTTCCTCATGGTGAGGATGTTTCTCTTGAAATCCTATTGGATTTTTGTTGGAAATTATAATTGGAAGGCAATATGTTTTTATCACTCATAATCGTTAGTTTAAATTATTATTTAGCATATGTCTATATTTTGATTTGTTAATGTTGATTTAGATTTTTATCCTTGATTAAGGTTCATGTTGTTCTAGATGGACTATGGTTTATTCTCTCTCATTTTTCTTTACTAATGTGATGATAATTTTACATACTTCATTGCTTAGATGGTGAGTCATGCAAGTTGTGGACTGATCATCCATTCACTTGCAGTGATGACTCATTAATAGACTATCTATATCCATGTGATTGATGCAACGTTAATGCAGATTTCATTAGTTGGCCTTATTTGTGGTCATTGATACAATAGTATGTTTATTTTGAGATAGGAGAGTGGATTATGTCTATGTTACTTTGACCATTTGGCTTATCATGATTTCATGTTAGCTCCTTTTCTTTTTGATGAAATCTCATGAAAAAGTTTCATATTTTCGCTAACTTGCATGTTAGCTTATATTCTTCTTGTGGTAGTTTCTTTGGTTCATGTTTCTATGTTTATTTGTTTATGGTAAATCTTCAAGGCCCACTTAAGGAATAATTTCATATTTACATATCCTACAACTTCAAGAAGTATACATGAAGACTTGGATCAATCTCATATTGAAGACAATAAAATCTATTCCTTGTATTAAAGATCAAGATCCAGATTTTTGTAAAAAATTGGGTTTAATTCCCATTCTTGTAAACACACCAAGTAAAGATTAATAGGTGTTAGAATTGATAATATTTCCTCAGTTGTGTTGGTTATTTATTGAGGAAAAACTAAGGTATCCTTTTATTTTAATTTGGATATTCCAATTGAATCCCTACAAGTATTTTGTCCTCTAGTCCAAGTGGGAGGACATGTCACATTTTGCAATTCCTTTAATAAGAAAATTATCTTTTCCTCCTTAAGTGGAGCTTGAAACTTTGCACGTACTCATTATGGATGATGAAATTCTTATATTGGTGAGTTACTTAGTAACTCCTATCCTCATCTCTCAAAAAGAGATTCTCTCCTCTCTTTTTTCTCCTAATGAAGTTATTATAAATGAGCTCTCTCTCTCTCTCTCTCTCTCTCTCTCTCTCTCTCTCTCTCTCTCTCTCTCTCTCTCTCTCTCTCTCATGCTTTTCCATTTTCATAATATCACAAAGGGTTTTTTCTTTTCTTTTCCCCTTTCAAAAATCTTGTTGTCTCTATTCTTTGGCTTTTGGGTGCTTGCTCCTACTTCTTGATTATTTCATTGTAATACACTCTTCATTCTATCTCTTGGAATATTATTCCATTCCTTTCTCCATTTATTATTCTTTACAAGAATCATTCAATTCCAAATTAGGAAATCATTTTTGGAGAGAGAGAGAGAGAGAGAGAGAGAGAGAGAGAGAGAGAGAGAATTTTCCCACTAGCCAAGGGCCACCATGAAAAATCTTTGACATATCTTCTTGGAAAGAGAAAAAAAAGATAGGAAACTTTTGGGCATAGCGAAAGTTTCAACGTAACCCTTAAGATCCCACTTTTCTTAGAGTAAACATTTACCACGTCGATATTAAGATAGGGGCCCATAAATTTATTGACTAGAGTAAACACCATCACACCAATATTGTGATCAATAACAAGGTTTGGGATAGCTATGGAAAATTTTCGCTTAAAAAGGTCAAAGATATTACAAATGTAGGGGAACACAAATTTCGTAGTTGATTTGACCCTAAAAAGAGAAGACTAGGGGCATGAAAATTCCATAATAGACTCCTAAAGGGATAGAGAATTAGGAACACCACATGGGGGAAACCCTCCACCCTGATCCATAGACTTACCAAGTGGGTCCCCATCTGTAGAATCACCTTCAACCATTTTATCTACTTGAATACCACCTACTACCTAAGAACTACCATTTCTGCTAGCAGTTACAACACCAACATAGGAATTCCCGCCCATTCTAGAATTCACATTTTCTCCCCCTACCATTTTCCTTCTTGACCTAATTTCCAAGTTGGTAAGTAGAATGTTGGTTTGGTAAGATAAGTGTGATCATTAAATTTGAGGTAAGTTTCGAGTAGTTCACCACCATTCCTAGTATTAAAATTATTTTTACAATCAAATCTATTGACCAACGCTCTTTATTTTTGGGAGGAGTTTAATTAACAAGATGAGGAATGAGTTTATTATGATAAAGTACAAGAGGAAATCTTCAACCTTATGATCAATAGATTGTTATTTAGAATATTTGTTAAGCATGTTGATATGAATAACATATTGTTTGTGTCTCATTTATTCAACAATCAACTTCAAATTCTTAGAGAGATCAATTTTGATATAAACAAACTTCTCTAAATGATTTGAGAAAATGATCTAGCTTAATGAAAATGATATTTCCTAGTGCTCTTTCTATTTTGGACTGAAAATTATAGCAAGAGAAAAGGAAAGTTGAGGAAATGTTGGAGATAATTTATCCCTTCTCAACTATTTTCACTACCTTACTGGAAGCCTCTACAAACTACTTACCAACTGTGTGCTAGCTATGTACCAATTGTGTGACACCATTTGATAGGCTAGATACTCATCTCATTCTTGTCGTCAAATACAATATGATTTATAATTTTTCTTGTACTATAAGTTAATGAACTATGTTCTATTGCTATATAATATCTAGGCTACTCTAATAAGATATTATCACATATCAAAATAGAGATCAATCTCTATAAAGCTCTATTTCTATATTTATATTATGTAATCTTATTGAGATTAATAAAAGATGTTTTTGCAACAACAATCTATTAGTTAAGTGCTTTGGTTTTGTATGCCCTATTTTTTGCATGTTATTTAGTTTGACTAGCTCTATTATTTTCTGCCAAATCCATCAATTGGTATCAGAGCTTGGTAAATACACAAATATTTCTTTGTTGATTAAGAATAAAGAGACTACAATAAAATTGGATGGAGAAATAACTAGTGTAGAGAAGAGAGTCATCACCATAGCTCTAAAGTGTTTTGTTGAGAATTTTTAATATGTATGAAACCAAAAAGAGGACAAAGGTTTTTTTCATCCTATCATGTAAAGATAAGTTGTCATTTAATGAGAAAAATTGTGAGGAAAATTGAAGGCCAGTTGCTCATGTAGAAAGAAGGAAATTTTTAGGAAACTAGAAGACATGTAGAAATATTGCAAACTAAAGGATAGTGAAAGCACCAAAGTCTTCAAATCATTTATCATCATGGTCAAGGAAGAAGGTTTAGCAAAACTCAAAAGTAAGTTTATATCATTTATTTCAATGAGGAAAGTCGGGAAAAGAGCGTTGAAAGAAAATGAAAATTTAAGTTGTGAAATCAATATTTTGAAAAAGGAACTAATAGAAGTGAAGAAAAGTAACTCAGAGATCTGATAGAAACTACAAAGGAAAAGAAAGAAAAAAATGTAAATTTTTAGATGAAATTTATTATTATATTTCAAAAGAATTCAATAAAGTTCAAGACAAAAATATAAAGCTAGAAGAAAATTTAAAATGGTTTGAACTAGAAAAGGAAAATTAAAAGAAAAGGTGATGTTTTCTAAAATTTGGACGAGAGTTTAAAGAAGTTGGAAAAAGGAAACAATTTATAATAGAATGAAGTAGTAAAGTTGCAAGAAGAATTTTTTTGGTTGAGTGAGATGTTCACAGCATATCACAAGGAAAGTGAATCTTTAAAATCAAAGCAATTAGTATGTGATGTTTGGTGTGATATAGAAGATTTATCTTCTTCATTTGGTAAGTGTGATTTTGCCAATGTTGTTTGTGATAAATATTGTCAAGATGAAGATGGTAACATTGTTAGCTATGATGATAATGAATTTGATTTTACAAAAGCTTCTAATTGTTTTGATAGTAATATTTGTTTGAAAATCATAATAAGAATAGATTATAAAGTTAAAGGATTGAGAAAGTATGGGCAAGGAATTGGAGAGCCCATAGAGCTAGTGATGAGACCAAAAAATAAAGGTCTTGGATTTTTCATGAAAAGACAAGTATAAATTGTGTTACAGACATTATAGAATCAAACAAAGAAGTTCAAGGAATTTAATGTTCACAATGTCATAGAAAAAGACACAAAAAAGATGTGTTGGGATATTCATCCTTGTAGCGAATCTGTTTAGGAGATTCATTTTGAGAAGACGTATTGGAATAAAGAATTGAAGAAGAATTACACAACAAATAATATGCAAATGGATTATGGATTGAGTTTTGGATCAAGTTGGAAAATGATTACAAGCATAACTAAAAAATTATTCAAGTATAAAAGTTTATATGTGAAAAATGATAGCAATCATGGAAGTTTTAAATTTTGAAAAGGCGCAAGAGATGTTTTTGGTTAGAGGAATACATTGTCTCACAAGATGACAACCAAAAATAGAGTTGCAAGAAGTTCTAGATTGAAAATCTGGGACTATCTTAGTAGTTAGACGAAACCTAAAGAAACAAATCATCTTGAGAAAAGATCTAAATATTGTAGAAACAGTTTGAGTCTATCAAACAAACAAAGGCTTTCTAAAACTATGAAGACTTGACTATGGATAAAGACCCAAAAAATAATAATAATAATAATTCTTAGTCAAGAGAAAAAGATTTTGCGAATGCTGAACCATTCATGGTCAAAATTAAAGAAAAGTGTTAGAAATAATTTCTCCATTGCCAACTATTTTCACCGCCTTACTAGAAACCTCCACAAACTTCATACCAACTGTGTGCCAACTCTCTGCCAACTGTCTGCCACCATTTGATAGGATAGATACTTATCTCATTCTTGTCACCGAATGCAATCTGATTTATAACGTGCCTTGTATTGCAAGCTAATGAAGCCCCTTCTATTGCTATATAATAGAGGCGACTCTAATACAATATTATCACATATCAATACAGAGATCAATCTCTCCAAAAATCTACTTCTATATACATATATACTATGTACTTTTATTCAGATTAATAAAAGATTTGTTGCGGCAGCAATCTATCTATTGGGTGTTCTATTTTTGTATGTCATGTTTTCTGTGCTCTATTTTGTTTCAGTAGGTATGTTATTTTCCTTCCGATCCTACAGGAAATACATCCAAACATAGACGAAAAGAGATCTCTCCTTCGATCTCCTTTGAAATGACAAAATCTCAAGTCTAATGGATGAAAGTGAGTAAAGACATATAAACAGACCAAGAGCCTGCCATGTTTGAGGATAGTTTCTACGTGATTAGTTTGAGCAAAAGAAAAAATAAATAACTATTTTGTAAGGTTTTTAGCATCATCTAGATGGACCCATGTGGGGGCACAAGCCTTCACCATTCATTATTTAAGGATATTTTCAGGTGGAACCATCCAACAAAATAATCAAGGTAATGTTTCAATGACAAACATTATCAATTAGAAACTCAAATGATGTGTTTTAATTTGTCTCTCCACATAGTCAATTTTCAAACAACACAGTCTAATATTTTATTTAATGGGAAAATAGATGATCCGCTTCTATAAAGTTCCCTACTATGAGTTGCTGTTTGTAGAATGACATTGTTCTCTATGTTTGTATGTTATACAAACTTCTTTGAGCGGCTACAACCCAATTGTCTATGCTGTTGTAGCTGCTCTGTATCTGCAACAGCAAGTGTATTGCTGTTGTAACAACTATATGTATTCGTTATAGCTGAATGTATTTTCTGTTGTAACTGCTCTCTATTTGCTACCACAAGTGTGTTGTTATTGTAATGCAACAATTCTGTTGCTATCTTCCCTGTGATTTGTTTTCTAAATTCTGTTTCAATAAAACAAAACATAGCAAATCATATATATGGTGCTCTTGCAGAAAAGAATACCCAAAGACAGGCGCAAATGTGAAAATGATGTCAAATCAAAGTCTACGTAATTCTTTCCTTTCTTTGAAACTCTGCCCTACCGACTGCATCCGCACACCAAACATAATACAGAATGTTATATTAATTTATCTTTTCCGTCCACTTCAAAATGACTTACTGCGCACAAATTTCCTAATGGAAATTCGGTGGAAAAAGCGTTCCTCTTGTGGGAAATTAATCATGCCGTCTTCCATCCCTTTGATTCTCTAAAATATTTATCCCAGCTATAATATAACTTTCACAAATATAAGTTTTCGGCCATGTTTTATACAAACTCTATATTTTTCTGTGCAATGTCCTAAACATTCCCTCATAGTAAACAGTAACCATTAATATGTCAAGATTGACCACACCATCGCATTTTTTGCTGTAAAGAGTAGCTGCATAATTGATATCTTGAAAAAACGTCAGAAAGTCCAAAAAATATCAATTGTTGTTAAAAGTCTATAATGTGATCTCGTTGAACATAAAAAAAATGAAATAAGATGTACGCTGACAACGGCATTCAACTTTTAGTTGCACGGCCTGGATTGGTCCCCCAGTAGTATGTGGGCAATCTCTTCACAGATTTTTTTTGAATGATGTTTGGCTTTCTATTAAAGCTATACTCTTTTTTATGCTTTTGGATTCGTATAAATACCCATGCAACCACCTAACTCAAGCATTGCAGTGGGGATTAAGAGAGAAAAATGCTCATTCCTTTCAGAAGCCCTAGTCTGGCACGATTCAATGGGCATGTTTATCACTAGTTGATATGAATGGTGTTGCGCCGTGCCAAAGCTGCGTGCAACTGAAAGTGATTTGCAACATCTTTAAGTTTACTGCAAATGATAATTTGCACTATATTTCTCAGTTTTCTGATTTCGAAGAGGTCTACTAAATCGTCCTGATAGTTATCTACCTTTAGATACAGAGTAGAATTAGAAGACTTCCATAGTTCATAATAAGTAGTAATTTATTATTTTAGATTAAATTGTGTAAGATTTATTTATATTAGAGTTTGGGATTACGCTGAAATTCAATACCAGGATAAGAGAATTTTAAAATTAAAAATGATAAATTATAAAATGTGATCTATCACTAGCACAAATAAATCTTGCATAATTTAATCCAAAAGTATAACGCGCTTTAATAAAAGAGAATATTCATTTCCTCTCTGCTATCTTCGGCAGATATGCATTGTCCTCACCAATATCTATATTACTCCTTTTTATAAAATGTAGATTGCAATGGGGAATTTATACATGCATGCAAGAAGATGGAGTAAGATGGAGCATATGACTTATAATGGAGAATCAAATGAACTATATCACTGTCATTAAGACCTTCTAAAGGCTGTCCATAGAGCACTGCCATCCATGTAGACCATAAAATCGTTTAGAAATGTAATGTATGATTGCTTTTATATACCATTCAATTTAATGGTTGAAGGCAAATTTTGAAAACAAAATTATTATTATAGTATCTACCTATGCAGTAGTCTCCAAAATAAATGGTAAGCAAAAGAAGTGATATTGCACAGATAAAGAACACTAGAAAGAGTTATTATACATCGTCTCTCATCAAAGGGTGACCCCAAACAGTGGTTGATATTTATACTAAAGAAAATATAAAGTTTGTACAGTGATTTCGGTCTCATTACCTTAAGTAGGAGATCGTTAATGGCCTTGGCATGCATTTTATGTCGGTACGCCTCATACAAGTAAAAGGATATATTCAACTTCTCAAGGAGTTAAAAGTTTTGTGCACACTCATATCATTATATTAATTTATTATTTTATTATATAAATAAAAGATATATTCATATTCTTGAAGAGGATATAGTCATGTGTGATGGTGGTGGATGGATATGGATGCATATAAGAACACATAAATTCAGAAATGGAATAAATTACATTATACTGAAAAATATAAAATACTTTCAGTCGTTACAATATAATTTTCATTAATCATTCTCCATCTTCATAGCTTGAATGCTACACCATTTTAACCTTTTATGTATGATCACTTGATCATACAAAACATCTGGATCAAAATAAACACTTTCATCTACTAACACTTTGATGAATAAACCATTACATAATGCCTCATTAAATAGAGCTCTTAGAGATAATTCTAGAACATAAGCTGCTCTGTCACATATGTTTAATGTTTTAGACTCTTCATCCTTGTCATTTATCTATTCTAGAACACTCTATTTATCATATTCTTTTTCATTTAATTATAATTAATTGGTGAGAGAAATTACATATTCCAACACCCTCCCTAATTTATAGTATAGACATTTTGATTCTAATTGTGATTTTTTTATCTTTTTGGTGGTTGCAACTATATGTTCAAACTCCTCAAATGCTTTCCTATTATGAAAAATTCAAACAATCTCTAAGGTCTTCATATATTTTTTTCAGCAACAAGATGGTCTTCTTGGAGAATTTTATTTATTGGCAGTAAATTTTGGCTTCCTCCAATTTCTACAATAGTCTTTCAAACCATTTACTTTTAATCTTCAAAAATCCAACGTAAATTTACATTTATTGAAAACTCACTATACACATTCTTTCTTTCGGATAAAAGGACAATTAGGTGTCACCTTTTAGGCTAACTTATCAACACTATAGAATTTCACTATTTCTAACTCAAAATTAATTTTGGTCTAACATATGGTCTAGCTAGATTCATTCTAGGTAAGTTAGATAAGTGCTTTAACTTTTCCAATTGAAAATATCTATTAAATGCATGTTTTATACCACTTTGGGTCCAATTACCATAAAAATAAAATTATTTCAGAAAAGTAGCATTTCAATAACTCCTAATCTTTTTAATGATATTTTTTTAAAAATAAAATAATACCCTTTTGTAGAGATCAAAGTCAAGAATATCCTTATATAGATTTTATAGTGTTTTAATTAGACATAGTTTATTGTAGTTAAAAAATATTGCAAGTAGGTATTTTAACTTTCAAGGAGATGTTGATTTTGAGAAAGAAAAAAATAGAAAATCATATAAAATAAATTTGAAAAATATATGGTGCACTAGAAGAGAGAGTCCTCTTCAAGAATATATATTTCTTTTTTTGTTTGGGATAGATTTTTTATGAAAAATATGTCAATGAGTTGGAATTTGAATTGTTATAAAAGAGAAAATATAGGTCACAAACCAATTTATATTTCTTCATGCATTAGCCATATATGTCATCTATGACATATTTTGAAATTAGGGGAAAAAATGTTTATTTACATATAATTTTTTTGTGGGAACTAGACCCCTAATTTTCAACATTTTTCAGCAACTGAAAAATCATCTTTAAAAATTAAAAAAAATATCAATTCCTATTAAAAAAAATTATTAAAAATATTAATTATAAACTTCATCCATTTGGCACATTTAATTAGTTTACATCATCTTCAGATTCCAAATATAAATGTCATTTTTATTATATTGAAGTTGAACAACTTTGATTTTGTTAGCCTTTTCCTTTGTAAAAGGGTAACAACTTATTGTGCTTTTACCCTTTCAACATGATGCCTAACAAGACAAAAACATTCACCCTTGTCAAACATTTAAATATTTAGTTACTATTATTAATTTTCATATATGCGAATTTATACTTGAGCTATTTTTTGACCATACCTAAAATCTTTTGCCAATTTTCTTCATAGATCGATCCACAATCCATTTGCATGCATCATATCATAGATTCATTGTTCCATTCTTTCCTCCAATACATATATTTTGAATTATTCCTCAAACCACATATGAAATATAAGGATTTAGATCTCAATACATGTCTTTTGAATGTCCTTATACATTGAAAATGCTGCACACATTTGATTCTTTGGACTAATATTTTGAAATTGTAACTCTCATTGCATCATTTTCTTTAACAATTACATTTAATGTCTTCATGCATTGGTCTAAACATTGGTTCAATTGGTTATCTAATTACATGACCATATTTTTGTAATCTTAGATACCTTCATATCGATTTTTTCATGATCTATATCCAATATTTTTATATTTTGTTAGCCTAACAAGATTGGAAAACATATTAGTATCTTCATCCTCACATTATTCATAAAAAATCACACGTACAAATTGGTTAATCAAAGGAACAAAATAGAATTCTCATTCTCTTACTCATGATCACTTAATCATACAAAAAATATTGATTGGATAAGCACTTTGTGATGAACTACAACTGATTTGTATAAACTGTATGACTTGAAGATTTGTGATTTTAGATCACTGAGTTGCTGATTAGATATGTAAGATGATTAAATCAGTAATATGTTGTCATTGATGTCAACTAGTCTTGACAGTACTTATCTTGTAAGTTACTATACCCAAACATCTGTAGAAAGAAGAAGAAAAGATATGAAGAACAAAATATATTTACATAAGGAAGATAGAGATGACAGATAAGGATAAGGAATACATTGGGTAACTTATGAATGAGTCTATGACCTTATGTTATTGACTTGATTATGTTGCATTCATCTATGATCAAGGATAAGAGAAAAATGTACAAAGTAGTATTGTTAGTTAAAGAACCATTTTAGTATACACCGACGTAGTGTAGTGTATATCGATCATAGTATAAACTGAGCTTGTGTTCACTGACACATTTCTTTGTTAACTGAGTAGAAGAAAAGAACTAAATGACTAGTTTAGCTGATGGAAGTTGATGAGATGTAAAGTACCTCAAAATTAGAGATGAAGATATTGTTTGTTATGAAGATCGACGACTAACATAATATGGAGAAGATCTAATCGATTGAAATAAAATGTGTTATTGACACATCAGCCGAGGAAGGTTTAAGTGAAAAAATCAACAAAGGAGATTAAGCAGCAAAATCTGATGGATGGAATTAAAATAGTTTACTCATATATTTAAGAGACTAGGATTTCATGATGAAATTATGTCAGAAGAAGGAGAGTGAAGAGATATCGCACGAACAAGCTTCATGCATGCTTGATTAGACTGGTTAAGGAGAACCGAACTGCAGAGATTACCAAGCATCAGAAAGCTATTATCGAGTGACAATAAGCTACTGAATATTGATAGAAACAAAATTGATATATTGATTAGAGGATTTGAATGAGCTTAACATAGATCTGATAATCTACAATTGAAGTTGTTTTGTAATCAGATCAACTGCTGTTACATTTTAACCATTATAAATAGAGAAATTTCTTAACAGAATGGACTAGAAAGTCTTGTAATGTCATTCATAGAGTGTACATTTGTTATCCTATCAACCCCATAGTGAATGCTAGTTAGATGATAATGGTTGGTCTAAAATTCTCTAATAAGGTCACACCTCACAGTGTGTTTGTAACCTTTAATAGGGTTGGGTCTTCACCGACCTCACTTCGGAAGAGTGAACAATTTTTGGGTTGCCAGTCCCAGGTGGTATTTCGCTTCACAGGGTTTCCACATTAAATGTCTTGTGTTATGTGTTGATTTTGATTTTGTTTGATGTCATACTTTACATTTTGCATATTGGATTTGATCGGTAATCATTATATGTTATTAACTGGTAATCGGTAAAAGCACAAAAAAAATACTATTTTAGTTTACCGAGCTACAAAAGTTTTAGTAAATTGTTTTTGGATATATATTTTGTGATTGGTACTATGGATAACTAATTCACCCCCCTCTTAGTTATTCTAACAATTGGTATCAGAGCGTTGGTTTCTTGGAACAGAGTTTTAAGGACTTCAACACAAAGATCTCAAAATGTATAAGAGGGAAGTGCCAAAGCTGAATAGAGATAACTTTACAATATGGCAAAGCCAAATGAAGCTGCATGTATTTGGAATTGAGAATTCTGCCCTTACACTAATGGAGAATGGCTACATTGCACTGCCCACTGGTCTGTTGACCCTTGATCAACTAAGAGACAGGCATGAACATCATGTTACTATGATGGAGATAAACTTGCACTATTGCTAAAGATATGTGGGATAAACTTGCTCAAGTTTATAGTGGTGACGTGAATGTCAAAAGAGCCAGAGCTGAAAGCTTAAGGGGTAGATTCGATGATATGAAGATGAAGGAAGGTGAAAATATTGTGCAGTATACAAATAGACTAAAAGAGGTAGTACATGCTATTAGAGCATCTGATGGTGTTATTGATGAAGAGACAGTGGTAAGAAAAGTTCTAAGAACCTTGTTGTCGGTTTATGCAATCAAAATATCTATAATTCATGAAAGAAGGTTTGCATCTGGTAACAAAATTACTCTTGATAATCTGATTGGTTAGCTTACAACCTTTGAACTAAATAATTTTGATAATAGTGTTGTACCATCTATTGAATCTACTTTTATGTCTTCTCTAAAGATTTGTAAGTCTAGGAGCAAAAATAAGAATGATGATAGTGATATCAATACTAATGATGAGCTTGATGAACTTGAAGCTCTTATAGCCAAAAGGTTACCTAAAGGTAAATGAAGGTACAGAGGTAAATTACCTTTAGCATGCTTTAATTGTAAAAAGGTTGGTCCTGTTGTTGGTAGATGTCCACACAGGAAAGATGATTAAAGAAATAAAGAACAATCTAGTGAAGGAAGCTATGGAAGAAGAGGCAACAGAAGTTACTGACACTACAATAGAGACAATCGAGACAATAATGATAAAGGCAAGAAGGTGTGTTACATTGTAGAAGAATATGTCACCGATACCAACACTGATGAAGATGTGGAGGTAGTATTTGCTGCAATGAAGGATGACTCAGAGGATGAAAGGTATGTAGAGACAACACTTTTTTCTAAGGTTAATAAGAATGATACATGGATTATAGATAGTGGATGTACACATCACATGACTGGTGATGAAGAGAAATTTGATCATCTTGAAGAACAAAATGGTGGATCTATAAGAATGGGTAATGATGCACCCTATATGGTTAGAGGAAAAGGATCCCTAATGATAAATGATAAAATAAGATGTGATAATGCTTATTGGGTAAAAGGTCTAAACTATAATTTGCTAAGTGTGGCACAACTAAACAATTTAGGCCACCGAGTTGATTTTGAGAGAAATAAAGTGAAGATATATGATGATGGAGGAAGACTTATTGGATCTGGAATACAATCGAGAGGTAATCTATTTTATCTTGATAATGATCAGTCTTCTTGTTTAATGATGAAAGATGAAGATGCATGGTTCTAGCATAAGAGGTTATGTCATGTTAATTTTGATAACATGATTAAAATCAGTAAAAAGAAAAAGGTTAGATGTCTTCCTAACTTATCTAAGCCTGATCATGTTATGTGTCATGAATGTCAAAAAGGTAAAATGACAAAGTCTAGTTTCAAAAGAAAAGATTATTCAACAAAGAAATTACTTGAGTTAGTGCATACTGACCTATGTGGTCCTATGAGAACTCAAAGTTACTATGGAGACAAATATTTTATTCTTTTTGTTGATGATTAGATTAATGACAGTCATGTTCTTGAAGGAAAAATCAAAGGCATTTAGGATGTTCAAATGGTATAAAGAAAAAGTTGAGAAAGAGACTGGTAAAGAATTGAAATGCTTAAGATCTGACCGAGGTGGTGAATTTAATTCTAATGAATTTACTAATTTTTGTAATGAGCATGGTATTAAAAGATAGGTTTCTGCACTGAGAACACCACAACAAAATGGAATAGCCGAAAGGAGGAATAGGTCAATCATTGACTATGCAAGGACACTAATGTTGCAAAAGAATGTTGCTTAGACATACTGGAGAAAAGCTATTAGCACAAATATTTATGTTCTAAACTAAGTACAACTAAAGAAGGACACTAATAAGACACCCTATGAGTTATGGTTTGGTCACAAACCCACTATAAGTTATTTCAAGATTTTTGGAAGTAAATGCTTTATTCTGAAAGATGAAAGAAATGGGAAGTTTGACTCAAAAGGTGATGAAGGGATATTTATGGGATATTACACTAAAAGTAAGGAATACAAGTGTCTTAACAAAGTAACTAATAAAATGATTAAAAGTACTAATATTCAAGCTGATGAGTTTGATGATAAGAATGCAGAGGAAAGCACAAAGGAAGCGGAAGACTATGGTAGATTCAGTTACATTGAACAACTAGAGTACCTACCGATGTAGCAGACAGTGACAACCAGTCCATAGAAAAACAATACTAAAGAACAAGAAAATGAAACTGATGAGAAGGAACCACCCACCGAGAAAGAAAATGAACCTACAGAGGATGAACAAGAAAGAAGAAATCAGATACTGGAAAGATTTTTCAGAAGACGTCATCCTGAGACACAAATCATTGGAGATAGACAAGATGGCATGCAAACAAGAAGTAAAGAAAGACAAGGTACGTGTCTAGTTTGTGAATATGAACTGAAGAATGTGAAATTTGCATTAGAGAATGATGAATGGATTAATGCAATGAAAGAGGAAATAGAACAGATAGAGAAGAAAAAAACTTGGATTTTAGTACCTAGACCTAAGGACAAGAATTTTATCAGTACTAAGTGGATATTCAGAAACAAGCTTAATGAGAATGAAGAGGTAACAAGGAACAAAGCTAGGTTAGTATGCAAGGGCTATGCACAGGAGGAAGGAATAGACTATGGTGAAAATTTTGCACCTGTTGCTAGATTAGAAGGAGTCAGAATGTTACTTGCATATGCTGCACACAAAAAAGTTCAAAGTTTACCAAATGGATGTCAAATTAGCTTTTCTGAATGGGATACTTGAAGAAGAAGTCTACATAGAACAACCTGAAGGGTTTGTTGATCCAGAAAACAAAGATATGGTATGTAGATTACATAAAGCTTTATATAGTTTGAAGCAAGCACCGAGAGCCTAGTATGAGAGGCTGCATAACTATTTACTAAGTATTGGATTTGTTAGAACAAGTGAGAACAATAATCTGTACATGAAAGGAAATTCTGATGATACTATCTTGATTGCTAAGATATTTGTGGATGACATAATATTTGGAGGACAAGATCAAATCTGTAATTCATTTTTTGATGAAATGAAAAGTGAATTTGAAATGTCTATGTTTGGAGAGATTAAGTTATTTCTAGGCTTACAAGTGATTCATTAAAATGATGGTATATTCATCACACAATCTAAATATATAAAGGAATTATTGAAGACATTTGGCATGGAAGATGCTAAACCTGTGGGAATATTGATGGCTATTAGATGTAAACTGACTAAAGAAGATAGAATTACTGAGGTAAACTAGACACTGTATCGATCCATGATTGGTAAGTTAATGTATGTAGTTCATAGTAGACCTGATATAACACATGTTGTTGGAATAGTTGCTAGATTTTTTGCAAATCCTAGAGAGTCACATATGATTGCTACAAATAAAATCTTAAGATACCTAAAGAAAACTGAAGATTATGGACTATGGTATCCTAAGAAAGGAAAGTTTGAACTGAAGGTATGCACTGATGCTGATTGGGTTGGAAATGTGGATGATAGAAAGAGTACCACTAGAGGAGCATTCTTCTTTGGTGAAAGACTTGTTACATGGACAAGTAAGAAAAAAGATTGCATTTCTCAGTCTATAGCTGAAGTAGAGTATGTTTCTGCTACTACTAATTGTTCAAATATTGCATATATCAAGCAAGTGTTAGAAGGAATGAATGAGGTAATCACTGAGCTAGTGATTATATATTGTGATAACACTAGTGCTATTAATATTGCAAAGAATCCAGTGATGCACTCTAAAACAAAGAATATATCTATTAAGTATCACTACCTAAGGGAATAAGTGCAGGAGAAGGAAGTGAAGCTAGAATTTGTTACATCAAAAGAACAACTTGCTGACATATTTACAAAGCCTCTATCGAAGGATACATATGAATACTTGAGGACTAGACTTGGGGTCTGTCCCCTGTCTATCGGTCACGAAGGTGATCTGGAGGTTGCATCAGCCTAATATTATCAGAAGATTATACATGTTGATACAAAAAAGTTCACACTTTGGACTTCTGTCTAGGCTTGTGAAAGGTTGAAGTACTGGAACATATTTGCATAACAGTATACCGAGATACAGAGAATGCACTGAACAACAAAGAGTTATATGGCTACTATAGAGCTGTATATTTATTACTCTTTGGCATTGCTATCAAAGGGAGAGAGATCAATATGAATAATATGAGAAGAATATGAAGCCAAAGACAGAGAGATATACAAAAAAGGGAGTTGAAAAGAACATATCTGCAGAAGTTAGTTTGCACTTACAAATGTTTTTATGTAACGTAGTGATTAAACATATTAAGCTAGGGAGAGCTTCTACCATTACAAAAAATTTTGACAGAGTTGTAGAATACATGTTTGGTATGTGTATGGCATATTTCATATTGCTTGTGTTGTCATCAAT
The DNA here is from genome assembly GCA_027943335.1 of Chamaecyparis obtusa. NCBI lineage: Eukaryota > Viridiplantae > Streptophyta > Pinopsida > Cupressales > Cupressaceae > Chamaecyparis > Chamaecyparis obtusa. The sequence goes on along the minus strand of BSBK01011562.1, from coordinate 128,658 downwards.
GCCAAAGGGAGAGATTAATGAACTACAACTAATTTTTATAAACTGTATGACTTGAAGATCTATGATTTTAGATCAATTTGTTTCTGATTAGATATGTAAGATGATTAAATCATTAATATGTTGTCATTGATGTCAACTAGTCTTGACAATACTTATCTTGTAAGTTACTATACCCAAACATCTGTAGAAAGAAGAAGAAAAGAGATGAAAAATAGAATATATCTACATAAGGAAGATGGAGATGACAGATAAGGATAAGGAATACATTGGGTAACTTATGAATGAGTCTATGACCTTATGTTATTGACTTGATTATGTTGCATTTATCTATGATGAAGGATAAGAGCAAAATGCACAAAGTAGTGTTGTCAGTTAAAGAACCATTTCAGTATACACCGATGCAGTGTAGTGTATACTGATCACAGTATAAATTGAGCTTGTGTTCACCAACATATTTATTTGTTAACCAAGTAGAAGAAAATAACTAAATGACTAGTTTAGCCGATGGAAGTTGATAAGCTATAAAGTACCTCAAAATTAGAGATGAAGATATTATTTGTTACGAAGATCGACGACTAACATAATACAGAGAAGATCTAATAGATTGAAATAAAATGTGTTACTGACACATCAGCTGAGGAAGGTTTAAGAGAAAAAATCAACAAAGCAGAATAAGTAGCAAAATCTGATGGATGGAATTAAAATAGTTTACTCGTATATTTAAGAGACTAGGATTTCATGATGAAATTATGCTGGAAGAAGGAGACTGCAAAGATATTGTGTGAACAAGCTTCATGCATGCTTGATCAGACTGGTTAAGGAGAACTGAACTGAAGAGATTATCGAGCGTCAGAAAGCTATTACTAAGCGATAGTAAGTTACTAAATATTGATAGAAACATAATTGATATATTGATCAGAGGATTTGAATGAGCTTAACATAGATCTGATAATCTGCAATTGAATTTGTGTTGTAATCAGATCAACTACTGTTACATTTTAACCATTGTAAATAGAGAAATCTCTTAACACAGTGGACTAGAAAGTCTTGTAATGTCATTCATTAGTGTACATTTGTTATCCTGTGAACCCCATAGTGAATGCTGGTTGGACGATAACAGTTGTTCTAAAATCTTCTAACAAGGTCACACCTCACAGTGTGTTTGTAACCTTTAACAGGGCTGGGTCTTCACCGACCTCACTTTAGAAGAGTGAACAATTTTTGGGTTGCCGGTCCCAGGTGGTTTTTCCCTTCACAAGGTTTCCACGTTAAATATCTTGTGTTATGTGTTAATTGTGATGTTTGTTTGATGTCATACTTTACATGTTTCATATTGGATTTGATTGGTAATCATTATATGTTATTAACTGGTAATTGGTAAAAGCACAGACAAAATACTATTTTAGTTTACCGAGCTACAAAAGTTTTAGTAAATTGTTTTTGGATATGCATTTTGTGATTGGGACTATGGATAACTGATTCACCCCCCTCTCAGTTATTCTAACACTTTGATCAAGTAACACTTTGATGCAAACTCTATTACATGATGAAGAGTATTTTATAGAGGTCTTAAAAATAATTTTAAAAGCTAGGCCAACTTGTCACTCACAAACTAATATTTTGTGCTTTTATCTCTCCATAGTTTTCTATTAAAGTGTAGTCCTTCTCCAAAACTAGCCTAAGGTTTAATTACTAGATTTAATTCCCTATCCTTAAGTTAGTTAAAATATATTATCCATGTATCTCACTAGGGTATACTTTTCATAATATTTCTTGCTTCACAATCAAGTATTCTATTGTATTCCTAGTGATCCACTCAAGATAAATAAAGGATATTTTATAGATACTAGGTTTTTATGTGTAAGGAGGGCCATATGAATATAATAAAAAAAATCTAATAAATTAAACTTTTTATCTACAACAATTTTTTAAGCTACAATCTTAATTCTTCAATCTTCTCTACATATTTTTATATTAAGTGAGGAGGGACCCTAGCTCATTAAAGATATGATCAAACCATATAAATCTAAAGTAGAACAAAAAAAGTTCCAAAAATAGAAAAACATAGCACTGAACCTAGAAATAGCAAAGCTCTAAAGCCAACTTGAAACAAATCAAATGAAGAAAAAAAATATTAATTCAAAAAATAGATGATATAAAAAATCAAAAAGACCTTAATAAAGATAAAAGAGTGGGCCAATAAATGGTCACAATGGAACAACTTGTGAATTCTAGAATGAAAGGGAATGACCTCTTTTTTTAATGACTATGCAAGGAGCGGAAACCAATTTTGGAGGAACAAGGGATGTAGTGTTGTAGAGTCATTGGAACTAGTAGAAAATTTAAACAAGTGAGCTCTTGATCCTAAAAGAGGAAACTTACATTTTAGATATAGGGATTCTGAAACCATAGATGGGATCAATCCCATACTAAAGAGGGAAATCAAAGGACCCAAAGGATCACAATTAGTATGGTTGTCACAAGAAGAAAAAACTAGAAGAAAGGGCCACTATATGAGGGATATCATCTACCAAAGAAAGAAGAGTTTCTAGAGAAACAACTAGAGCCAAGCCAAAATAAATTAGTTAAGTAGGATCAATAGTTGGATCAATAGTATGGGAGGTAACATTGGATTAGAAATATCGACCACTAGATTGCAACTAAGGGAGTCCACATCTAGGAGGCCCTTACTAGAGTATCTACTTCTCCTAGTCTCCAAGGGTAAGAGATGTGAATTTGAAATTAGGGAGTGAAAAAGAACATGAGATTCCATTATGGGAGCTGGTAATGTCAATGTAGTTGATTGGATTCAAATTTTCCTATGTTATACATCAAAATAATATAAGGAAATAATCCAATTAATAATGACAATTACTGGCATATCCTTAATGATTCAATAAATTTAACTCAAAGGCTTATTGTAATTAGTGAACAAATTGGCCTTTAGGAAGCAATGAGTATAATGAATCACTTTATCCTAGATGTGAAGACTAATTGCAGTTCTAACATTTAGATAGATCATTATTGAATTAATGATCTTCATCTACATCTCAGAGGGGAAACGACCTCATAAGATCTATTTTTAATTCTTTTGAGTATGATTTTAACTAGAAAGCAAGAAAGGTGAAGCTAACACTCACTCATAGCCATGATACATGAATGCATTCATTAACTCAAAATAAAGATAAATACTGATGAAAAACACAAATATCATCAACTATATACCCCTCATAATAATGAAGAGAGAGAGAGAGAAATGATTCTTTCCAACTTCATGAGTAGATTATAACTCAAAGATTCTATAAAAACTCATGTCCATAACAAATACAATAAAGAGTAAATCTAACAAGGATTGTAGATGGACTTACACCAATAAAGATAATAATCAAACCCATAGATTTAAATTATTCCTTTATTTATTTGACAATAGAAATCTCAAAGACTCCCCCGTCTAGAAAAATCCCATTTTAAAAAACTGAAGAAAACCTCCCACTTCCTAATAGATTTTCACTCTTGCATCCAAGTACAATGGGGTTTGAAAAAGTCCTATTAATATGATTTGATTACCTATTTATAGATTTTTCACCCATATGTCCTTTTAGTTCCAACTTTGGTTACCCATTTATAGATTTTTCACCCATATATCCTATTAATAAATTAAGCATTATCATGAAAGTTTTATAATAAGGTAATAGCTATGAGGCCCATTTTGCAAAAAAAATCCTACTTTTCCAATATTTCAATGCATAACTTTTCTTTGGATATGTAAATTAGATTCTAAAATATGTGAGGAATTCGAATCTCATAGATCGACAGTCATAGTTAACTTTCTTTCTTGCCAATTTTTTTGGAAATCAACCTTCGCTCATTTTCTTCCAAAATCTACATTCTTCTTAGTTTTTCTGTGTTTCTTTGTACCTCTAATCTAAGGACCTTTCTCCAATGTAGTATCTAATGCCTCTACCTCTAAATATCATCATTCAAAATCTATTTTTGGGATGTTCCCAAATTAGTTTAAAATTCCTTTGGATTATTTTCAATTGAAAGAGTGAGGTGTAGTTTCAATTTATTCCTGGTGTTGGTAGTAGTGATACTACTTTTGTAAGCTTTTAGATTAAGGATATGATCCTTAATTTTGTAACTTTACTTGACAGTTATCACATCTATTCCTTTTTCGATTAGTTATAAAGGTACTCAAGGTTGCCCTAGCCTCTGCAAGTTAAAGTGATGTCCAAGGATGTCTTTGAAATTGATAGGATAAATTTTGTATCTTTTTCTCACAAATGACATATTTGTTTCTACTATTTTCAAATTAAAAACCCCTGTCCAAGTAATCTCCCTCTAGTAAGTCATCCAAATAATCTAACATAAACTATCCATAATATTCTACAAGACCCCTTTCCTTCTTACAAATATGCTAGAGTAATTCTATATTTTTGGATAGCAACATTGAATAGAGATACAAAATTATCTCATAATTTTTTTTTGAAAGAGATATTTTAAATAGGTTTCTATATTCTTGAAGTTTAGAATGCTAAAAGATTCCCAGTTCCATTTTTCCCATAAGCAAAGATGCAAACAATATATCCACCCAAAATAGGCATAGTAACTAGTGTAGTGTCTGGAAAAATGACCACCTGATCATCTTGAGGAGTGAAAGCGTGATCAAATTTGAATTCTTTCTTTGAAATACCATTTATACAAAAAAAAATGCTCAATTCATTCTCCTTGGTTGCATCAAATTCTAACACATGAAGTACCTATTAAAGTCTCTCCAATACTCAATGGGTGACACCTATAGAATACCCTAATGTTTCCTTTTTAGTTCCAGAACTTTATAGTATTTTTTCCCTTTTGTATTTCCATTAGTGTACTTTACTTTGAATTCTTCGAACTACAAAACTATAGCTTGCAAAATAGATTTCATTCCACTAAGGTTAGGGATAGAAGTGACACAATTATGCACCTCCTCAAGTGGTATAATATAAGCTTTGTTTAGGCTCTATATTCAAGCTCTCAAGATGAAAACTAATGAAGCCAAAAATTTATGTTCTTTCTTATAATTCTGTTGAAGCTTCCTTGACTGAGAAGAGGAGCCTTCTATTACTTGTTCTAAAGATTGAACAAAAATAATTTGTGATCAAGCTCAATTGTTAGCATTTCAAGTTGATGGTTAGTGTCATGAGAGACATCCATGCTTAATGACATTCATTTTTCTTCAATTCACTTATTCTAATAAACTCGGCCTTCTTGTTCCATAAAGGAGTCCAACATGTTTAGGATTAGGGTTATGATAAGAAATTAGTTTGTTTTTTTTTGTTGTTGATATCATTAATTAATAAAAGAGGAAAAGTATGGGATTGATGACTTCTCATGGTGGAAAGATATTTGGAATTAAGTTTTTGAAGTGTAGTTTATTTATTTGTTGGCTCTATCAAAATAAATGACTTATGTGGTACAATATTATATAGAGGCCCTTTTGAATTTGTTTTCTATGTAGTTAATAAGGAATTTGTATCTCATCTTTTTTTCTTTAGTCTCCCTTTTTAGAAGTATTTTTTTGAGGCAATGCTAGAATATATGAAACCAACCCCTTATTGATGTTACTTCTTTGTATGATTTCTAAGCTATTTTAGAGAATCCTCATGCTTTTTCTCTTCCTTATCAGTCACTTGGGATATTAATCTTTTTTTAATCATTTAAAAATTTTGTTGGATAGTTACATTGGATATATTTTAAGTAAGATTCTAGACTCATTAAAAGACACTTTAGTGTACTTATAATGAAATATTTATTCCTGTTGTAATGGACAAAATTTTACACCCCTGGGTAAAATGCCATTTATGCATTTTATCCACTTTGGCATCATACAAAAACCCCACCACCCTTCATTAACTTTGTCACCCAGCTAGCTCCTCGTCCATCTTGAATCTACGCAAGTCAATCCTAATAGTTTTCAGACAAGTGTGCGTTGTGGAAAGGTCCACATGGTGTGCTCACATCCATGAATCTACAGATATCTAGAGAGTGGTTTAAGCATTACAAACCTTCCACCCTAAATTTTTAATGCCTATGATGATAAGATTCTCTGTGCAAAATACGTCTAGGTATTTAAATCCCTCTTTTCCATGCATTTTTCTCTCTCTCTATAATCTTTCTTTCTTTTTCAATCACTTTACTTGGTTTTATACACTTGCATTCTTTCCATTAATACAACCATTTTCCACTCCCCTATCCACTTTTTGTAGAAGGTCTGCCATTATCAAGATCACCAAGCCCTTGCGCCTAGTTCCATCATATACATTCAAGTATTCCACTCAAATTTTGGGGACTTTTCCCTCTATATGTTGTGTCTTTGAGAATATTGTTGATCTTTTATCATATTTATATTTTATATTACCATTATTTCTCTATTTTAATTGATTATCTATGACCAATCATATCGTGTCTAAAGATTATTCATAGAGGTGGAAACACCAAAGCGAGGTTTTGATTGAGGTAAACCTCTCAGATGACACAACCATTTTCCCTTCTCGCTTGTGTGCAGAATTTGTTTGTGGATTCAGAGCCTTCATTTGGATCGCATTGTCAATCAATGAAATATGTTTTATTTCTCATCCCTCTCTCTTTGTCATTTCATTAATAAATATACATAAATTAGTTAATTTATTATCTTATTGAATCTTTATAATTATAATCTATTATTTCCATTACTATTTCATTTTATTTTCACATTTAGAGTAGCTCTACTTAGTTCAGTAGCATTATGTTTATTTATCTCATTTGCATTCATATAGACTAGTTATCATTTTTTCATATTTTCAACTTTATCCCATCAAGTCTATACCCTACTTGTACAAGATGTCAATACACTATGCTGGTGTCCATAGGTTGTGCTATCATTCTCTTGGTGGCATGTGTTTTCTTGAGAGTGAGTTTTTGGACTTCATAGTGTGTTCGACAATTTTAGACTTTTTGGTTCCCATAATTAGAACATTCTAATCTCATCATATGGTCACTCAATTTATGTTTAATCATCTTAATCAACACATAAATACATATATGTTCTTCAACAGACTTATTCAAACCTCTTTTATCAAACCAAGAATTTACCTATAACTCAGGTTTTATTTACCTATCACTCCTAGCCATCATAATGAGGTGGTTTGAAGGGGATCATACATCCCTTAAGATCCTAGCCAATCTTTGAGGTCGGTGCATTATTTTATTCCCCACATTTTGGTGAACCTGACATAAACAACAACCTTCAACAAATTATGGATTTGGTGAAAATCTATGAGATTTACAACTCAAACCACAATAGGAATTGTTGTGTGAAGGTCCTCAAGAATCAAAATCCATATGGAATAATACAGTCCCATTAGACCAAGACCCATATTTTATAGAAATGTGGATGTAAATGATATGAATACATCTCAATTCATCCTAGGATCAATCTTCTAGACTATTATTTCTCACAAATCAAAGTCTCATAATTTGACCCCCAATAACTCTCCACTAGCATCTCAAATAGAAGTGGACCACAATTCAATCCTTATGGTTGAATTTGACAAGGTCTAATCTTTGGAGGGAAAATTTCAAAAAAGTTTGAAAAGTTCCTTGCGATGAAAGGCACAAACCATGAGGCAAGGGACACCATCTATAAATTCAGGGAATTACTGGTTGCAAATAAAGAAAGACTTCAATTTATCTTAACTATAGGAGAGATAGTGCAAGAAAACATACATCTCCCTCCTCCTGCTCAATAAGAGATGCAGTCAGGTCTAACTAAAGAGCAGATAGACCTTACTATATGTGGACCTATAGTGCACATAGTAGATCCTTCCACTACAACTACTCTTGGAAGTGGTATCGCAGATACCTCTAGAAGAGGGGTTTTGGCTCTAGTATCATGATCAATAAGAACACCTTCAAGTTTGGCTATCAAAATACTAGTGCTAACCTTAGAGGTGGCAGTGGAGGAACTGTGCATAATAGATCATCTGCCCTGCCTGGAGGTAGCGTAAATCATCCTCCTTAAAATAATAATCTAGTGTTGAATACCATATTTTAAAATATCAAGGGTCAGCTACAATAGTAATTAGCCAACCTTTCAACCACAACTAATTAGAGCTCTTTGACTCCCTTCTATCATCGTAGTCTGTTGACTATGTAGGTGTTCAGTACTCCTTTACTACCAAGGGCTGAGTCCTTGAAGTTTGCAAGGCATAATAATTGTGAGGGGGGCCCCCAGATCCACATTGATTCCTTTCTAAAGAAATGTAGAAATTACCACACTATGGACTATTCATTTCTTAAGTTATTTTCTCAATCTTTGAAAGAAATTTCTATGGAATGGTAGTTATTTTCTCAATCTCTGAAAGAAATTTCTATGGAATGGTAAATTTCACTTCTAGATTATTCTATTACAACTTTTGACCATCTGATGGATGCAGTCCTTACTCTCTTTTGGGCCAACATTGGAAGAAATGTCACCATAGCTAACCTTGTATATTGTAAACAAAATCCAAATGAGAAGGTAACTAATTTCATTTCAAGATATCATTCCATCTCCAGAAAACAACTAAATTCCCTACCAAATGTATTTTTCCAAAGGATGTTAATCTGTAATCTACAACTGACAAGGGAAAAATTAACCCTAAATAGATATCATAACTTTACCTATTATTTTAGTTCACTAATAGACTATCATCATACCATAGCTCAATTTTTAGATTCTCCCTTGAATGCTTATGGATGAGCCTCAACATCTAGAGAACCTTAAAAGAATAAGGTTGTGGCTAGTGTCATGGAACTACCTCAACCTAGTTTTGAGAGAAACTTCTTTACCATAGAACCTCAGTGGGATCTAACATTCACCAGAATTGCTAGTTCCTATGGCAATATCCTATAGAAGTTACTCAAGAAAAACTTGGTGACCCTTATAGAGATTAGGCCTCTTCCTAATAATTAGCCCTATCTGCAATGATATGATCGTTCAAAATTCTTCAATACCATAATGTCAATGGCCATGATACTGATTTTTTTGTGCATTGATAACACTTGGTACAAGACCATGTTGATAGGGACACAATCAAAGTAAATGAAAGGAAGCCTAAATAAATATCCCTTCCCACTAACAAGGTGAATAGAGAGTTGCAGATATCTATTGATCTCTTCCCACCTTATTTTTCCAAATTCATCACAACTTATGCTTCTTCTCCTCCATTACTATTTGATATCCAATATATAAATATGGTGTCCAAACCTGTCTTCACCCAAACATGGAGGGTACCTAAAATGACCAAATCATTCACCCCTCTAGATGAACTATACAGTAGAGAGCCTTCTCCCTTATATGTTCTAGCTTCCATTAATGGTTTCACTATCAAGGATGCCTTAGTAGATTCTTTGATCCTAGTTGACATGATCATGAAAGAGGTCCTCTTCATTAAAGACCTAAATCATGGTAAGTAAAATGAGTGTGATACCATCATTTGTAAACATGATGGAATGTCCCTTCCTCCCTTGGGATCAACAACCCTGATCATTTAGGTAGGGCCTAAGGCATTTTTCTCCACCTTCATCATGACTCTCAAGTCGGGCCTCCTTCAGGTCAAGATGGGCATTCCTTGGCTAAATTTCATTGGAGATGTCTCCTCACTAGAGTACAAGTGTCTGAAGTTCCCACATTAAATTATTATCCATACAGTCTAGGATACTATGTAACATTGATTGGTTTCATATGGGGCCTTTAGTCTTGATCATTTTTAGCCCATGCCACTTGGGACCCTCCATCCCTGACAAGATGCTACATTTTTGGTCTATCAAGCATATAAGGTAGGGGATATGAGTGTGTGCATTATGGCTACTTTAGGAATCCATCCTCCTCATGAGGCTCAACATGATACCTCTTCCACTCTTTCTTCATGAGGGAATTAGAGGAAACATGTACCCCATGGGAATCCACCCCGACCACCATAAGCTACATATTCTACAATGGTGCCCTCAGTTCTTGTGTCTACTTCACAACTAGACAAATAACATAAACTTATTTTTCCCAAACCTAAGGTGTATCCACCTCCTACCATTCCCATCATCCCAAACATTCCTTACCCTACCCTCTAAGGTCAAGGAAAGAAGTGCCATAGGGTTGCACCATCACTTTTGGAACCTACCACTCAACCTCCAAGGGCACCACTTATTCTCCTCACTTCTTATAGGGATAAAAGGGGAAGGTCACCTATGGATGAGCCTCTAGTACCTTTGTCCTCAGGACCACCCCCTACTTCATCAGTGGGATCATTTATAGTATCAGCTATGACACTATCAATGCCTCCTGTGGAAAAGGATGGTGCTCTTCCTCTATATCCATCTCAATTGGGATCACATCTTCACCAAAATTATCTTGTATGCAAGTGTAATAGACATATATAGGAGAGCCCTAGCTTGATAGGCTATTGTGAAGGCACATAATTCATCCTCAACCCCTTCATCAATTCCTACTTTAGTGTCTTCATCAAGCTCTGTTCCCATCTTTGTGGCCTCTCAGCCTTTGATTGCTTTTCTCTCGCTACATTTACATGTATTTATTTCTCCATCACAAGAGCTTCCTCTCATCACCTCCCTACTAGACATCCCTCTTTTCTATGAACCTATGAACATGTAACACACACAGGTTATCCCTAGCACATTTGTGCCCACTCCATTAGTCCCTATTTTTCCTTCCCATCACCATGTTGACTTCCTAGACATCTTGAAGCTAGCCACGCTAGATCAGAGGACCACACCTCTATCTTGTAAGTATAAGCTTGAGAAGGGCCAAGTTTTGGAGTTTAGACATAGTAATTCTTCTCTTGTAGACCCACTTCTTGAATTAGTTCTCATAGTGGAGAAAGCTTTAACTTATCTCGAGCTCATCACTAGCCCTTTTGCAAAGGTTGGTGGAGATACTTTTTTATTAGCACATCCATGTGAGTCACCTACAAACATCGATGCTTTCCTTTTTGACCTACTGGAGGAAATTCTAGTATTGATGGTGATCTTCACATGATCCGTCCCACTCACCATAGTAGAGTTTCTAGATGAGGACTTTTCAAGTGCTTCATCCTTGGCCCTCAATACTAGTCAGGTGCCTAGGACTAACTTCACAATCATTTCATTGGAGTTTTGATATCCTTCCATGTATGATGAAGATTGGGAATATGATGATCTCTTGATGAACGATCTATGAGGGTCAAAACCTCTTCTACATATGTATATTAGAGTGTGTTTATATGTACTCTCCTCGTTCTTGTATTTTATCATTCTTCCCTCCTAGAGGACCCTTATACTCCGTTAGTACCTCAAAATGGGAGGTTTTCTGTCATGAACTTCTTCTATTTATTGTCATGTTCCTCTTTTTTTTGTAAACTTTAATTTTAGAATTTGGAAGTGATGCGAAGTGTTGGGGGTATTTAGGCACCCCTTCCATGTTGAACCAAAAATTTTATTTTTATTTTTATGTGTATTTCTTTAGATCCATGTTATGGATGGTGATGATGAAATATCCCTTTAGAGTGGACTTTTTTCTATGCATCTACTTTTTTATGCCAATCCTATCATATCTCCCTATGTCTATGGAGGATGTTGTAGAAATACGTGTCACTCATTTGGAAGTGACATCCTATTACAATACCTCATATATTTCCATGCCAAATCATCTTTAACCTTCCTTGTAATGGTCTATGATCCCCTCTACACAACATAATCCATCCCAAGGGGGAACCTGTGTTATATATGTATCTTATGCATGTCTATTTTTATCTAACAATGTCTCTACACCACATGTTTTTATAAAATAAAATCAAAACCAAAATCATCTTTCATGGGGGCCAAACCACTAATCAGTGTCTCATGTCTTTCTATATCATAATCCTATCTAGATTAACACTATGCATATTGACAAGGATCTTAAGTAACCCCATCACATGCCTATCTAGCTCAATACTATGCATGTCTACATATTGTGTCTAAGCCACCCTATCACATGTATATCTAGCATTCAATACACATGATAGAACACCATCAAAGAATCCCTATCACATGGCTATCTAGCATTCACTATGCATGTCTTGAAGCTTATAAATTTTGTCCCTATCATATGACTTGACATAATATAGATCACCAATTGTATCGGCATACGTATCAATGATCTTTATCATAGGTGTCTTCATCATCTAGTATACTCAAGTATGTTAGATCCATCTTAGTATTGCATCAAGAATTCCTAGCTGGGGAAACCTCACATGGCTAAATTCCCATAGGTAAGTCAGGTAAGAGTTTCTTACTTTAGCTTCACACTCTCACTATAGATGATATGCTCATTGAAGTGGGGCTAAGTGTAATGGAGTAAATTTTACACCCCTAGGTAAAATACCATCTATGTATTTTGTCCACTTTAGTGTTAGACACAAAATTTTCCACTATTCATTAACCTTGTCACTAGGTGATAGATCATCATCCAGATCAAATCCATGGAAGGGAATCCTAATGGATTTTTGACATGTGCACACTAAAAAGATATCCACACAATGGGCTCATGTTGACAAATCTGTAGATGTGTAGAGAGCTATTTGAGCATTATAAACTTTCCATCCTACACTTGTGACACCCATGATGATGGGATTCTCTATACGGAGTCCGTCCGATTATTCAAATACCTCTTTTGCATACATTTTTATCTCTCTACAATCTCTCTTAATTTCTCGACCACTTCACTTAATTTTATACACTTCTATTCTTTCTCTAAATACAATCATATTGCACTCCCATATTTAGTTTTTGCTAAGTCTACCATTATCAAGATCTCCAAGACCTCACGTCCAATTTCACAATACGTATTCAAGCATTTTGTTGGTTCCTTTTCTTTCTACTTGTAGATTTACAACATGATTGACAAATAAATGTCTCTGACTCTTGTAACCCACTCCAAATCTGACAAGAAAAAGGGCCAACTAACAATGACTGGGATATTAGTCCTACTACACTTTGAGCCTTAATACTTAGGCGAGTATACCTTGGGCTCACTTCTTAAATGAATCAGTAAATGTTAAGCATTGATGTCCTTGATACATTGATTGAAATACTTTATCATTTATAAGTTGATTGATGATGAAGAACTACTTCCTGAGAATAGATCAAAGTCTTATCCTAGGGCACATAGTCAAATACAACATACATAAACATAAAACTTAACTCAAACACACCCAAATCCAGGATAAGTGCTTTGCCTATTATTCCTCTCACTCTCACATTCAGAAATCAGATTCTCACAAAAACTATGAATTCTCTGAATCTACACTTAAGAATTTAATCCTTCCTTGAAGGAACTCAAGAACAACTTGACAATTTACTTTGTAAACCATATATTAACTTGCTTTGTAGCATTAACATATAATAATTCAAGGTCAAAACAAGAACTAATTCACAAATGTGGGATGGAATTCAAGTGTATTCTCATTAAAATTTTCAATATCAATACACTGAAAATGATAAAATGCTAGAATCAAACCCTAGATCCAAGCTCTCTCTATTCAATTACCAATTTCACCATCATCTAAAAAATACAAGTTTCTATATGTAGTCACTAGTCATCTTGGGATCCCTGAAAATTAGGATGCAACAAGCTATGAATGACTAGGATAGGGTTAGGGTTTCCAATAACCACACCAACTAGATAACTAGGAAATTTACTGTCGAAGAGACATGCTAGCAAATCTGGAGCAATCAGGTGCAAATTTGATCTTCATTTATGGCCAAAATCCCAACTGGTACATTAGAGACTGGAAATTGCATCATTTTAGCTCCCTGTTTACTTCACCTAAATAATAAATTGAGTGATTGTTTCACCCATTTTTCCACGGCATGGACATCCCCCATAGACAACTATTACCTCTAGACCATACTGTGATAGTGTGCAAGATCAAATTGAGTAGATTGGTTGCTAATGCATTTAATAACCAGTCCTTTACTCACATAAAAACCTTAGATAATTCAAATCTCTGGTAGAAACAGTTAATTGGTCAAGTTTAAATCATGGTCATCAATCTCTATCCTTTCTCAACACATCAGATGACCCTAAAAAATTGACAACAATCACTTGAGCCTTTAAAATTATCTAGCCACATCATTTACCAAGAAACCAATTAGAATCACGCACATCAACACATCTGGTACTGGCTTTATCTTTAACCCAACTTCTATTTGGCAATTCAGCGACTAAAGGAACTCATGATCACTAAATGTTTGGCTTAACCAAGGTCTAGTTTAGATATCATGCGACTGAAGGTAGTCATGCGATCGCATAATCCTTCCTTGACCTGAGGTTTCATCTGGAGAATAAGAAACCAATGTCTGATCTAAATTGCATCAATGGCCACCGCTGAGTTGTGAAATATTTTATCTTAACTCATCTTCATCATGAGATCACGTGACTAAGGCAATCTCATGATCACTAAACAAATGCATTGTCCCTAGTTAAATCATGAGATTCAGCGAACACCCTTATCTCTGAATCGCTAGATAGAATCCTTAACCTTGGTTTAATCATGAGATTAAATGCCATCTATTGATCTTGATATGAATCGACAGTTATCACTCATTAACTAAATGTTTGAAGACTTATCTACTTTGTTACGAGATTAGGAGATAACCATGTCACTAGATCACTGAATGTTTAGAACTTAACTTCCAAGATTAAGAGAACACACAAATAATTGAATTACTGAATCTATGACTTAACCACCACACCCAGACTTCATGAAAACCTTTGAATTAACCCAGGCCATCTGGAGAATATGCAACTAAAGAAAACTTGAAGTCACTAGATATTTTCTTAATCTTGGGTTTCATTACGAGAACTAGCTCCAGCCATTTGATCTTGATCTGCATCAATGGTCCCTTCTTAATCTTTGAGTGCCAACACACTTGACTACATCATTTGGTGATTCAATGACTAAAGAAAATAATAACCACCCACTAGATTGCCTATTGTTAAGTACAAAACTACCAAGATCAGGAGAATACGTGACCACTGCATTCACCAAGTTACTAGATGAAATGACTAATCACCCAAGAACTTAGAGATTAAGAGAACACCTTAGTCACCGGATTGCTGAACAAAAACCACTAATTTACAGAAATTGAGAGTTTACGTGAACAAAGGAAAATAAAGGCATGTGCACAAATAAGGACTTAAGTGGCCCGAAAAAGGTAATGAAGAAATAGATCTGGCTAGGGTTTTTCTGGACTTAAACAATTCTTTTGAAACCCTTATACATAGAAAATACCTATTTCTCAGACCTTCAAGAATCCATATCTCTCTGGTTTTTGTATTTAAGCACATGCGCTCTTAACTAAATCTTGAACACACCTTAAACTATCCCTGGCTAGGTTCACATGTCATAAAACATCCTTATTCTTCTTCACTAATCAAAACTATTTTGTAGTAGGACATGGAAACTTCTTAGGGTTTTCATAGGATAAGACCATTTTCTAAGAATTTTGTCAATAACAATAAAATGGGCTAATAGTGGCTCTGTCTGGGGATGATGGGTAACTTGTGCCCATGCAAGAAGTCAAAATTTTTGGGGAAAGTAGACCACCTAGTGGACAAAAGGATAACTGCAGAGAGCACTAGAAAAAAACCTACTTACAAAGGCAAGACTAGATAGAAAAGAAACACACCACACCTTTATAGAATTTGCAACATGTACAAACATAACTACTATTTATGGAAAGAAAAATACCTTCAACTGAAGTATTTCTTCAAGAATTATCCATGAACAAGCAATTCTTGAATTTCACCATTGAGTCCTTTGACAATGTAGGAATTTGGTCCCCACTTTTCATGAATCAAATATGGCCCTAACCAAATTGGATCAAATTTTCCATGTTTTCCTTTATATTCCAATCTGGCATTCCAGAGTAATACTAGGTTATTGAGCTCAAATTTCCTTCCTATAGTTTTCTTGTCATACAATTGTTTGGCCTGCAACTGTAACTTAACATTCTTTGAAGCTGATTTTGTTCTGGTTTCATCCAACCTGATCAAATCCTCAATCCTCAATTGTATTTCATCATCTAGATCATCATCATATAGTTGAAAAAACTTGTACATTTCTAACAAATTATTCTGAGCCATCCTTGCATGTACTCCATACACCAATTCAAATGGTGCACCCCCAATTTCCTTCTTCACAGTTACTTTATCAGCCCATACAGCCAATGGTAACTTTGAATTCCATGCCTTTTTATTCTTTTCAAGGATCCTCTTTAGAATCTTTATCAAGCCTTTGTTAGATGATTATGCTTGTCCATTTCCGTGTGGATGATAAGGTGAGGCATATGACATTTGGAGTCCTAAACCTTGACAAAATTTCTTGTATTCAGCAGACATGAAGCACATTGCATTATCATAGCCAATCCTTTTAGGACAACCAAATCTTGTAACAATATTATTCAATAGGAAATCATTCACCACCTTGCTAGTTGTATTCCTTGTAGGAATAACCTCTACCCATTTTGTAAAATAATCAGTGGTAACTAAGGTCCAAGAGTGTCCTCCACTAGATTTGTTTGGTATTTCTCCTATAAAATCCATCCCCCATTGTTGGAAAGGGGCTTGCAATTCCACTGGCCTCAATGGTACATTTCCTGAAAACTTGAGCTTGCTAGAAAATCTCTGAGAAGCATCACACTTTCTTACTAATTGTTCTACATCTTTGAAGATTGTGGGCCACCAAAAACCTACCCTCATAATTTTTTGAGTAGTAGTTTTACCCATAGAATGTGCACCACATATTCCTTCATGCATTTCCTTCAGCAATCTATCAGCCTGACTTTCATCTACACATTTCAACAAAATGCAGTCCAGATTCCTTCTCCACAATTTGCATTTGATGACAATATATTTAATTGCTTACAAATTTAGTGCTATGTTCTTACTATCATCCAATCCTAATGGACATTTCATATTCCTTAAATAATAAATAACATCTTGATACTAGATACAATCATCCATGTCACATATATAATTGTTAGTAAATGAAGTTGTCTCTTTTTCAAATTTATTTCTACACTCTATAACCCTCCAAGAAACATTAATCTTTACTAACAAATGGATTAAACATAAGATATTTAACCCTCTGAATTATGGTATAGCTCCCAAAAATATTTTCAATGAATTTTTATGAAAAAGAGTAATGCATTTCTGCAAACATTAAAATTTTGACTAGAAAGTTGATAAGGCATAATAGTAACTTTCATCAATATGACATAATTACTATGAATTGGAAACAAATAATAGATCTGAAGCTCATAGACTTCAATAAGTAAACACTATACTAACCTAAGGCACAACTTGAACTAGAATTCAAAGAAAGATAAAGACATTCAATCAAGAAATTCTACTCAACATAGGATATCCCAACAGAGATCCACTCAAAAATATAAACCAATAGATCTATATTGATAAGTTTCTTTTCATTCACTAATTCAGAAAACCTTAATCCAAGTCTTTACAAAAATTGCTAAAAACTAAAAAATGTTCTATTACTAAGCCGAAAATAAATCTAACTAACATCCCCTTCAATAGTTTTTTCCTGGCTTTATATAGCCATCGGTTACAAATTTAAAAAATAATAAAGTCTATGAAACTCCTAGAGTTTCTGCCTAGAACTGCTTCAGATAACTGAAAATACTAGAAACTAAAAACAACGACCCAAAAAGAATGGAAAATAACCACTAATTGTGGCTGAGCTGGATGCTTTAGATTTAATTCTGAGATGACCCGGGTGCACGTCCCTATTTCCACTCTTCATGAGCCAATGATGCATTTATAACTGTGGTATAATATGGTAGGCTAATGAGAGCAATTCTCTGCCTGAGAACTTTCCTATCTTTGCATATTTGATCTAACCTTGATCTATGAGACTCAAGGTGATCTACACAGATGACCAACATAGCCTCAATGTTAGCTATGGTGGTGAGATCTTCTGTTGTGAGGTCTTTGCTATCTCTGATAGCTGTTATACCTACCTCCAACTCCTAAGTTATTTTCTCTACTTTCTTTATAGAATGAGTTCCCTCATCCATTAGAACAATATTTAGGGACTTAAGATCCTTTTGCATGGTATCAATCAAGCCCTTAAGATCATTAAGTAAGCGGGATACCCCATGACATTCATCCTTGATGATTGAATTTCTCCATTCAATACTTTTCACAGAAACATACAAGACTTCCTCATTCAAACCATGAACTAAATTTTCCATAAGGAATTTAGACACTCTGTAGTGGTCAATCTCTGTCAGCTGAATGACTATGTAATGCCCACCCTAGCTTCTTCTTAGGTTAGACTGACACGACTTTTGTTTTGGACACTTTGGATTTTATGATGGACTATGATTATTATTTAGTTAGAATTTTATGAGACATTTGAACATATATATATTTCGTTAGTGCAGTTTATTGGGAAATATTAAATTAGTTATAATCTATTGATGAATGGCTAGAAATGAACTATTAGTAAAATGTTTTACATTGATTGGTGTTATGATGTTTATATTATGATCTAACCCTACTGACCCTATTATGGTTTAATGTTCACTGGGTGATGTGAGTGTAGGATGAGGAGGGGCAGTTGTAGTTACTCCTACGGGAGATCCACATGATGTCACACTTTCCCTCCTTGTTTGCCACTGTCTATTTACATATATATATATGTATGTATGTATGTATGTATGTATGTATGTATGTATGTATGTATGTATGTATGTATGTGTATCAGTTGGTGATGCAGGATGCAGGATACAGGTACTAGGGATTGTTCCACCTCGCTACATAGGTCTGAACGTGCCTTCAAAATCCTCAAACTATTGTTGTGTGGAGATTTAACCAAGCTACTCTCAAGGTTACCCATGGACATAGAATTATGTTTAGGAAGTTATCCTAGTTGGGAAAGTAGAATGCATTTTATGTTATGATCTTGAATTGATGTTGGTATGAGTTTATGTTATGAGTTAGAATTAATCTGTTTAATATGTATAATAATTATGTTATAATTGTTTGTATTTTATATAGGTAGGTGTATATGTGGGTGCACACGCATATATCCTTGCTTATATAAATAATAATAATAATAATAATAATAATAATAATAATAATAATAATAATAATAATAATAATAATAATATGTTTTCATTATTTGTGTAAATGGTATGTTATTTAAGTAAATAAAGTGAGTTAAATAAAGTATATTTAATAAATGTATTAAATAAAAAGTAAAAATAACTATAATAAAAGGGAAATGCCTTTTTGTAATAAAATTAGCTATCTAGGAGGGAGTTGAACTCGAGACCTCCTAGAAGTTAGGCTAATTGGTTTCCATGTGTGCTATGTGTTTTACTTGATAGTTATTTATTGAGGTTTCTTGTTATAGTTTTCTTTTGAGACTTTTTTTTAATTCAACTTAACAAAAGCTTTATTATTGCTTACGGGAGATGTTGATTATATTTTTCAACCAACTATGGAGGTTGGAGAAGTTGCTTCCTGTAAAGTAACTCCTCCAACCATATAGTTGGAGGTTAAATATTTGTGTTTTGGATTTGAGGGGGATGATCAGGAGTTGAGATTTGAGGAGAGATATTTCCTTTGGGTTGAACACTTTTATAGGAAAAATTATAGTGGTGACAAGCGAATTTATTACTCTTTGGGATTTTCCTATTGTTTGCTCTCGGAAGAGGCTGGAATTGGTGGCTTTTATAAGGAATCTGAAGGAGTGATTAGACAAGTTGAGGTCGTTTGAATCTTCTTCTCTCCAATACTTCAATCTTCACAAGACTCCAGGTAGGATCTATCATGGAGATGATCCTTTTGTTTGTTTTCCTGTGTGTAATTATTATTTGGTTTCCTTCTCCATGGATTGTAGTTTAAAAGTTAAATTTATACTATTTTGTGATGTGAGGATTCTTATGTATTTGCAAACTCTTCCAAAACTGTTATTTGATATATATTAGTTGGTTCTCATTTATGTATTTTTTGGAAGCTATAGAGTTCATGGTGCCTTCTTTGTTTCTACTTTTTTATTCTAAATGTTTAGGAGTATTTTCAAGCCTTAGAACAATTGTTCATCTTTGCTGGTTCATGTCAGTTTTGCACCAGCTTTTATTTTCACAAGTTTTGAGTAGGTTTGGAGGGTTGGTAATCATAGGTGGAGGGTCATGTTAGCATGGAAATTGGGAGATCTCAAATGGGTCTTGCCTAGATTAGGCTTCCACGAATCCCATAATGCTCAATTTTACCCGCAAGTTGGAATTGTTAGTTGTTTTTTTAATTTTTTGGCATTTGTACAAATGCGCAGTTATCTTTAACATATGCACAATTACTTTGAACAATCATGTAGGCACCTTAAACAAATGCATAGTCTGATCTCACAAATGCACAGTGACCTAGTTCAAATGTGCAGTTACCTTGAACAAATGCGTAGGAAACTTGAACAAATGCGCAGTTACAGGAAACAAATGCACAAGACTGCAAAACAAATGCACAGTTTGATCCTAGGTTAGGGTTTAGGAAAACTTTATACAAGTATAACTTAAAGTATAAGAAATAATTTATACTTGTATAAAGGGTTCAGGTACCTTTCAGGATGATTGGGATAGGTTTCAGATTCATAGGAGTTAAGATGCAACTTCTAATTTTGAGATTTCATAAAATTCAGACTTAGCCAAATTTCAGGCACATGAGAATTTTCCTATATTTTTGAAATAAACTATGGAATGTTGTCTAAATGCATGTGGGAATTTTTTATGTTGTGTTTAATGAATTTCTTCATATGGCTTTGATTTTTAAGCTTTCTTTCATGCTTGGCTTTTGGTAGAATCCATAATGTAAGGTCAGGACTTGTTCCGGTGGCCTGAGTGCACTTGAAGGCTCCCTAAACCTATGAGATGTATCTTTTGAAACTACTTGATGTTTTTAGGACTTGTGTGTGTGTGGGTAGTGGACTAGGTACCCTAGGTGAGTTTCTCACCATAGGTGTTGGAACCCTAAAGTGGTTACCAGATGATCCTATGGGTGGGTAATGTAAAAGTGAAAACCCTAATAGTGAATCTGGGAAGGGGGAATAAAATATAATGAAAGAAAACATGTTAATGGCCAGATAGTCCTATTGGAGTACCGGGACCATGAGTAACTGGTAGGGTGGATCCCTATTCATAAAGGGGGGACCGGGGTTACATGGTTTCCAGGGTGGATCCCAATACATAGGTTGTGTGATGACACTCACTTAGGTGGTAACCTAGAACCTTGACCTCTATGTTATAGTATGATGATATTTTATGTTCTTCTGAGTCTTGAATTTCTTTATCTTTTAAGCCTTAGATTTCTTAGGGCCTTGTGATTATCTTGGTTCTATCTCCTAGCATGGGGGGTGGAACTTCACCAGTTTCACATGGTTGGGTGGCAAAAATTTTTCAAGGTCATGTTCGTGGTTCGTGACTTGGATATGTTCAATTCTATGAAGACCTTTATATTGTATCATTGTTACTAAAAATGAAGATGTAAATATATGTTGTAATGCCTTTGGGCCAATTTATGTACTTGTTATTGTAATGAGAGTTATTATCAGAAAGATGTAATTGAAAAGAAAAGCAATGTAATTGGGAGGGATAGTTCTAGGCTTTGTTTCAAGGGTTGTTATTTGAAAGATTAAAGTTGGAAATGTATAATGTAATGTTGAATGATCTTTTCTATCTCTCTTATGTTTCAATGAAAGAAAATGTTTATTAAGCTAAGGTTTAAATGTAATTTGTAATGATTAGTTATTCAATGTGAAGGAAAGAGAAATGATCTTACTATATAAAGTAAGAAATATAATTGTAAATGAAATGTTATTTTCTTACCCTATCTCTCAAGTTCTAAAATGTGAAAGTAAAGAAAGGAAATGAAATTCAATTTGGATAAGTAACGTAAATATGTTAGTAAATGAATTCATTAAGGGAACCTTAAGGAATGTAAATGTGGAGTAGTAATGTTGTTATGTAATATTTTAAAAAAAAATTGTTAGTTGCAATTATTGGTTTTTAGACCTGATTCCTTATGGGTTCCTTGGTGGGGACATTACATTTGGTATTAGAGCCCTAGTTTCTACACTGGGAGCTCAAGCTCTAGTTACATTGAAACTCAAAACTTTTCAACACATTGAATGCTACTTTTAAATGTGCACTTAGAACTAACATTTTAACACTCTCCCAGGATGCCTCCCATTACCCACAGAAGAGCTAGGGATAGAACTCAGCAGTCTTCCTCTAGATCTCACCCAGAGAGTTCCCATGGGGAACATGAGGGAGAAAAAAATTGAGATAACCATAGGGATGAGAGTCAGGGTAATGACTCAGAAGGAGCCCAACTTTGACAACTTATGCAACAACTTCTACATAGACTCGACAAACTTGAAAATAGAGTCAATTTTGAAGAAGAAAACTAAGCTGAACATCAAGATAGGGAAAGAGAGAGAAGCCCTATGAGAAGGCAAGATAGGAAAGAATCTAAAGATAGGGATACCGCTCATATGAGGGACTTTCTCAAAGTCAAGGTACCCCTCTTCTATGGTAATGAAGGTGGATCTACAGTAGAAACCTTGAGAGGTGTTTTTCCATGCACCCTTTTAGTAGCAACATCAAGACCAGATGCACTATTATGAATTTGAGGAAGTTTGCATCTACATGGTGGCGTATGGAAGAAGACAAGCTCCAAGTCACCATCAAAATTGTTTCATGGGAATTATTCCTAGAAAGCTTTAAGGATCAGTTCATGTCTGATCAGTGGAGGTAGGGAAGGGTAGAGGAATTCCACCACCTCAAGCAAGCTAACATGTCAGTGGAAGAGTATGAAAGTAAGTTCTATAAACTTAATCCTTTCTTAGGCTTTAGAGATGATGGACCCATGCTTGTCCAATATTTAATCAGAGGTCTGAATGACTGAATATTGTATGTTGAAAATGTGACCACACTTCTATGAATCCTTACATGCAAGAAAAATCAATAATGAGCCCTCACAAATCAATCCATAGCTCTCTATGCATGGAGTTGAAAGATTTGTAAAATTGCTCTCAGCTGGAGTTATAAATTCATGACCTTGTTAGTCAACCACACAATGAGAGATTCCAAATCAAAGACAAGGGAAATGATGCCAATATCTCCAATGAAATCAATATGGATTCAATGCAATGCAAACTAATCTATGTGAATGAAAGATGCAAGTTATGCTATGAAAGGAAAATACAAGTGTTACAAATCCTCCTATTAAGCTATGTGAGATTAATCTATTGCATAAAGGAAATCTACACTAAGAATGCCATTATCATGCAATTATGAAAGAAAATATGAAATGAGATGCAACAAAGTCTTCAAAGAGCTCCAAATGACCTAGAAAACCTGCAGCATAACATTAGCATAAAAACCTAAGATATGAAAATGAAGGAGAGAGCTCTCCTTTTATAAGAAATGAGATAAAAATAGACCATTGAGATTAAGAGGCAAAAGACTTAATCAACAGTGGAGAAAAATAGAAGCTCGATCCTTGTGCACAAATATCCTCTAATAGGAAAATAGGAGTTGACTTTTGTGTCCCACATAAGATAAAAAGTACTTTTTCCCTTTTTATAAAATAAGAATAATGCTTTATTTGTGCAACATAGGATGAGAAGAAAAGTGGAGATTTTTTATTTAAATAAAAGGAGAGGAAATTCCTTTTAATTAAATAAAGGCTTAGGATAAAGTGATTTTATTATTTAATTAAAAGAGATTTTTATTTAACTAAAAGAGATTTTTAATTAATTAAAAGGGAGCATGTTCTCTTAATTAAATAAGATTTTTATTTTTTTTCTCTTTTAAATTAAATAAGGCTCAAACCTTAGGAAATATTGAATTGATTATGATTTGATCAAGAAAATTGATATAATTGATATTGTTGATATTTGAAAATATTGATTCAAGGATTTGACAAATTGCTAAATGGGGGCCCAAAGTCTAGGAGACCATTTTAGGGTGCATACATTTGCCCCTCTTTGACTAATGTGTGATCATTTCGAGAACACATGCAGTCAAAGAAGAATTGAAATGTGAGATCGATTTGGGATCACAAAACAACCCAGATGTGTGTTCAACGGATGGGAACACATCGGGACAAGCATAAACAACAGCTGAAAGACAAGACCAGCACCGTCATTGCTAGGTGCAAATCAAGCCTTAGATAAAACTATCATCATCACTGCTAGGTGATAATCAAGTCTAAAAAATAGGAGATAAAAATTGAAAGACAAAATCACCACCATCACTGCTAGGTGATAATCAAGTCTAAAAATAAGAATCTCAAGCTGAGCTGAATGATAAAGCTGAATCAAAGATTAAAGCTGATAGGTACTACCCCCTTAGAATTGAAATTGAAATCAGATAGAGGAGAAAAAAAATTTGATAAACCTGATCAAGTCACAATAAATCATAATCGAAGGATGGAGCATGATAGGATAACCATCAAATAGTGAAGATATGCCCCAGGTTGACGAGGTTTGACTGAAAAAGATATAGGATAAAGATTAATTCAAACCTCACAGAGAGGAAGCGAAAGAGGTGAATGAAAGACTAGAAGTTTGGAAGACATGGAAAGGAAGAAATTCTATCAAAGATCAAAGAATTATGCCTCAAAAGGTCATTCAACTATGTAGAAGAATGAGAAAACTTGGAAACGTGACTCAGATTTTGATTTTGAGTCCAAAAATAAATAGAAAATGATGTGATATGAAAGACCAGAAATGAAAGATATGATCAAGAAGAATCAGAAAATGAGCACAGTTGACCAACTAGTCCGTAGATGATAAAAATGAGAGCTCTCTCCATATGCAAGATGCAAAAATTAAACTATGATGAACCTAAGAATGCAAGCTACTATGAAAGTGGTTGACTTGCAAGGTCACAATGCCTATAGACATCTAGTTATCATCATCGAGTGTTATTGGTAGCATCGTAAGTTCATACAATGCACACTAGCATAACTATGTGGATATGAATATGATCTTGATTAGATAGAAATGTGGAAATCTCACCTAGGCATCAAAGACATGTAGGTCAAGATGACTAGTGCAGTGAGATTACCTAATTTTGATATGGCAAGATTATGCTTGTATCAAGACACATGAAAGTCAGGATAACTAGAAGCATGCACTCGCACAATAGTCAAGGATAATACCTTGTCAATCCCTAGTGTCAAGTAGGACCAGCATAAATGCTCATGACAGTTAGGATCAATGAAATATACCCACAAGTAGATAAAGAAAGAAAACATGTTCTCATACCCTCAGTCTTCTAGCTATGCATCATCGAAAACTTCTCAGGGAGAGGCCACTCATCAAAGAAATCCTCATAGATAGCACACAAAGAAAAATAAAGTCAACATATCTCAACGAGTTGATTGTTTAAGTGCATGTGTGTTGGTCATAGATTCAAACTTTGAGTATCACATTTGGAAATGACCAATGTTGCATCATACTAGATTGTTGGATAAGACATTTGATAAGTGTTAAGAAACACTCGACGCAAGGGTAGTGTTGAGAAACACTATTTGGGGTGGTGTTGAAAAACATCAGTTTGTGAAATGCCCCAATAGACAAATGCACCTAAAGGACCTGTGCTAACAAGTATGCCCCCTAGACAAAAATAAAGACCAATTCCAGACCAAGGCAACAAGGTCAAGTCATGATGAAGAATGGCTAAGTGTCGAGGACGCATGCTGAAATACAAGGGTGCAAAAAGTGTCAAGTAGCACCTATTTCCAGGTTTTCACCACTTGGAGATTTTTATTTATTTTTTTTAAATTTTTCTTTTTTTGTATTTTTGCTACCAAGGCGCCTGTTTCCAAGTTTTCACCAAGGAACTTTTTCTATTTTATTTTTTTGAATTTTTTATTTTTATTTTTATTTTATATTTTTTTCAGGACTTTATATGCCTTTTAAGATTTTTTCAGCATCATATATGAATTTTTTTGAAATTTTTTCAAGATCATAAAATATGTACAAAGGATGCCCCTAGATAGAATGGACATCAAACTCCCAAGCAAGATGACATCGTGTAGTCTCAGTGTCTAGCAAGGTGGGGAACAAGAGGGATTAGCAAGCTGGTGACTGAGATGGAGGAAAGGAGAATGAAGGTAAATGGAGGGAAGAAATCCTCAAGGTCAAACTCCTCAAGAGTACCCAAGCTAGGGAAAAATTATCATGCAAAGCACATTTGGATAAGTAATGAAAGGCTAGCATAGGATAAGTCACAAAAATGCACTGTAAAAGAAGGAAGGGATGCAGTCCAAAGGAGTAGACATGTCAAGGGGCTTCATAGCATCATGTTTTACTCTTTTTATTAGATCAAGACCAAGGGGGAAAAGGATAGCGAAAGACTAGAATGAATGGAGGAAAATAAATATGAAGGCTAAACATGAATGAAATGAAAGAAAGATCATCGTAAGATAGCTCACAAGATAGCCAAATATTTGTGTATAGTTCAACATTGTCAAGATCAAAGATGGAATAGAATGGATGAAACATATATAAGAACTACACATGATGCCTGATTACCAGGTTTTCATCACGGTACTTATCCAAGGTGCCACAAGGGAGTGGTTTTCACCATAGGACGAATTTATTTCTCTTTACTTTTGCTACCAAGGCACCTGTTTCTAGGTTTTCACCAAGGCACATTTTTAATTTTTTCATCATTTTTTTGTTTTCTTTTTGAATTTTTCTATTTTTTTAATTTTTAATTTTATTTTTATTTTTTTGAAGAAGGCAAGCTTTTTAGATAATGCTCCTTGAAAGGATAAACCATGATATGTCAAGGATTCAAAATGATATGCTCAAAGATGCTGATAGGAAAAGGAAAATGGAAGAGAAAAATGGAGGATAAGACTTTATGTAAAGTGAGTGAGGTTGGAAGATAGGAGGAATAGGCAAATGAGGAAAAATGATAGAAGGTAGAAGGATAATGAATGGAAGGATTGTGAAAGGGTAGAGGGAAAGGAAGGCAAGATCAACATCAACACACACCTTGAAGGGTGGTGAGAGGATGGAGGAAATGTAAATGAAGGAATACAAGAAGGAATATGGTGAATGTTTAGCAGAGGTCGCGGTTCAGGCTCATGGAATGGAAGAATGTTTTTGGAAGAAGATGAAGTGAAAGCCTTTGGAAGCTTGAATGTCAACTTCACTTTTTGTTCAACATAAGACTCTTTCAAGAGAGACTTTAGAATCCATATAGCCATAGGATTTTCATTTCTTTTTGATGATTTAGAGAAAATATCTTCAATGATGGATTTTGGAACCCATACTTGTCTTGTAGTTTTCTTCTTAGATATCTCTTTTGACTTTATGTCTCCATGTCGATTAGAGTAGACATGGTCATCTTTTTTTTTTTTATGGAGTCTTGTATTGCTTCTTTTTCTTGTATTGAACATTCAGGTTACTTCCAAAAGACTTGGGACTTATGGAAGAAGGAGGATATGGCTGGTTTAGATGAGTTGGTGGATGAAAAGGATTCAAGGGTATGCATCTATGTTGATCTTGAGGAAAGATAGGAGATGGAGGGATGTAAGGACCCAAAATGGATGATGAATTAAGAGAATTAGAAGGGGAAAGTGAAGGGACATAAGGACCCAAGATGGAAGGAAAACATGAAGCCCTTAGTATTGGTGGAGGAGATTCAAAGATGGAAGTGGAAGATGCAAAAGGATAATCAATAAGTTCATCAGTGTGTATATGACAACCAAGGACATCAGCATCTTTAGAGTGAGCATGAGGATTTTTGATAGGATCATGCACATCTTGAATAGGAGCAACTTCGTTGATAGAATCATTCAAAGCTTGCGAAGATGTAGGAAGAGTAGAAAGTGGAAGTGAACATGGAGTGGTAGAACAAGAAGATGAAATACTTTGATCTTGACAAGGATCTTTGGATAGCATAAGCGCATCATTTTTTTTTGGATTTTCAATAGGCTTAACATTGGAAGTAATGAAACCATTTTAAATAACCTTAATGGAAGTATCAACTTTCGAAAGTGCAAGTGTAGTAAGGTTATTTTGTTCATCAATAAGCTCAATGATGTGAGTAGTAGCTCGATCTTGCTTAGGAGAAGATTTAAGACATGGTGGAATGAATGAGGAAGGGTGTAAGGGTGTAAAGAACCATAAAATGAATGAGAGATATTATGAACATGATCAAATGACATGGAGGGTTCTTGATCTTGATCTTTCTTTATATTTTTTTCTTTATCATTTTTAGAGTCCTCTTGACATGGAGCCACTTCTAAGGAAAAGGAAGCATGTTGGGATTGTATGGAAGACTTTGGAAGAGATGGTGAAGGACTAACTGAAGTAGGCATTACAATGCATGAAGACTTAGGCTCTTCAGGTTTAGCATTATTGAAAGTATTCGCAGTCAAGTGAAGTTTATCTTGAGTTTCTTTAAGAGGTAGCCCTTGAGAATAAATATAGGGAATCTCATGAAAAGCATTAGGACTTCTATTGAATGAAGGATTTGTGAAAGATTCAAAAGCTTTAGTAGATGTATGGGTATTGGATGAAGTAGGGGATAGAAGGGAACCATCACAAGACAAAGGTTTAGCATTAACATGATCTTGCTTGAGAGTGCAATCTTTATTTATAGCATAAGAGTTCCTAGAGGAAGGATTCTTATAATATTTACATTTCAAATCAGCATGGTGCATTTTATATTCCTCAATAGTAGTAGCTGGATTATAATCAAGCTATTGTTCACAAAATTCATCAAAGTTTCTTTCAAAATCTGAATCATACAGATCATCATCATGACCTTTCCAATATGAGGACCCATTTCCAGTAAGCACAAGGACATGACTAGGAGGACTCTTAGGAATAGAGGTGTCATAGGTATCACTACATTATCCATCATTATAGTCATCATAGTCATCATAGGTGGGTGCGTCACTCTTCATGGAAGAGGTATCATAAGGACTATCACGTTGCTAATTATGGTATGTCTTTTGTAGAGAAGTAACACTCTTTGAAGAAGTAGAAGAAGAATGAAATTGTGAAGAAGAGGAAATTGAAGACTTAGTATAGGAAGAGGACTTGGATAATGAGGAATTTGAATAATGTTTAGAAGACTCATGATAAGATTTGGAAGATGAAGAATGTGAATAATGTTTAGAAGAATCATGATAAGATTTAGAATGTGAGGAATGATGAGAAGATTTAGAAGATGAAGAATATTTGGATGAGATCATGAGTATGATTCTAGCAAAGGTATCTGATTTAATCAATTTTTCTTTTATTTTTTTCATAAATTCGTCACTCATGAGAATTTTGGAGGAACAACACTTTTCGAATATGTTAATGAGCTCAAGATCATCTATTCTTAATAAAGGTTCCAAAACTAGATATTTGAGATTCATGGTTCTAGAAGAAGAAGAATCAAGCATGGAAGCAACAAAAGAGATAAAATAGAAGAAAATAGACTAGATAATTAGAGGAAAAGAATCAAGAAGAAGAGGAAGAAAAATTTCCCATGGGAATAGAATACTTCAAAAGAACATGGAAAATGGAGAAGAAAGAAGAAGACTAAGATTCATCTTATGCAATTGATACCATAATGTTCATTGAGATGTTGAGCTACATGACAACACCTAGGATTCAACCTGGATTGACCAAGGAAGACCACGCTTCTAAGGAGAACTCACTATAGTAGGATGGAACTCGGTTTCAATATTCTAATTAGATCTTTCAAAAGATTTCACAATGATGATCAAGCACATAGAACAACAACTAGGGAGTTCAAGAAAATAGTCTTCAAGAAATGGGCAAGGGACAAAGCAACCTTGCGCATGAACATAGATAGTGACTTAGTATTCTTTTCCCTAAAGACTCTACTTGTGTATTTTCTTGAAAAATTTTTAGCAGGCACATAAAACACAACAACACCTTAACAAGCTGTCTACAAGGATATACATGGCTTTCTAAAAGGAGTCCTCGATATACGCAAGGTACGTGAGGCCCAAATCTATAGATGAGAAGAATCCAAAATCACACAGCCGGGGGGAGATGGTAACCCAAATCTCCTCCTTCACTTCTCAAAGGTATAAAGTTCTTTGAGGCTTAGACAAGAGTGATATCAAACTCAATTCCCAAAAGAGGTGTCTTTTGATTCACCAGCCGCTATTTATACTCCATCAGAATAGGGGAGTTAAGGTCATCCCTTGAGGTGGTGTGTCCCCAAACAGACCTTCTAAAAATAAAATTAAATAATTCACTATCAAAAGTATTTAAAGCACTAAAGGTGGAACACTTAACTCTTCAAGTAAATGTGAAGTGAGTCCAAAAGTGAAACATTTAACTCTTCAAGTGAATGTGAAGTGAGTCCAAAAGTGAAACATTTAACTCTTCAAGTGAATGTGAAGTGAGTCCACAAGGTGGAATATTTAACTCCTCACAGAAACTCAAAGTGAGTCTAAAAGTGGAACATTTAACTCCTCACACAAACTCAAAGTGAGTCCAAAAGTGGAACATTTAACTCCTCACACAAACTCAAAGTGAGTCCACACCTTAGAAAACTAATGAGATCAAGAAAGCATAAAAAGGGGGAAACTTTGTGGAACACTTAACGCTCTTTTCAAGTAGACCCCTCCCCTATGTATGAATGCTGACCTTGCATCCAAAAGATGATAATTTGCATCCAAAGGACAATAATGAGGGGCGATTAGAAATAAGCAAGTCCAAAACCCAATTTAGCTAACAAGATCAATCAAAAGTAATCTAAAGTTGTTTATCAATACTACTCACACACTAATACATTTGGGGTGAAATTGCGACGACAATTTGTGACGACAGGGAAATGTTAAGCGGTTTTGGCTTTTTTTTTTCAAATATAGCCCGACACCGTCGCAATTGCGACATTGTCAGGATATAAGTGCAAAAAAAAAAAGGAACGTTGTCATTTGTGTTTTCAACAGCACCGAGAGAGATTCCCTCCGTGAAATCAAGCAGATTATCATTTGTGTTTTGAACAAAGCGGGTTGTCATTTGTGTTTTGAACAGCACCGAGAGAGATTCCCTCTGCAAAATCAAGCGGGTTGTCATTTGTGTTTTCAACAGCGCCGAGAGAGATTCCCTCCACAAAATCACAGCTACAATTTCTGAGTACGTTGGGTTTATTTTTCTTTTGTCATTATTATTTAATCTGGTATTCAGCTGTTAGAGAGCTAAAATACCCAGAAATGAGGACATATCTATGTTGAATTTATTGTTAGTGGCTTTGGTTATTTAGAATGCTTCCCCACAATACTTAATAGGATGCATTTGGTTTTCAAAGCTTTCACTGACTTGGATTCAAGATTTTGAGACTTTCACGTGCCTTGCTTCAGTTGTTTTTTGTATGCTTCCACATTTTATATACATGTCCATCAGGGTAGTCACCACCACTATATTTGACAAAAACCCATCTTCAATTACTTTTTGGTGAATTTCCCTACCCTGTTCTATGACTGTACCTCTGGTTTTAATGTATAAAAATGACCCAAATTTCAAAGGAAGTATATGATAAATTCCACCTAACACTTCCTAATCCCTAGACAGTGTCTTCTTACACTTTGAAATAAACAATTCTAAAGGGAATTAGCCTCTAGGGCTCTACAACACCCAAACCCACAATTATTGGCTCTAAACCCTTCTTAACTAGGGCATTCTCAATCACCCGATTCTACACCCTTCAAATCCAAATTAGTGGATGATTCACCATCTCACAAACATTATACAATGTTCCACATTATAACAATCCACCCTTGCTTGGATAGATCACTCACTGCTATACATTAGCATTCAACTCAAGGTAATTTCCCACAGTTTATCCTGTGATCACACTGTTTTCCACAAAACTTTGCCTATGCAATGTCAGTACTTCATAATACAAGTTAGTTGTTGTCATCCCATGAATATTAGGCCTTCTATGTTACAGCAAAATCAAAGTAAACTCATTCAAAATGGTTTAGAATGGATGAAAGAAATCCTTCTAACTCATGTATGTGTTAGTTCAAACAAATGAGGATAGTCACTCTAAAGACAACATGATAATGTACACTCACAGTAGTGTACATTATCATGTTGTCTTTAGAGTGACTATGCTCATTTGTTGAAGAAGAAAAGTATTAATGTGGCTGAATAGCAATACATTCAAGTGGCAATTACACAAGGGACAGTCACTGTGAGATGTCCTCATTTGTGACTGTCCTTACAGTGAGTGTACATTATCATGTTGTCTTTAGAGTGACTGTCCTCATTCTGTAAGTGTACATTATCATGTTGTCTTTACAGTGACTATCCTCCTTCAAGTGGCAATTACACAAGGGACAGTCACTGTAAAGACAACATGATAATGTAGAGAAACGTTGTCATTTGTGTTTTCAACAGCGCCGAGAGAGATTCCCTCCGTGAAATCAAGCAGGTTATCATTTGTGTTTTGAACAAAGCGGGTTGTCATTTGTGTTTTGAACAGCACCGAGAGAGATTCCCTCCGCAAAATCAAGCAGGTTGTCATTTGTGTTTTCAACAGCACCGAGAGACATTCCCTCCGCAAAATCACAGCTACAATTTCTCAGTACGTTGGGTTTATTTTTCTTTTGTCATTATTATTTAATCTGGTATTCAGCTGTTAGAGAGCTAAAATACCCAGAAATGAGGACATATCTGTGTTGAATTTATTGTTAGTGGCTTTGGTTATTTAGAATGCTTCCGCACAATACTTAATAGGATGCATTTGGTTTTCAAAGCTTTCACTGACTTGGATTCAAGATTCTGAGACTTTCACGTGCCTTGCTTTAGTTGTTTCCACAAACAAATCGCGTGCCTTTTGTATGCTTCCACATTTTATATACATGTCCATCAGGGTAGTCACCATCACTATATTTGACAAAAACCCATCTTCAATTCCTTTTTGGTGAATTTCCCTACCCTGTTCTAAAGATCCCATTTTGGCATATGCTTGAAGAATGCTGGAAAAAGTGGTTGAGTTTGGTTTTATACCTCCCAATTGCATTTGTTTAAAAACCTCCAATGATTTTTAAACAAATGCAATTGGGAGGTATAAAACTAAACTATAACAATCCACCCTTGCTTGGATAGATCACTCACTGCTATACATTAGCATTCAACTCACGGTAATTTCCCACAGTTTATCCTGTGATCACACTGTTTTCCACAAAAATTTGCATATGCAATGTCAGTACTTCATAATACAAGTTAGTTATTGTCATCCCATGAATATTAGGCCTTCTATGTTCATGGGATGATCTTCATTATCTCTAAAACTCTACTGCAATGACAAGTCTAGACAAAAGAATGACTGTTTCAACAGTGACTGGCGCGACAGCAGTCTCAATATAATAGTAAACTCATTCAATAACAAGAATAATTGAATAATCAAACCAAATGATTTGAGACTTAAAAGATCAAGGAACTTGCAGAAATTAAAGTTTATTGCTCGATGTTTCCTTCACCAGTCCATACACCCGCGCAACAGCAAATTCAAAGTAAACTCATTCAAAACGGTTTAGAATGGATGAAAGAAATCCTTCTAACTCATGTATGTGTTAGTTCAAACAAACTAAGACTTCCAAGATAAATGGAGTTGCAAAAACTAAGAGTTTTATATTTCTTACTGTTGCAGTCCGTATATATCTCCCTTCTTTGTCGTAACAGAGATATATATAAGATTCTTTATAACTTCTCAAAAACTAATCCAACCAATTTTCATCGGTTGGAGCTTAGTTTGAGCCTAACTAAATCCTAAATACTAACTCCCTCCATTGTTAGCTAACCGTTGGATTTTGAAAATTCAAAAATTCCAACTTATAATTAATTGAATTATTTTAATCCAAAGACCACTAAACTCACTAACTTTGATCTCTTATGATTATTAAACTTTCCAAAAGACTTAAACTTCCGCACTAGCCTATTCTAGATTCTTAGAACATTATTGAACTTTGGACAATCTCAGTCCATTGTAAACAAGCTTTTAGTCCTAATAAGGACATCATTACAAACTCATTGAAGTATTGCATTATTTTAATAACATTAAAGGTGCTAAGATCCTCCAATTGACCTGTTGACCCTGTTTATGTATTCCATCCCTCTGATTTATCCTGAAAGTCTGTATAATCTCCGTCTCCAAATTGGTTGTGTGAGGTGCTTAGGCACCAGTTCACCAATGGAATAGAAGTTGTTCTTCCTATATCAATGGAAATCCTAGCTCTACAACTTCTAACATTAATTGAAGTAGAGGAAGATGGCGCGATGAATGTCATATTAGTAAAATTGTTGAATCTACAAGAAGCTTATGAGAATGCTTATAATGCCTTGACACATCACCAAAGAATAGTATAATGTGGGTTTGACAAGAGGTATGCAATCCCCCTCTTAAGAAAAATGATATGATTTTGAAGTACAATGAAAGAGCAGCCAATCCAAGTCAACATACAAAGTTTGATGCCTTATGGGAGGGTCCTTTTTATATTTCTCGCTACAAAGAAAATTATGTTTTTGAGTTGGAAAACATGGAAGGTAATCCTTTGAGATATTGATAAATAGGATCCATCTTAAAAATTTCTATTAATAGTTTATCCTTCCTTCTTGTACATAGTAGGTTATTTATGCTTTAAGCTCAATAAGTATCATGAGGTACATTTTCTTTGTTGTTAGTCTCTAGTTTTCTTAAGGTTTGAGCCCATGTTTTACCCCGTGCATAGCATTTTTTGTTGTCCAACACATTTTAAAATGATCACCCCCCTATTATTGTATCACTTCCTCCTTGTTCCTCATTCAAGTGGCAATTACACAAGGGACAGTCACTGTGAGATGTCCTCATTTGTGACAAGGACAGTCACACATGAGGACATCTCACAGTGACTGTCCCTTGTGTAATTGCCACTTGAATGTATTGCTATTCAACCACATTTATGGGCCCATTTGGACCACGACACACAGTAGCATCTATAGAGAAGAATATCCTAGGTGTAACAAGTTGTAAGAATATACCAACAGTTCTAAGAAGTTCCCTAGCACGTAGTAGCATCTACAGAGAAGAATATACAACATGAGGGCAGCCACTGTAAAGACAACATGATAATGTACACTCATTGTATGTGTACATTATCATGTTGTCTTTACAGTGACTGACCTCATTCAAGTGGCAATTACACAAGGGACAGTCACTGTGAGATGTCCTCATTTGTGACAAGGATAGTCACACATGAGGATATCTCACAGTCACTGTCCCTTGTGTAATTGCCACTTGAATGTATTGCTATTCAACCACATTTATGGGCCCGTTTGGACCATGGCACACAGTAGCATCTACAGAGAAGAATATCCCAGGTGTAACAAGTTGTAAGAATATACCAACAGTTCTAAGAAGTTCCCTAGCACATAGTAGCATCTTCTAATTGTCTATACCACTTCACAAGGTATTGTTTGCACACATTGTTTTTGGTTCTTTTGATGACCCTTGTTTTGAAATTGCTATTAGGCCTTGTAGCTTATATGTTTTGATTGCTGGAGAGCTTCTAAAGCTAAGCAAGAAGACCATTGCATGAGTTATAGCCGCGTGCTCAGGTTTGAAAATTGTATATTTTTTAATCTAATGTATATTTTAACTAGACTTTTAGCTTATTTTTGCTGTATATTTTAATCTAAAGGGAATCATGGATGTGAACTTGAAAGAATTTTGTACTTAGTTCTTATGGAGAGAATAGTAGTAGTTTACGGTCTAATATCAAATAGAGTTTTCCAATTATAGAAAGTTAATGAATTATAATAGCTTATATGTTTTGATTGCTAGAGAGCTTCTAGAGTTAAGCAAGAAGACCATTGCATGAGTTATAGCCATGCGCTCGGGTTTGAAAATTGTATATATTTTAATCTAATGTATATTTTAATCCTTTTGCCATGTCATGTAATATGTCTTGCCTTGTAGCTTATATGTTTTGAAATTGCTATTAGGCCTTGTAGCTTATATGTTTTGATTGCTAGAGAGCTTCTAGAGCTAAGCAAGAAGACCATTGCACTAGTCGTAGCCGCGCACTCAGGTATGAAAATTGTATATTTTTTAATCTAATGTATATTTTAACTAGACTTTTAAAATATTAAAGGATTTAACTAGGTCTAAGAAGATTTGTGTACTTTTGACAATTTTGCTTAGTCACTGAAAGTTGTAGACCGAAGTTTTCATAGCCCAATTTTTGCTTCCTGCGAAGAACGATCATGTCAGATAATATAAGTGAAGAACAAAATAGGGAGACAATCGCTAGATTATGGTCTAACTTGAAAAGAAAAGGTGATGGAAAATGTTATTGTCCCTGCAAAATTTGTAAGGGCTTAAACCGTAGAAGACTGCTAATCAAAACAGTTAAGAGACATTGTAGGGAGAATGGTCACATTGAAGGGGGGCATGACTATCATCCACTGGTAAGTTGTTCATTATATCATTTTAACAATTTATATACATATGAAATCACTTGATGATGAGTTGAAGATCATGGTTTATTTATGTTAATCAATTTTATATAGGTTGATCTCCCTAGGGAAGTACATGATATGGAGGAACATGGGGGTGCGAATATCCAAGGTGAAGATAATGATCCCATGGAAGATGACGATCATGCGCCAGAAAACACAATTGAAGATGATGGTATAAATACATTGATCCATGACACATTTAGTCCAAGCGGATCTGATTATGATGATGATGATAGCCTCGATGTACCTCTACTTGAGAAGGCATACAAGCCCCTATACAAAGACTCCCAAACAACTCTTCTCTCTGCTCAATTGTTGTTGTTGAACTTGAAGGTTATGAATGGTTTATCCAACATAACAATGTCACGTATGTTAAGGTATGTCATATATGTCTTTATAGTTAACAAAGGGTGAATAATGTACCACTAATATTGTTTATATTAACAACTTATATTTTTTGCTGTAGATTGATAGGCGAGTTTTTGTTACCACCATCAAATATTCTACCTCACTCATATCAAGAATTATCTGCTATTATGAAAGATATTGGAATGGAGTATCAAGCAATACATGTTTGTCCCAATGATCATATTATATATTATAAAGAACATGAATTTGCAACACAATGCCCTGTATGTCATACGAGTAGATATCGAACAGATCGAATAACAAAAAAGGTGCCTCACAAGGTTCTTCATTACATCCCCATTATTCCATGGATGTGACAATTATTCAGGTGTACTAGCTTGGCACAATTTATGGATTACCATGCATGCAATAGAAGTCGAGATGACATTATTCAAATCCCTGCGGATGGTTTGGTATTTATGCACATAGAGGAAAAGTGGCAACACTTCAAAGAAGAACCTCGTAATCTCAGGCTTTCATTGGCAACGGATGGTGTCAATCCATTTGGAGAGATGAGATCTGTTTGCTTGGTGTGGCCTATTTTTGTTATCAACAATAACATTCCTCTGTGGATGTCAATAAAGAGGGAGCACATTATGTTGGCAATGATTGTTCCAGGTATTTTATCATTTGATAGTTATTAATTTACATGTACTTACAAATCTTACAGTAAAATGGTCACAATAATTATGTAATGTTACTATTCATTCAAGTAGGTAAATATCAAGTTAAAGATATGAATGTATATATTGAGCCTCTTATTGATGAGTTGGTGGAGTTATGGAACGGGGTCACTATGTATGACGTGTCTAGACCAATAGGACAAAGACAATTTCAATTCCATGCAATACTTGTATGGACAATACATGATGCCCCAGGGCTAACACATTTTTGTGGTATGTTATAGTGAATTCAAGTTGCACATGATAATTCTAATTATAAAAATCAACATATTTAATAATCCAATTATATCATTATCTTGTAGGTCTTCAAACAAAGGGAAAATTTGCATGTCCAGTTTGTGGTCCAAAGATGAAATCTCGTCATTCAAAAAGTTTAGGAAAGCAGGTGTTTGATGAGTATAGATACTTCCTCCACAGGAATCATAAGTATCGAAGTATGGAAAAACATCTTTTCAATGGGAAAGAAGAGACTACATCAAAGCCACGAAGAATGTCACCTCGCCTATGGAAGTTGGAATATAATAGAATTAATCGTTGAGGTAATGTCGTTCCACCTAATGGTTTATGTTTGTAATTTATATATTTCTATTGTGATTTTTGTTTACTAATTATGTAATTGATGATCGTGAAGGTCATCAAGGCACTACTGACAACCTTCCAAAGGGACTAAAAAGCTATCCCAGACAATTTAGTAGGTTTCCCTACCACGAGGACCTACAAATTGTGCATTTGTTTGATCCTATGCATATTGGAAAGAATATAACAGAGACATTGTGGAAAATACTGGATGGAAGGCGTGACAAAGAAAAAATTGTCAAAATTTGTAATGACATTCATGAATCCAATCATGCACTGAAGAATTTCATTCACTCAAATAGCAATAGAGATCAGATTAATATAAGTGCCCTTCCTTGGTTATTAACGGAGCAGCAAAGTGATGCCATTAAAGAAGTCATACGAAAAATTCAATTTCCCACAGGATTTTCTGCGAACATAAGCAATCTCATATCAAAGAAAAGTGAATTTGGGCCAGGGCTCAAAACGCATGATTGGCATACTTTCATCAAGGTAAGTTATGTTCTTCTATATTTACAATATATTCATAAACTGCGTGTACTATTCATTATGTTATGTTAGAAAATAATGAAATGATTGGTTTATAATTACTGCAGTACATGCTACCTCTATCTCTCCCAGAGCACTTCAACAATAACATCAAACAAGTGATATATGATCTTGGAAAATACATGAGGTAAGCAGTAATATCTGTTCAATTTGTTGTATATATTTATTATATTCGTGATTTATTTTTCTTGCTATGTAATCTATTGTATATTATTTTGTAAAGTCTCGTATTTATATATTTTTTGTGACTTGAATCTCTTAATGTAGGTGGTTGTCATCTAAAGAAATCCATAAAGAAGATATAAACTATTGGAAGAGAAGAATTCCTCATTTACTATGTGAAATGCAAAAGTGTCTACCTCCAACTTTTTTCAATGCACAAGAACACTACCTCATACACCAAGTTGAGGAGATTGAATTGTGTGGACCTGTACACACTAGGTCAATGTGGATGGTTGAGAGGCACTTGAAATCTTTGAAGGCTTTGGTTTGACAAAGAGCACATCCTGAGGGTTCTATGGTAGAGGGATACATGGTATACCAGACTATGGTGTACATTACTGAATATCTTCCTAAGTTTGCTTCAAATATCCATGTAGATCACATTTGGGATCTCGACCCTTTTAAAAAATTCAAAGGGGAGTACTTGATGGGGAAAGGTAGATTGAGGAAAGTGACAAGTAATAAATTATAAGATGTTATTGTAATAAATTATTTCTTAATCTTCAAAATAAATCGGTTGTAAGTCATCTATTTTTTTTTTGTATAGTTATTCGAGAGTGGGATGCACTACATTTGTATATTGCAAACAATCTTGATTGGATGACGGTATGGATTGAACGATGTCAACATTCTGGTCACACATTAACATGGGAAGGTGTATCTTCATTGGTTAAAGAAGCTCATCGTAATGGAGATTCTAATGTTACGCAAAGGGAAATAGATTTAGCATATGGTTTAAGAGATTTCCAGGTACGTACAAAATTATTAATCACCCGTATGTTTATCAACTCACGATATAATAATTTTGACATGTTTCACATATTATTGCAGGTTAAACACCACAAGGGTATGTTCTATAATGGTGAAAAATTTCACGTCAAAGTGTTGGATGACACGAAGAAAACTTGTGATTCTGGAATAACTGCAGTCTTTCAAGTGACTAATATTTCATCTAGAAATGACTTACATCCTCAAGAGTCTAAAAATCAATACTATGGCATTTTGGATGATATACTTGAGTGCGACTTTAGTTCCTTCAAATTAGTACTCTTCATTGTCAAATGGTACAGGCTACGAGTTAATCCAAATGATCCTAATAGAACTGTTATTAAACATGATAATGGATTTACAATGGTTAATACAAGGTCGTTTGAGCCAGTTGGGGATGAGCCCTATATTCTTCCAAGCCAATGTGAGTAGCTATTTTACTCAGAGGTTTCACATAAACCAGGTTGGTCATTTGTTGTTAGACATGAACCGAGAGGAAGGCCGATAAAGTATAATGTGATGGAAGAAGAAGATACCGAAGAAGTAGAAGATGATGTAGATGATGATCACGATCGACAATTATTGGATGATGTTCCTGAGACAAATTTTCATGAAGAAGAAGAAGAAGATGATGACAATGATGCTGCTACTGATGATGATGATGAAGATGATGTTGATGTTGATGATGATGATGTTGATGATGACGACAACGACGACAACGACGACGACGATGACGATGATGATGATGATGATGATGATGATGATGATGATGATGATGATGATGATGATGATGAGGATGATGATGATGAAATTTAAAGGTATGCCATCAATCCTTAATGTATTTAATATTCATTTCTTGATAGAAATATATTTGTCTTAAATGGTTACATAGTTTATTCATTATCTATTTAAAAGCTACAAGTTTCAACTACAAATAGAATACTGCTAATCTAAATTAACTATTAATATAAATTAATTAAATAAAACTATTTAAAACACATATTGATGCATGAATATATTGAGCCTTATTTTCTTTCAGGTCAAAAGCATTTGTAAGTGTTCTCACAACACCAACCAAGCATCTTCATAAGATCACTCTTCTTGATCCAAGCCAACTCCATAACCTATCAGAGTGCACACCAAATCCTTATGCCACCTTAGAATTCTACATCTTTGGAATAATCCCAATGTCCTTCAATCCATCCAATGGATTCATCCAAGCAATCTAATCAACAAACTATCAAATGCTCACAATGCCTCAATAGGCTCCAAACTTGACTTCACCTTAACTAGGTGTTTCCTCAACCTCCACCACACACATCAAACAACTTCAAATAGCATGTCCCCAAGGTTACTAAGCCCTCAACTCATCAGCTGATACAAAAACCCAGTTTTAGCCCTTCAGTAGGCCTACTTCCCTCGCAGGCTTATAATGTGAGCCTGATTTAAGTGTTATAATGTGTACGTTTTAATGTTTTTAATTTTTATGTGATACTTATGATGGATGTGATTATGATTATGATGTGATTATGCTCATGATAATTGAATTACATTTGCAGGAAATTGAACCCCTTTCAAGAGCATCCCGCACAGTCTCATGGATCGACAGGTATAAGTCAATACACCTTATAGAAAGTCTATTTAATACACTTATCAATATTAAGATTGATGTCTTCTAAGATCTCTCCCATTTGCAGGTACCGGCAAATAGGTATTTGTCAGAAGTGTCTTCCTCGAGTGAGGGAAATATAGGAATAGAAGAGGAAAGTGAGACATGTAGTTTATCTAGAATAGGGAGATTAACTAGAGGTCAAAGGACTAGAAGGAAATTCAATAAACACGTGAAATTTTTCCTTGCTCAAGGGGGGTCATGTTCTTATGATGATGAGATGAAAGGTGACATCGAGGTGCCCTTGAGGTACCAACATCTACAGAAACATTGGGTACCCAAGGAACTTCCTCCAATAAACACTGATTTTTGTGTTAATGAGAGGATATATCGCATAGCACCATCATCATTACATGGTTTGGGCCTATTTTCTATGGATGGCATAAAGGTGTCTTACAACAAAGTTTCTAAATTGATGGATTATGTTGGACCATGTTACGATTACAAAAGTTGGATGCATATTGTTCAATATAAAAAAAGTATGCGTAGGTATGCACTCTCGGAAAATTATATACAACAGCAAGACAATAATCAAAGTAAAAGTGTGGCTATATACATTGATGGAAGGCCAAAAGCAACAGGGAATATTGTGGGTTTTATAAATAGTACATGACTTGGGTCAACTATAAAGCAACCCAATTGCATATTTGAGGCGTGCGAGGGAAATCGTGTATTCATCTATGCGATAAAATCAATACGTGCAGGGGAAGAGCTGCTTAATGATTACAATTTGAACCGCATAGATACAAACGAGGCTACTATCATGGGGGTGGTACATACTATTAAACCAACTTCTAATCAATGACTCCAACATACCATTTAGTTATTAAATTTTTGGCTAACATTTTTATACTTTATCTTTGACATAGGGGCACAATATGGAGCAACCGCCCGAAGGTGATGGTGATGATATTCCTAGCTCATCTACACATGAGCAGGTAAAACTCATTGTAATTGTGCAAACTAGATAGAAGCAAAATGTTATTTTTTTTAATGTTATTTTCTTCATTGTTTTGGAGTAATTTTGATAATACTAATACTATTGTTGTCATAGAGGGCTGGTGGTCGGAGAGAGGGAAAGCAACCTGTAGTCCCTCAGGAGTCCCCCCTTGTGGACCCTTTTTTTATTGATTTAGCAGAGACCGATGACCCGATCGGTTCCATTAAAAAGATGCTAAAGAAAATTGGGAAAGAACTTCTACGTTTGGTATCCATACATCCTCAGACTTAGGAAATAAAAGACAGGGAAGCTAAGTTGTTGCACACTTCTGAAAACTTTAAAGTAAGTATTAATGAAATTTTTAATTATTACAAGAGTTCAATAATGGTTTTTATGTTATGCTCTTTTATGACATTAATTAAAATATGGATGCATTGTCTTTACAGAGTTATTTGCGTAATTTTGAACCCCATTCCCATGATGAGGCCGGTACTGTAAGTGGTTCAGGTAGATCACATGTTCCATTCCCCACTTGTGTTTTCCACTGAATATATATAGGAATGATCAATATCATTGACAATACATGCTCGAACAATCTTTTTTTTTAATGCTCTAACAATCTTGTCCATGCTAGTCCACGCGTTCTATATTTATGCATGCTCTAACAATTTTATTCTTCAGCTCCTTTCCATGATGATATGACAATGCCGCCTCCATCCAGGACAGCCACAAATGTCTTGCCAACTGCCATGTCAACAACACACAGCCTAAATGCACCAACTGTTGCACCATCTACTGGTACACAAATCCCTCTTTTTCTCTCTTTTGTTATGTGTTTAAGTGTTATGTGTTTATGATGTAGATCCATTGATTGTGTTTGTGCCATGGGTACTCTGCACCAATTTATTTCCCTTGAAGTATTATTTCTTGGAGGCATTTGATAATGGTTTTCATTTTTTGCAATAGGAGATGCAACAAGTCCCGATGCAGCATCATTTCCTGGATGTTCCCATGTTCCTAGTACAGGAATGGTGAAGGATTTCATATTGATTGTCAGCGACGATGAAGGAATTCCCTTAAAAGTAGCCAAAGTTCCAGGTACTTTAAAGTTATTATTATTCTATAGTGATATAATAGTAATTTAGTTTTTGATCACTCTTCATCGACTAATGATCCCATGATTATTTTGTAGGGAATGATATTTTTTGGTGAAAACTTGGTGACGAGTGTTTGTGGATATTCGGGCCCACCCTACATACATGGTGGAACATCATATCCTAACTAAAACCCCAAACCACTATTTTGATTTCATATCATTGCTAGAATAGTTTTCCTTTTCATCAATTTCTTGAACTATATTAAAGGTAGCTTCTCTTCATTTATGAGTCTAACATGTTTTTTTTTACTTAAAAGGTGGAATAACCAAGATAAAAAGTTGAAGGATGATCTTGTACATAGTATGACCCAACTTTTTGGACCTCATGCATTTGAGAGAAACAAGCTCCTTGAAAGAGCTGGTTTATGTTTGAAGTATATTAGGGACCAGTACAGGAAATATTTAGAGGTTAACCCTAGGCACGAGCGTCCACCCTGTGTTCTTGAGGCTGAGTGACAGGCTTTGATTTTGGATGGAAAGTATAAAGCCGACATGAAAAAATGAATTACGCTAGTAGAGAGTAGAGCAAGGTATGTGATACTTTTGAGAATATAATTATGTACTAATTAACCTCTAAATTTTTCCTGTAATTATGTACTAATTAACCTCTAAATTTTTCCTGTACTGGTCTCTAACATATTTCAAAATTTTCATAGATTGCCTAATACATCAAAGGCAACAAAGGCAAGATTAGAAAAGCACGGGACACACAAGCTCGGCTTTGGTGGTTTTTCCAAACTTCAAGCACGAGTTGTAAGTATTAGTAAATGAAAACTTGTATCAATTTTTTTATATATTGCAAGGAAATTTTTTTTGATCAAACAATGCAAGTAAAATTCACCATACCAAGCAAAAATGTAGGGGTCAGAGTTCAATAGATGCCTCATAGAAGAGGACAAGAGAATTGGCTTCCAACAAGGCTATAGAGCCGTGGCTAAATGGTTACGAGCTGAAATCAGTGTGCAAGGTTCAAATAATGATGCATCTGAGCCACAGGTAAATAAGCTAAATGAAATTTATTTCAAATTGAATACTTTACCAATTAGTCTATTTGATGTTAAGTTCTAATATAAAGTGAGTATATC
This sequence comes from Chamaecyparis obtusa, assembly GCA_027943335.1. Classification (NCBI taxonomy): domain Eukaryota; kingdom Viridiplantae; phylum Streptophyta; class Pinopsida; order Cupressales; family Cupressaceae; genus Chamaecyparis; species Chamaecyparis obtusa. Next base: position 83,982 of record BSBK01011562.1, on the reverse strand, counting down.
TATTTTAAGAAAGCAATGATAACAATGTGTAGGATATTGGAATGCAGCCTGACAATCCTTCTACACAATCTATGCATAATGAAGGTTCGCATGATGTGCATCCTAGTGGTGGAGGTATACATTTGCTATTAAAATTTTTATATGTAATTACAATTGGTGTTTGGATTAATGTAACATTTTGTATAGCAACTGTAGAGGATCGAGGGGTCGGTGCTCATGAGCATGTTGAGGTTGAGTCTAGACAAAATGATGTGGCCAGATCAGGTAATTAAAGAGCACCACAGTTATGTTCTTTAAAATAATTAAATACTTGTAACAATTATAATTAAATATTTTAAATTTAACTCTTTTATTTGTTATTGTAGAGGAACCCCCTTTGCAGCAGCATAGGAATTTGAGATCATCAAGAACAGAGAACAAAATAAATGATGAGGGGGGTATTGATGATAACACTGATGCTCCTCTTAGAGCTTACATAGAAAAAAAAATTAGAAAGAGAAAAAAGAAATGATTGTCATCTAAATACCTTAATTGATAATGACTGAATTTTATGTCTCAATGAATTTAATTATGTGCTAATGAATGTTCATGAATTATGTGTTTATTTTCATATTGATGAATGTTGCGTGTTAACGAATCTAATGTGTTAATGAATGTTATCATGTGATATTGATTGAATGTTACATTTTATTAATAATTGAAAGAATGAATGAATGTTAGATGTTAAGGGGGAATGTAGAGTGATGTTAGGGGGAGGGGGGTGGGGCCAAATGAGCTTCCACCTTCACGTGGTTGGTCCTGTTTAGTAGAGAATATTAAACTATATTCTTGAAACAAAGTGAAGCTCAATAAGATACTAAATGAGTCAAAATGGTTATCAAGGTCCTCTATCCATAAGATACTTGTAGTCAAAATGGTTATCTAGGTCCTCTATCCATTCCATAAGTTCTTCACCATTCAAACTTCCTCCATAACAAGGAATGTGCTCTAGGTTAGTCATGAAGCCTAGCATGGACTCTCTGTCAGATAGAGCCACTATTTCAGAGCCTTTTCTGTGCATTTCCTTCAAGCACTGTACAGTGTACGGATGTGAAAGGGAGGGCAGACCAGTGTGGAAGTTAGAGTATTTATATCTTATGCTTTGAGAGTTTATTTGGTAGATTCAAGACACCTTATATCAAAGTTATTCCTTTTTCTTATCTGTTGTTCTGTCAAACCCTCATTTTTTGGGTTATTGCATTCAAATGGCCTTAACTTGCAAATAAACCATAGGATATCCTCTATTCTTTGTAAAATGCAAGTTAAGGGGGTTTATTTTCATATTTTAAAAGCTTTGGAATAGGATACTAAGCCAGAGAATTTCGAGAGCAAGCCCTAGGTCAAGAATCTCAATGTTCTTGACTAGGAGTTGATGGATTATGCAAGATCAGAGGGTAGTGGCAAGTAAAGGACCTCAAACCTTGTTGAATCTAGATCTTTAGAGCATGGTGGACATCTTCAAACTCTGATCTTGGTTTCATGCACCCATTTTCAATGCCTTGTTTTGGAACCCACACCCAAAGGTATGCATTAGGTCTGCAGACTCAATAAGGACATTGATATGCTAGAGTGGAGTCAGGGTCTGGGAGTTGGAGGATTGTTAGAACATCAAAAAGGGTACTCAAAAAACATATAATTTCATAAGGTCCTTTGTCAAATTGAAGAGTTATTGCTGCAGAATAGGTTTTGGAGACCTACTAGAGTCACTAGGTCTATTTGTGATTTTGATGTCTTGGGTTGTTTGGAACACAACCAATGCATGATTCTGCATGTTTTAGGGAATCTTAAGAGTTTTCAAATGTTTTATTGGGTTGGAAAAGCCTAGGATCAATAAAGTCTCTTTTGGTAGAAAATCAGGGAACTTGTCCCTAAAAGGAAATTTGGTCTTGGTTGGGATTGAGTCAATAAGGTGTTAGAAGTATCTTGAAACATTTGAAGTCCCTCTAGTACAGAGATTTTAAACTGGTTTGATAGAATCAGAGGCTAAATTGCTTAGGTGTAACATTTTGGTGTCTTGAAGTGGGTTGGGGCTTAAGACCAAGTTTCTTGCTGACCACTCTGCATCACATTGTCTTGCATGAAATTAGTCATTCTGTATACACTGGTCTAGTGTTGTCAATAGACCCAAATAGTTCAAAGATACTCGAACCAATCAGATGTTTTATGGGGTACATTTTTGTGTTAGGTAGAAAGGATTCTTCATACAGGTGAAAGTCTCGAACCTTTCCCCACTCCCAAAAAAATATCACTTGTACTGTTATGAGCAGTCATGAGGACTAGACAGATACATTATAATATATGTAATTTCCACTTGAATGTATTGCTATTCAACCACATTTATGGGCCTGTTTGGACCATGGCACACAGTAGCATCTACAAAGAAGAATATCCCAGGTGTAACAAGCTCTAAGAATATACCAATAGTTCTAAGAAGTTCCCTAGCACACAGTAGCATCTACAAAGAAGAATATACAACATTAGGGCAGTCACTGTAAAGACAACATGATAATGTACACTCATTGTATGTGTACATTATCATGTTGTCTTTACAGTGACTGTCCTCATTCAAGTGGCAATTACACAAGGGACAGTCACTGTGAGATGTCCTCATTTGTGACAAGGACAGTCACACATGAGGACATCTCACAGTCACTGTCCCTTATGTAATTTCCACTTGAATGTATTGTTATTCAACCACATTTATGGGCCCGTTTGGACCACGAAACATAGTAGCATCTACAGAGAAAAAGTTTGGTATGCAATGGTCTTGAAACCTCCTGAGAAATTCTTGGTATGCATTTGTGTGGTGCAAAAGCTTCGTTGAAAGAGAAAAAGAAGAAAAGAATAGAAATGATTTTTTTTTCTTTTTATGTCATATACTGTAACCAGCTACTTATAACTTGCAAAAATTATTATAACCATTTGAAATTGAAACTTAGTTTAATGTGAAACTGAGAACTGCTTTATTAGAGCTTTCTGTGATTTAGATTCAGACATCAAGAACATTGTTTGCCTAATATTGTGATTAATGTTTATTTATTAATATCTCATACTGACAAACAATTGATAATTGTAGGGAAAATGTCATTGGGGGTCTTTGAGGATCCACCAGAAGCCAAGGAGAAAATGTATTCAAATGCTAAAGATGGTGTAACAGTCCTTACAGTTGTTGAACCTTGCTGTGTAGATCATCTCCAATTCTCCAAGTTCAACAGTACTGTGGTATTCCTTTGGATACTTCTAATGGTAAATTTCAGACATCAAGTTCTTTTCATATGAAACTACTACATTTGTAATCTGTAGTTTTAAACTTTTAGTTTATAAATGTTCATCAGCTTTAGTTCGTATGCTGCCATTTCAAGTATGATTAATGAAGTTACCTTTATCACAAGATGAAAGTGAGCAGTCAGCATACTGGTACGGAGCTGGCAGCATTGATACGGTGACTAGGGCATCATTTAATGGTGGTATTATGTTTTCCTATGTTTAGGGCATCAGTCTTTTGAAGCATTGCCTTCATCTTTCTTAAGTCTGAGTTTTAAGTTTGTTTATTTCCATCCTAACTTGCTTTTCCCTCTTCGGTTTTGCAGTACTGTGAAGGTAGTCGCAAGTTAGGGCTGTTTCATTGCATACCCAAAACAATGAAGACGTTACAGTCCACAAAATGTTTGTGCTTGAAAGATAAACAAATAAAATTAAACTTCTAAATAACCAAAGACCCTAACAATAAATTCAACACAGATATGTCCTCATTTTTGGGTATTTTAGCTATGTAACAGCTGAATACCAGATTACATAATAATGACAAAATAAAAATAAACCCAACATACTCAGAAATTGTAGCTGTGATTTCGCAGAGGGAATCTCTCTCGGTGCTGTTGAAAATACAAATGACAACGTTTCTCTACATTATCATGTTGTCTTTACAGTGACTGTCCCTTGTGTAATTGCCACTTGAAGGAGGATAGTCACTGTAAAGACAACATGATAATGTACACTTACAGAATGAGGACAGTCACTCTAAAGACAACATGATAATGTACACTCACTGTAAGGACACTCACAAATGAGGACATCTCACAGTGACTGTCCCTTGTGTAATTGCCACTTGAATATATTGCTATTCAGCCACATTAATGCTTTTCTTCTTCAACAAATGAGCATAGTCACTCTAAAGACAACATGATAATGTACACTTACTGTGAGTGTACATTATCATGTTATCTTTAGAGTGACTATCCTCATTTGTTTGAACTAACACATACATGAGTTAGAAGGATTTCTTTCATCCATTCTAAACCATTTTGAATGAGTTTACTTTGATTTTGCTGTAACATAGAAGGCCTAATATTCATGGGATGACAATAACTAACTTGTATTATGAAGTGCTGACATTGCATAGGCAAAGTTTTGTGGAAAATAGTGTGATCACAGGATAAACTGTGGGAAATTACCTTGAGTTGAATGCTAATGTATAGCAGTGAGTGATCTATCCAAGCAAGGGTGGATTGTTATAATGTGTAACATTGTATAATGTTTGTGAGATGGTGAATCATCCACTAATTTGGATTTGAAGGGTGTAGAATCAGGTGATTGAGAATGCCCTAGTTAAGAAGGGTTTAGAGCCAAGAATTGTGGGTTTGGGTGTTGCAGAGCCCTAGAGGCTAATTCCCTTTGGAATTGTTTGTTTCAAAGTGTAAGAAGACACTGTCCAGGGATTAGCAAGTGTTAGGTGGAATTTATCATATACTTCCTTTGAAATGTGGGTCATTTTTATACATTAAAACCAGAGGTACAGTCATAGAACAGGGTAGGGAAATTCACCAAAAAGTAATTGAAGATGGGTTTTTGTCAAATATAGTGGTGGTGAATACCCTGATGGACATGTATATAAAATGTGGAAGCATACAAAAGGCACGTGATTTGTTTGCGGAAACAATTGAAGCAAGGCACGTGAAAGTCTCAGAATCTTGAATCCAAGTCAGTGAAAGCTTTGAAAACCAAATGCATCCTATTAAGTATTGTGGGGAAGCATTCTAAATAACCAAAGCTGCTAACAATAAATTCAACACAGATATGTCCTCATTTCTGGGTATTTTAGCTCTCTAACAGCTGAATACCAGATTACATAATAATGACAAAAGAAAAATAAACCCAACATACTCAGAAATTGTAGCTGTGATTTCACGGAGGGAACCTCTCTCAGCGCTGTTGAAAATACAAATGACAATGTTTCTCTACATTATCATGTTGTCTTTACAGTGACTGTCCCTTGTGTAATTGCCACTTGAAGGAGGACAGTCACTGTAAAGACAACATGATAATGTACACTCACTGTAAGGACAGTCACAAATGAGGACATCTCACAGTGACTGTCCCTTGTGTGATTGCCACTTGAATGTATTGCTATTTAGCCACATTAATGCTTTTCTTCTTCAACAAATGAGGATAGTCACTCTAAAGACAACATGATAATGTACACTCACTATGAGTGTACATTATCATGTTGTCTTTAGAGTGACTATCCTCATTTGTTGAAGAAGAAAAGCATTAATGTGGCTGAATAGCAATACATTCAAGTGGCAATCACACAAGGGATAGTCACTGTGAGATGTCCTCATTTTTCACTATCCTTACAGTGAGTGTACATTATCATGTTGTCTTTAGAGTGACTGTCCTCATTTGTTGAAGGAAAAAAGCATTAATGTGGCTGAATAGCAATACATTCAAGTGGCAATCACACAAGGGATAGTCACTGTGAGATGTCCTCATTTGTGACTGTCCTTACAGTGAGTGTACATTATCATGTTGTCTTTAGAGTGACTGTCCTCATTTGTTGAAGGAAAAAAGCATTAATGTGGCTGAATAGCAATACATTCAAGTGGCAATCACACAAGGGATAGTCACTGTGAGATGTCCTCATTTGTGACTGTCCTTATAGTGAGTGTACATTATCATGTTGTCTTTAGAGTGACTGTCCTCATTTGTTGAAGAAGAAAAGCATTAATGTGGCTGAATAGCAATACATTCAAGTGGCAATCACACAAGGGACAGTCATTGTGAGATGTCCTCATTTGTTGAAGGAAAAAAGCATTAATGTGGTTCATTAGCAATGTATTAAATAATTTTTTTTTTAATTTTATCCAGGACCATCTTAGAATATCTACTATTTGCGCATTTAGATATTAACCTAATCAACTTGATTCAAAAGATAGATGGTCATTAACCAGAGAGAGATCGCCATGCATTAAGAAACCTAATTTTTCCAAATCCAATTGTTTCCCTTACCTAAATGCCCTACTATTCTAGGCAAGGTATACCGCTCACCTTGGATGAGAGACTAATTATGGGAATTTCTTTTTTCACCCAGATCAAAAAACCACTGACAAAAATGGAAATGACCAATCAAATAGTAGTCTTATTTTAGTCACTTTGTTTGCATAATAAATTGCTTGCATGGATTATTGTAACTAAAACATAGATTCATGCTCTAATAGCTTCCTTTAGCTCGTTAGACTTAATTTGAATAAAGAAAATTAACAGTACAATCAGTAAAATGTAGTTTTCACCATCGTCAATCTCTAGGCACCAAGGTTTTAATATTGAGATTATTTCTTTGTGGTATGCAAGTTGTAAAGGAAATAGAGCCTTCAATAATAAATAGAGCACTCTATTCTTTCTGATCATTTGATTTCTTTATAAGTTTATGATTTGATAATTGCTATTTTCTAATTTTTGTGTATTGTTGATTGGTTAATTGCTATTACCTTTTTCTTTCCTGTTATAAAGAGCTTCTATCAGACTTCACACATGAAACTCTAGATATTTCACACATTCAAATGTAAGCTCTCTTGTTCAGTTTAGTCATGAGACCCCTATTACTAGAGTGTTTGGTGCAGAAATAGCCACTTTTATTGTAGAGCATTATTTCTTAAGAATATGTTATCATGTTCCTAATGGAATTGTGCTTAGTATTCAATTCCAAATTAGTTTGATTTTCATAAATGTTAAATATAATTGGGTCATTGGTGTATCTGATAGTTGATATGTAGTCACAATGAAGTTAGAAGTTCCAGTGGCTAGAGTTTGTGGCTTTGATACTTCTTCCTTGTTGGTTTTTTAGCCTTTCTATATGCCAATAAAAATAAGGTGCATACCTGAAACAAACAAGCAATAATGCAAAGGCTGGTGTGTGAAAATGGAAGTATTCTAGTGATATTAATTTTAAAAATTTCTTTTATTTTTTAAGGTCTTGGATGCCATTGGAGCTACTATAAATTACTAACACTAAAGAAATATTGCATCTGATTATTTTGTTGGAAGTTTGGAACATATTGAACTTTCTCCACTATAACATATATAGCCTGGAGCTTTCATAAAACCATTTTGATAAATAGTCTTGCACATTGCCTGTAAGACACAAACTTTCAGTGCCATAAAAATACATATTGTCCTCAATTAGTAATGTCTCAAATTTTGTACAGAACTTGTTATTTGAGTCTTATTTTCAGAACTGAAGCAAAAACTTCTCCAAAAAAGTCAAGATGATCGATCTAGCATAGATTTCAAAAACTGTAGGTAGTTTAACTAATGTGGATGCAATCATATTTTACCACTCTGAATGAACTAGTTTGCATGAAAATTTATATACAACCATCATTGCATTGTGGCTCTTTGTTAGAGACGTAGAATTTTGAAGTTTAAATTATTTTCACAATTTTATCATAACTTGGAGCATTTTTCATACTTAGCTGTGTCACTAGCTTAATGCATATTAATTATTTTGTCTTGTTTTTCTTGCATGGCAGGGAAGCAACAACAACATATAGGGCTGAAGCTTTAGAATTTCAAAAACAATTGAGGCATTTGTAGAATCGGTGTATTTGCTCAGTGGTCAAGCTTCATCTTTGATTCAAGGAAGATGAGCACGGGAGGCAGCAACATCTTCAACAAATGGACAAAATTGCTAGCAGGAATATGGAGGTATGAAGTAGAGAGATGCTTTGTAATAGAAGGAATCTGTCTTAAGCTAAGTTTTGTTGGCTAAGAAAATCTCATTTCATAAAAACTTGAATGCCTCTTATGTATACAGTCCTATTTAGTGACACAATATTAGATTCGTAAAAGGTAAGTGTGTTATGAACATTTCTATATGTAACCTTGCAATATTTTCTACTAATATTTTCACTCTTTAAGGATATTTTGTAAAGTTTATAAGGTCTAAAATTTATAGGCAGGTGTCTCACAACCAAATTATATTACCTTGGATTTTGGACCTATTTTTAGTTGCTTGAGTTGTTGTAGGGTTATAGCACATTATTTTATAGCAATATAAGTAGATGTGTGAAAATTTAATTTCGTTTGTCCTAGCTTGACAACTATTGTACTCAAATCCTGGATTGTGGATGAGTGGAGATGGGTGGATGTCTGGATCATGGATAACTGGAGATGGGTGAATAGATGTAGATGGGTTGTCATCAACCCATCTAAAGTACCCACAATCATGATAACCCTGCGATGCCCAATCTACATTAGTATTGAATACTATTTACATTACAAACATTAAATATAATAAATAGTAGTTACATTACAAAAATTAAATATATACACATTAGCAACCTTTTTTTTGTTTGGACAACACCAATATTGTCATCCAGGGTTCTCCACTAACCGTGAAATCTTCAACTAGCACTGCCCACCACCACATCGACAACTTGGCACATTGATCAGAGCCATCAAACCGATTTCAATAATGCACCTATATCAACAATCCCAAAATTAAACAATAGCAATAGCAATAAGACACTCAATATTCAGACACTCTGACAGTGCATGCTTATAATCCACAAACATGAAGTAGGCTCACACACATGAACCAGACACTTTACAAACTATTTCTAGAATTAAACTAGAAACTTCTATGCTAAATATGTGTGGAGAAACTATACAAATTAGGAATGGCTTTTGTGTTATATTTGGTTTTGAATTAAATAGGGACTTTGTGGTAGAAGATGAATTTGCCTCACATACCATACATCTTTTCACTTTGTCTCCCATGGCAAACCAAAATGTCAACACCTTGTTATCTATCACTAGTGTATCCATTTCATCTTTTTCCTTGCTCCAAGCATTCAATATTGTATGTATTCCTAAACACCCTTGTTATATAGCTCTTCGAAAGAGATATATAATGGTTTAGTTGAAGCCACAATTTGTGTTCCTTATCTAGTGGGCTATGCAAATGAGAATAATTATGCTCTTTCTTCTGGGTCAGACATTGTAAAACTAGTGATCCTTTCTCCAAAAGTGGATAGGGTTTGTGAATGCTTCAGAAGTGGATTGGTGGAAAAGTTATCTCATGGAGGAAGGGTGTGTTCCTTTTCAAATGGAGTTTGTAGCAAATGAAGAAAAAGATGAACATGACAAGCCTGATACTTCTAATTTGTAATAAAACAAATCATATTTGAAATGGTATTATAAAATCTTATATTTGTTGTTTTACCCTTTAAAGGCATCTCTGTTGTCCTCCTCATTGTACTAAATTCACTCTTTTTCATATTATTCCCATCCCCTTGTGCTGCATACTGCTCCCCTTGATTTGGGTGTTGTTTTGGACAGTATCCAAAAAATGGCAGTAGGTCTCTTGAGCATATCCTAAACAACAGTGAAGGAAGTGGCCAATAATGAGCACTTTCATTATATAGTGCGGTGACCCAAAAGCAGAGCAGGTGGGACCTCATTCAAAGAGGATTGAGTTCCATCACTCTCTTTTTTTATGGTCAAGATTCTGTAAAAAGATCAGTTTATGGGCCTCAAAACAGAGAGTTTTCATTAGTTACCACAGTGCTCAAATGCTTTTTCAAAAGTAAGAGAGAGTGCACAATTCCTAGAGACCAAATTGATGCTTGACAGGAAAACACCCAATTCATGATTGAGAAACACATATGTACGTGTCAAGATATATATATATATATATATATATATATATATATATATATATATATATATATATATATATATATATATATATATATATATATATATATATATATATATATATATATATATATATATATATATATATATATATATATATATATATATATATATATATATATATATATATATATATATATATATATATATATATATATATATATATATATATATATATATATATATATATATATATATATATATATATATATATATATATATATGCAACATGTATTTCAATGAGGACAAAGGTAATTTTGCTCTGATTCATTAGCACAAGAAGTTCTAGTAAAAGCATGTTCAATACTGATACTAGTTACAGTTCCCTATCTTCACCCAAAGGCAACGTAAAATGCATCAATTCATGAAGCCTAGCATGGACTCTCTGTCAGATAGAGCCATTGTCTTGCATGAAATTAGTCATTCTGTAGACACTGGTCTAGTGTTGTCAATAGACCCAAATAGTTCAAAGATACTCGAACCAATCAGATGTTTTATGGGGTGCATTTTTGTATTAGGTAGAAAGGATTCTTCATACAGCTGAAAGTCTCGAACCTTTCCCCACCCCCAAAAAAATATCACTTGTACTGTCATGAATAGTCATGAGGACTAGATAGATACATTATAATATTTGTAATTTCCACTTGAATGTATTGCTATTCAACCACATTTATGGGCCTGTTTGGACGACGGCACACAGTAGCATCTACAGAGAAGAATTTCCCAGGTGTAACAAGTTCTAAGAATATACCAACAATTCTAAGAATTCCCTAGCACACAGTAGCATCTACAGAGAAGAATATACAACATGAGGGCAGTCATTGTAAAGACAACATGATAATGTACACTTATTGTATGTGTACATTATCATGTTGTCTTTACAGTGACTGTGCTCATTCAAGTGGCAATTACACAAGGGACAGTCACTGTGAGATGTCCTCATTTGTGTCATGGATAAATCTGCAAATCAGATACATAAAGAGTACATAAAATGAACAGCTGTAGAGTAATTTTACTGTTTACATGATTATCCTAGCATGATCTTGGCTCTAATACCAATAATAATGCAAAAGAAGGAGTGCTTCAACCTAACATACAAGATCCTAATCAATTTTCAACCATGGAAACTCTGGTTATGAATTTATTACTCTCGCTGGAAATCCTAGTTAGGGTCAAGCTAGTCAACAAGAAAAATACCATAACTTAATCAAAATCCAATGAAATTTCATGAAACCAACTATCTTTGAAAGGTAAAAGACAATATCAACATTATCAATCATGTGTAGGTTCATACCAGACTGTACAGAGCCATACCATGCCTATTTTCAAATTGTAACTTTTAGAAAAAACAAACTTTCAGGGCAGCCAATGGTATTTTTATCATATCTTGCTCAAAACTTAACAAAATTACATGAAACCAATTGCATTTGAAATCTAAAAGACAACACTAGACCAGTTTAAAGAAAGATCATCTAGTCATGCGTATTTGGTCATGGAAATCCATCTCATTGGAGTTGATAACATGCTTATAAAAAGGAATTGCATCTCTTGTGCGCTTACGCATTTTTCGACTACCTTCTTTTATACACTCCCCTATGGCCGCGAAAAGGGTGGCAAGAACAACTACAATAATAGGAAAGAGTCTTCTCCTCCTCATAATCTCTCCTTCAATTTCAATATCATCATCATCATCATCAATATCATCAATGAGATCCATTGAATTACCTAAAAATACCAACAAAACAATCACGAAACAACATAAGAAAACACCCAACTATAATGCATAATCAGAGAATAGAGTTGCAAGTTCAATATACAACATATGTTGACAAGAAAGTACCTTGTGTAATTTCACAAAATGAGAATTTCTCACAGTGACTGTCCCTTGTGTAATTGCCACTTGAATGAGGACAGTCACTGTAAAGACAACATGATAATGTACAGTTGCAGTGAGTGTACATTATCATGTTGTCTTTAGAGTGACTGTCCTCATTTGTTGATGAAGAAAAGCATTAATGTGGTTGAATAGAAATACATTCAAGTGGCAATTACACAAGGGACAGTCACTGTGAGATGTCCTCATTTGTGACTGTCCTTACAGTGAGTGTACATTATCATGTTGTCTTTAGAGTGATTGTCCTCATTTGTTGAAGAAGAAAAGCATTAATGTGGTTGAATAGCAATACATTCAAGTGGCAATTACACAAGGGACAGTGGTGTAGGAGCACCTCCAACATTTGCTAACCTGTATTATATGATTCTAATCTAAATATATGCAGAACCGCATGGGAGAACAGTGTGATCACAAACAAGAACAGTGGAAAACAGCATTGGAAGTGTGCTAAGGTGTAGCAGTGGGTGATCTATCCACATAAGGCATATGTTTAATGCTTGGGAATAGTATACAATGTTCATTTGATGGTGAATCTGCCACCAATTCATTGCAGGGTCATGTGGAGATAGTAGATTGAGGAAGCCCTAGTTGACAGGGTTCGAAGACAACAAATTGGGGTTTTGTAGTTGCAGAGCATTTGTGTCTAATTCCTTTTGGATTGAGCAATTGGAGACATAACTAGACACTGTCCAGGAGTTGGGAGCTAGGAGATCTTTAACCCATACTTCCTTTGAAAATTTAGTAGATTTTAGTGCATTGAAACAGGGTAGCAGTGCCAAACAAGGGTGTTTGTCCAAAGAAACAATATAAAAACTTTTGATATGTTGTTGAACTCCAAAGAGGGTATCCATAAATGTTTTTACCTCATCAAATGTTTTGAGAAAAGTTAGAATTATTCCATTTTTAAGTCTGCTGCAGGGTTTAGACAGCCTGTTAAGCTTTTTGTGACCAGTTTGTGAGAACATTGGTGAAATGGGATATGGGAATTGAGTGAGAGTCTCAAAATCTTGAAACCAAGTAAAGTGAAGCCTTAAAACTCAAATCCATCCTTTAGGATAGCCTTGATAGTCAAGTTCTTGAAGTATTTAAGATTGTTGAATAAGCCCAAGTGTCTAACCTCTGAAATTTCTAAACCTACTTGTGCATTTGATACCTCCACCCTTCCCTCTAGATCAGACAGTCACTGTGAGATTCATTTGTGACTATCCTTACAGTGAGTGTACATTATCATGTTGTCTTTAGAGTGACTGTCCTCATTTGTTGAAGAAGAAAAGCATTAATGTGGTTGAATAGCAATACATTCAAGTGGCAATTACACAAGGGATAGTCACTGTGAGATGTCCTCATGTGTGACTGTCCTTGTCACAAATGAGGACATCTCACAGTGACTATCCCTTATGTAATTGCCACTTGAATGAGGACAGTCACTGTAAAGACAACATGATAATGTACAGTTGCAGTGAGTGTATATTATCATGTTGTCTTTAGAGTGACTGTCCTCATTTGTTGAAGAAGAAAAGCATTAATGTGGTTGAATACCAATACATTGAAGTGGCAATTACACAAGGGACAGTCACTGTGAGATGTCCTCATTTGTGACTGTCCTTACAGTGAGTGTACATTATCATGTTGTCTTTAGAGTGACTGTCCTCATTTGTTGAAGAAGAAAAGCATTAATGTGGTTGAATAGCAATACATTCAAGTGGCAATTACACAAGGGGCAGTCACTATGAGATGTCCTCATGTGTGACTATCCTTGTCACAAATGAGGACATCTCACAGTGATTGTCCCTTGTGTAATTACCACTTGAATGAGGATAGTCACTGTAAAGACAACATGATAATGTACAGTTGCAATGAGTGTACATTATCATGTTGTCTTTAGAGTGACTGTCCTCATTTGTTGAAGAAGAAAAGCATTAATGTGGTTGAATAGAAATACATTCAAGTGGCAATTACAAAAGGGGCAGTCACTGTGAGATGTCCTCATGTGTGACTGTCCTTGTCACAAATGAGGACATCTCACAGTGACTATCCCTTGTTGGTGCAGGGGCACCTATCAAGTCAACTAGGAACACCTTGGAACAAGATGGAACCAGAAGATCAAAGGCAACCCTACATGTCAACTGGGATATTTTAAGGCCAATAATGGCATATTGTAATGAACAATGTACTTTGCCAGTCAAGAGTCATAAAAGTCCTAGTAAGTCCTAGCTTTCATTTTAATGTTGTTTCAATGTTTTATTGAATTCTTCATTGTTGAATGATATGTTTATGAACTAGAAAGGTTATTTACTACATTCTACTCACTGTTGCATCAATTTTAATTCTATTTTGAAGAAGTACTTATGCCTGCTAACATATAAACTGGCAGTTTCTACTAATTTTCTGTAACAGTCAAAGGTTTTCTTTAAATAAATGAACCTCCCATGAATCCGAAGGGCCCAGACTTCATGGGAGGCTTGTTATTGACATGTAAAATAGAAATCTAACTTATTCTATGCAGCACTAGTGTGAGAAGGCTGATGATTTGCAGGAAACAGTGAAGTGTTCCTTGATGAAATGATGGGAATGGTGTAATAGCAGCATATTGGGCTGAATAAGAGGGTTGTATTATGAGTTGAGATGTCCTAGGGCATCAAAGAGAAGGTGTGTGACCAATTATTTGGTCTCCAAGGTTAGTGGAGATAGGTGTTTGGTGAAACCCTATGCACTCTGCTAACCACTTCTGCAGACCACTCTGCATCACTTGTGTAATTGCCACTTGAATGAGGACAGTCACTCTAAAGACAACATGATAATGTACAGTTGTAGTGAGTGTACATCATCATGTTGTCTTTAGAGTGAATATCCTCATTTTTTCAAGAAGAAAAGCATTAATGTGGTTGAATAGCAATACATTCAAGTGGCAATTACACAAGGGACAGTGACTGTGAGATGTCCTCATGTGTGACTGTCCTTGTCACAAATGAGGACATCTCACAGTGATTATCCCTTGTGTAATTGCCACTTGAATAAGGACAGTCACTGTAAACACAACATGATAATGTACACTTATAGTGAGTGTACATTATCATGTTGTCTTTAGAGTGACTGTCCTCATTTGTTGAAGAAGAAAAGCATTAATGTGGTTCAATTTTACCAAAAAAATGGGCATATCATCTTCCACTTGAAAAGGTGGAATTGGAATATCGGGCTCGCATTCCGATTTCCAAATGCCAATTTTGAAATGTCATCAGGGCCACGTGGGTGTTATTATAATTTTTGACATCTGTGTTTTATACCAACATTTTCACATCCAACGGCATTATTTCCTTCATCTACGTGATTACCTTGTTTTTGACATCTGCAACGGTATTATTTTTGACATCTCACAGTGATTTTCCCTTGTGTGATGGCCACTTGTGTATTGAACTATGCAAATGCTTTTCTTCTTGAACAAATAAGGACATTATCAAGAAGAAAAGCATTTGCATGGTTCAATACGAACATATTCAAGTGGCAATTACACAAGGGATAGAAAACACCTTCCTCACAAAGAGGAACTGTTAAGACACTATTAGGAATCACTCAGATAGTGTTCTTGTGGCATAGACATTAGGAGAAATAGGACCCTACTTTTAGTGATGAATTATGCTATTGCTAACTATTTGCATTTAGAAAGCCCATCAATGAAACTGCAACCAAATTTTCAACTCAACAAAAATGTAAAGCAGTGTGAACATCCTAAAATTCATGTATAGCAGAATAATTTTCTGGTATGCCTAAATCCCAAAAACAAAGTCTCACTTTGATCCAAATGAAAGGGCATACAAAAAAATTTCTGTAGTAGTCTGGCCTTTAATTCTGCAACTGATCTTCTTGTTTTGCATCTGATTTGGAGGGAATGTTGAAAGAGTTTCAAACAAAAGTATGAGCAACAAGAGGGGTTTGTTGTTAGTCACTGGGTCTTTCATTACAAGGAGGGTTGTGCTTCTCACTTGCCCTGTACCAGCTATATGTAAGAGGAGTTTTTGTTATGCTTCAACCAAATGTGAAGGTATTTTGAGGGTGGGGGAAGTGGAGAAGATATTGGAAGATGTGAGGGCATAGGACGTGAAGGGCATCTTTGTAGAGTAGGGGTGTTTCAAAGGGTGGGACTAGAAACATAGGAGGGACAGGTAATCACCTTTAGCAAAAGGGCTACGAAATAGAACATTGAAATAACTGAAAATAAAACATTGAAATAAACTCAAACTCAAAATAACAGACTGGTTACCAATGTGAAGAAGAGCCAATGATATCCGGACAGAGCTGAAATGGTCATATAAAATATGTTGGATTTAGTCTAACATGCCTGTCGCCAAACCCTACAAAACATTATTAACTGCTAAAAAATTTTTACCACTAAATAATGATGATGAATGGCATTCGAACAATGTTTTTACCTCTCTGAAATAGTGGGGATTCTGAGAAATATATGTTGCATTTGACAGACCGAAATGAACAAGTCTCGCAAGCGCAGGAAATAATGATGATGAATGGCATTCGAACAATGTTTTTACCTCTCCGAACCAGTGGGGATTCTGAGAAATATATGTTGCATTCGACAGACTAAAACGAACAAGTCTCGCAAGCGCAAGTTAGGGTTTCGCACAAGGCAATCACATGGATGGAGGAAATAATGCCGTTGATGTGAAAAAGTTGGTATAAAAAGCGGATGTCAAAAATTATACCAACACCCACACAGACCCGACGACCTTTCAAAATTAGCATTCAAAAATCGGCATGCGAGCCCGATATTCTAATTCCACCTTTTCAAGTGGAAGATGGTATGCCCATTTTTTTGGCAAAATTGGCATACCGAAATTCTAATTCCATCTGTGCATGTCGACCACAAACAATGGGTTTCAAATTCTGAATTCGCAATTCAGGAATAATGGCCGATATGTCTGCGTCCAAACGGGCCCTAAAATCCACATGCTACATAACAGCTGATCCATTTTCAAGGTACAAACATCCATAAGCAACATCAATGACAATTGAAAATACATGGATGAGTCCTTTCTGCATAGGTTAGGAAAGATTTCACTTGATGCAGGTTCCAGTACTAAATAGATCATGTCATGTTCATGTAACAAATGGAAAATATCTTGCAAGATTCAATTGAGGGGGCACACATCCAAATATAGTAGTGTCCTTTAAAATTAATGTTTACTAACAGTTTCAAATAAAAAGAGCATATGAGTGGCAGAGAATGCAGTATATTGAGTTGAAAATAAAAAGTATACTAGTGACAGGCCAGACTATCCACCCAGTTAATTTAAGGTGTTAATGTGACACCTATGTGTCTGTGGGCACCTGCAAAGTTAAGGTGGCACCCATCAGGCCCTCTCCCTTAATACCTTCCTCTGAAACTAGATATCCATCAATTGCAAGTTATAATTGATGAGATATTTCTTTTGAGATTTTGAATGAACAAGATGGCCCTTAAAATTTCAATATTACAAGTGCGCCATTTAGGAAAAAATGGAGTTATGCAAAGAGTAAAATGGTAAGAACACTAAATACAAGAGACAACATCCAAAAATTGTTTTCTGAAAAACCACTCCCGCTACCACTATACATAAATATGCACAGGCACAATATATACCAGCTGCGTAAATATGCTAATAAAAAGTCATGGTTTCACCGTGATAATAAATCTTCTTCGTACAAGAAACTCTCCAGCTATTAAGAAAAAAATTGTAAATTTGCAATCGCTGTGATTTTTATTTCCATGGATCCCAAACCAATTTCCACAAAATCCAAAACTATCAACCAGCACAAACTAGTCATGCTAAACTTTCCTTTAAGCATACATTCTTTCCGTTAGACTTTTCTTGCAAGTAATCATAGTATGGCCAAACAAATATTCTACAATTCCTTCCCTCATCTTGCAGGCCAAACCAATCTTGTTTATTCTATCAATTAAAGATTTGCATTGGTATTCAAAGTTCAAACAACATCACATGATATATACGCTAAATATAGAATATTTTGTCAAATCATTTGATATTAATTGAAAAACATGTCATCTAGAATATCACAATCAAATCAATCCAATATTCCAGGTGATAGAATTTAATGATTTAGTTGTGAGACTCAGGCACGGAAAGTGCCCTGGGTAACAACCAAAATATTTGTAAAACTACAAGAAATGATGTATGTTGCAGTGACTGGTTAGGGCAGTATCACTTCATATTGCATTTGTCTATTGAGACACATTATAACTAGGAAAGCTGACCTTCTTTCAGCCTTCCATAAACAATTAGTTCCTAAAATAATACAGCTACAGTCACCTGTGAGTTAGAGTTTCTCTGATATTCTTAACATGAAGGAATTGATAGCAGTCAGATCTAGCTTAATCCAGGATGACTCAAATGCGTCATATCTGTAATCAGCCCCAAGTTCCTTGGCTGTGGCACGAAATGCAAGCCCAAACCGGTTGCCCTGTTGGGCTCCAAGTATGGGTCTGTTGGCAACACCTACTACCAATACCATCTTGGAGTGAGGAATAATAGCTGCACATATCATAGGTTTTGTTTTTGTACCCTTTTCTCTCAAAGCATCCATGAAGAAATAGAAATACTTAACAATTTCTTGAGGATAAGCTAAGAGTTCAGTATCTGCTCCATCCTCAAGTTTCACCCATCTGAAACTCCGGGCACCCTTGATGAATCCATATCTTGTTATTGCCAGACTACCCTACCGCTGAGTAGCACACTGGACACGAATGGAAAGCTGCATCCCCTTTTGTAACTCATCCAAATGATTCAAAGAGAGTGCAGAATAAGCACTCTAGAATTTCTCAACCCAAGAGTCTTTGGAATCTGTCCAAGATTCAAGAAGAGTTGTGACTCCATACACAACATCAGTAGCTGAAACCTTTAAGCTATATCCATGAAGCCTCTGGAAGCTTCTGTAGTAGAATTCATTAAGACCATATTCTGGCAAAAACCTCTCAAACTCATCCTTCATTCTTTTCTTCATGGCATTGCTCATGTACTAAAATTTTTGTTGGCAGTCCACAAGGGCAATACCCATTTTGGCCAAGAGTAGTTTTAGCTTCTTCAACCCATTATCACTCCAAGTTTTCAACTTAGTGGCAACGTAGGATGAGCATAACATCGAATCAAAAAGGGTCCACTCCCTCAAGAGCATAAGGCGAGGCTCATCTTCATAGGAAATCCTAGACACATCTGGTACTCTAACCTTGGTGCCATCCTTAAGTGTAACAGATGTAATCATTTCCAAATTTCCTGCACTATTTACATGCTGCTCAAGCTCCATGACACCAGCCTGGTACCTCTCATTGGTGACTCTCTCATGAACAAATTGATCAATCAGTGAGACACATGCTAACCAAAGCAACTCATTTGTGCTCTTATGCAGAGCATGGGCCATATCAAACATTAGACATCTAGAAGGCCTACCATAGTATGTTCCCGGACCATAATATGATGTCTTCAGCTTCTTCAATGTTTTTAGTGCATCCAAACGGGCCCTTATAGTGAGTGTACATTATCATGTTGTCTTTAGAGTGACTGTCCTCATTTGTTGAAGGAAAAAAGCATTAATGTGGCTGAATAGCAATACATTCAAGTGGAAATCACACAAGGGACAGTCACTGTGAGATGTCCTCATTTGTGACTGTCCTTACAGTGAGTGTACATTATCATGTTGTCTTTAGAGTGACTGTCCTCATTTGTTGAAGGAAAAAAAGCATTAATGTGGCTGAATAGCAATACATTCAAGTGGCAATCACACAAGGGACAGTCACTGTGAGATGTCCTCATTTGTGACTGTCCTTACAGTGAGTGTACATTATCATGTTGTCTTTAGAGTGACTCTCCTCATTTGTTGAAGGAAAAAAGCATTAATGTGGTTCATTAGCAATGTATTAAATAAATTTTTTTTTTAAATTCTACCCAGGACCGTCGCAATTACTACAGCCCTCCCAAGAGATGCGATGGTGGCGTCGTATTGGCGATGCCCAGGCCCATCGCAGTTGCTTCGATGGACCGTCGCAATTACAACAGTCCTCCCAAGACATGCGACGGTGGTGCCGTATTGGCGACGGCCAGGCCCGTTGCAATTGCTTCGGAGGACCGTCGCAATTGTGACGCCCTACCATCGCAATGCGATGAAGGTGCCAAATGGGTGAAGCAGTGACATTGTGACGACAGGGTGTCGCAATTGTGACGAAAACCCATAGACGTCATAATTTTTGACTAAAAAACTACGACGTCTATCACTGTTGCTATAGCGGCACATATCCATCGCAATGGTGACACATAGCCGTCGCAAAATGGCCCCAAATTTATTAGTGACAAATGACAAAAGGTTGAATCAATGGAATATTTAACTTTCTAAGAAAACATAAAGTGAGTCCACAAAGTGGTGCATTTAACTCCCTATGTAAACAAGGAATGAATCCATGCCCTCAATCACTCAATGAGATATTTGATATTGGAACCAAGAATTACTTAAGGTTTAAACACAAGCATTCACTTACACAAACTTGTATGAAAACAAATCTATGTTTATTCATTTCCCATTAAGAGCATCAATTGAAATGTGTTCTATGAAATCATGTAAACACTCAAGCCAAACACATGAGAGGTTCAATTTTAATCCCAAAATCTAAATGTTGTAGAGATGGAACAAAGTACCTCAAGTCCAACAGTTTGTTTTAAGCATTTTCCATGAAAGCAAGAGCACCTTCAAATGAACAAGACAAGAAAATAAGCAAACAATATATGCAATGTATATCCAACTTATGAAAACCCTAGGGTTAGATCTAAAAATCAATGTTTAGGAGCAATAATAGCCATAAAATAATCCAAATGATAACTCATATCATGCATTGAACAATGAAAAATAAGTGCATACCCATCACAAAATTTTATTTTTTTTGCATTTGACCTAGTCAACAAGATCTAATTTTTTTGATATGATTTCATCTAAAAATTGAAAATGAAAAATAAATAACCTTTCTAAAAAATAGAGAGCTTTCTAAAAAAGTAAAAATTTTAGAAAAATCTCTTCATTTGTGCCCTAGAGAGCCAATTTTCCAAAATAGACCAATTTTTATAAATCGACCAAGTGAACTATGATATGATCTCCAAATTAAAAACATAATGAATGGACCCCCTGTAGAATTTCAAGACCTTTCCAGAAATGTAAAATTTTTTTAAAAATATGCTGATTTGCGTCAAAAATCAATTTTTTATAAAAAATAAAGAAAAAATCATAAAAAATAAAAATTACCTCCAAAAATTTTGAAATGTTTTTTGGAGCTTTGCTGATATGTCGCCAACCTGAAAAACAATTTTTAGACCAAAAGACAAAGCTGTTTGGGAGATATGGTCAAATCTTTCAAATCCAGGGTTTTCCATCTCCAAACAAATCTGCACAAGGGTTAGCTCAAAAAAATAATCAAAAAATAGCATGTAAAAGTGGGTTGCCCCATAGTGAGCACCAAAAATATATGGTGAAAATGTGACCACACTTTTATGAATCTTTACATGCAAGAAAACTCAACAATGAGCCCTCACAAATCGATCCATAGCTCTTTATGCATGGAGTTGCAAGATTTGTAAAATTGCTCTTAGCTAGAGCTATAAACTCATGACCTTGCTAGTCAACCACACAATGAAGATTCCAAATCAAAGACAAGGACAACAATGTCAATATCTCCAATGAAATCAATATGGATCCAATACAATGCAAATTAATCTATGAGAATGAAAGATGCAAGCTATGCTATGAAAGAAAAATACAAGTGTTACAAATCATCCTATTAAGCTATGTGAGATTAATCTATTGCATAAAGAAAATCTACACTAAGAATTCCATTATCATGCAACTATGAAAGAAAATATGAAATGAGATGCAACAAAGTCTTCAAATCTTGAATGCAAGAATGTCTTCAAAGAGTTCCAAATGACCTAGAAAACCCGCAGCATAACATTAGCATAAAAACTTAAGATATGAAAATAAAGGAGAGAAATTTCCTTTTATAAGAAATGAGATAAAAATGGACCATTGAGATTAAGAGGCAAAAGACTTAATCAATAGTGGAGAAAAATAGAAGCTTGATCCTTATGCACAAATATCCTCCAATAGAAAAATAGGAGTTGACTTTTGTGTCCCACATAAGACAAAAAGTATTTTTTCCTTTTTTATAAAATAAGAATAATGTTTTATTTGTGCAACATAGGATAAGAAGAAAAGTGAGAATTTTTATTTAAATAAAAGGGGAGGAAATTCTTTTTAATTAAATAAAGGCTTAAGATAAAGTGATTTTATTATTTAATTAAAAGAGATTTTTATTTAACTAAAAGAGATTTTTAATTAATTAAAAGGGAGCATGTTCTCTTAATTAAATAAGATTTTTTTTTTTTTTCTTTTAAATTAAATAAGGCTCAAACTTTAGGAAATATTGAATTGATTATGATTTGATCAAAGAAATTGATATAATTGCTATTGTTGATATTTGAAAATATTGATTCAGGGATTTGACAAATTGTTAAATGGGGGCCCAAAGTCTAGGTGACCATTTTAGGTTGCATACAAATATCAGGAGAGGTGGCAGTCTTAGAACCCCAGAATCTCCGGGATGCCATTACTAAGGCATACCTTGTGGAAAGAAAGGTCAAAGGAAGAGGTGGCTATGCTAGTGGCCAAACATTCAATACTGGATCAGGTCCTAAGGGGAACTATGATCAAGGAAATTCCAACTCTAAGAACCAACAATCGTCTTTTAAAGGTGGACAAAACTTCCCTAAGAAAAAGTTTTAGAATAATAACAAAAACAATGGTAAGTTTCAACAACCCCAGAACCAAGGAAATTATTGGACTCAACAAAGGTTTCCTCCTCCACAATCCTAGAATTCTCAAAATTTCAACAAAGGAGGTTATCAACAGTCCAGTGCACCTCCTGCAAAGAACTTTGGAAGAAATACTGGGTGTTATTCTTGTAGACAACAAGGATATATTGTGGTTCATTGCCCTCAATGCATGAATCTCACTCCTCAAAATCAAGCAGTTTCAGAACCAATAGTAAGAGATGTCAGTCGGTCTCATAAGATGTTCACCACAATGGAACACAGACAAGTTGATCACCAAAAAACTATGATAGAAACTTTAGGTTTGTTGAAGGGTAAAAGTATTTCCATTCTCTTTGACTTGGGAGGAATTGACTCCTTCATATCTTCTTCTTTGATAGAAAAATGTGGGCTAGCGGTAGTAGCGAAAGGAGTTAAGTGGTAGGTAGAGCTAGCCTCAGGGGCTAAAATGATTAGAGATTT
This sequence comes from Chamaecyparis obtusa, assembly GCA_027943335.1. Lineage (NCBI taxonomy): Eukaryota > Viridiplantae > Streptophyta > Pinopsida > Cupressales > Cupressaceae > Chamaecyparis > Chamaecyparis obtusa. Next base: position 60,720 of record BSBK01011562.1, on the reverse strand, counting down.
GTGTGTTCAAAGTTGCAACTTGGGATTAGGACCTTTTTCTACCAAAGTTGATCTTTGAGTTATCCCTCTTGGATCATATGGAGTTGACCTAGGAATAGATTGGTTGACAGCACATGAAGCTAAGATAGATTGCAAGAAGAAGCTCATTCATTACTTGGATGATTCAGGTAAGCCCAACACAATTTTGGGGATTCAACAACCTATTTCACTCTAGATAATATCAGCTATGCAACTTAAGAAATGCTTGAGAAAGGGATGCCAACTTCTTCCAGTCCTAGTTAATGATTTGACTGACAAGGAAGAAAGAGAAATTATACTCGAGCACCCTTTGCTTCAAGAGTTTATAGGTCTATATCCAATTGAAATTTGAGGTATGCCTCCCAAAAGGGATATTGATTTTCATATAGAACTGGTGCCTGGAGCTGAGCCTATCTCTAAAGCTCCCTATCACATGACCACTCGAGAGCTGAGTTAATTAAAAGTTCAACTGGAAGAACTCTTAGAAAAAGGCTTTATCAGACCAAGTGTGTCACCTTGGGGAGCCCTGGTTATCTTTGTTAAAAATAAGGATGGTTCACTATGGTTTTACATCCACTATCATCAACTCAACAAAGTAACCATTAAGAATCAGTACCCTTTGCCAAGAATTGATGACTTGTTTGATCAAATGAAAGGAGCAAAGGTGTTTTCCAAGATTGATCTGAAATCAGGTTATCATCAGTTAAGGATTCAGGAAGCTGACATTCATCATACAACTTTTTGTACTTAGTATGGACACTATTAATTTACCCTAGTACCTTTTGGTCTCACAAATGCACCATCAGTATTCATGAGTCTTATGAATGGGGTATTCAGAACCTTCTTAGATAAATTTGTCATAATTTTCTTAGATGATATTTTGGTGTATTCTAAGATAGTGGAAGAACATGAGCACCATCTTCATCAAGTGTTACAATTCCTTTGTGAGAATTAGTTATTTGAAAACTTGGAGAAATGTGAGTTCTTTCAAACTGAAGTTAAGTATCTTGGTCATGTTATCTTAGGAGAAGGTATAGCAATCCACCAAAATACAAGCTATAGTTGAATGGCCAAGCCCCACCAATGTCTTTGAGCTTCATAGCTTCATAGGTTTAGCCAGATACTACAGATGTTTCATTAAAGGATTCTCCAGAACATCTAACCCCATCACTTTCTTGCAAAGGAAAGGGAAGAAGTTCATTTGGACTGAGAAGTGTATAGAATCTTTTTAGATCCTAAAGGATAAGTTGACTAGTGCCCCAATTTTGGTAGTACCTGACTCTACTAAAATTTTTGTGGTTTGTACTAATGCCTCCTTGGATGGCATAAGGGTAGTATTGATGCAAGAGGGAAGAGTTATTGCTTATGAGTCTAGAAAGCTTAAGGACCATGAGCTTAACTATCCCACCCATGATTTGGAGCTAGTAGTTGTAGTTCATGCCTTGAATAATTGGAGGCACTTATTATTGGGACATCAGTTTGAGTTACACACTGATCATCGAAGCCTTCAATACATAATTACTCAACCTAATCTCAACACTAGGCAACGTTGATGGATGGAGTTCTTGTATGAGTATGACTTTGACGTCAAATATATCCAAGGTAAGGAAAATGTGGTGGCAGATGCTTTAAGCAGAAGGAGACATGAGATATTCATGCTCTCCCTTTTGACTGATTTGAGAGGTTAGATTTTTTAATCACTCTCTTCAGATACTTTGTATCTAGAAGTTAAGGTTGAACTTGAGATAGGAAGGACCTTAGAAGGAAGGTTCTCAGGGTATTCCTTAGAGTCAGATGGACTACTGAGACATCAAGGCACAATTTACATGCCACTTTTAGGTGATCTTTAAAGAGTCATCATGGTGGAAGCACACCATTCTCCCTATTCAGCTCATCCAGGTGTTAAGAAGATGCATTCAGATTTGAGACAACTATATTTCTGGTTGGGCATGAAGAGGGATATAGCCAATTTTGTGGCTAGGTGTCTAGAATGTCAGAGGGTCAAGGCCGAGAATCATCACCTAGCAGGCCTCCTTCAACCATGTTTGATTCCTAAATGGAAATGGGATATGATATCTATGGATTTTATTGTTGGATTACTAGTCACGTATCAAAGACATGATGCTATCATGGTCACAGTGGACAAGTTAACCAAGGTAGCACATTTCTCACCTATGCAGTCATCCTATACTGCTACCTCAGTAGCCAGAGTCTTCTTGAAGGATATAGTTAGATTACATGGTGTTCCTAGAAAGGTTATCTTTGATAGAGATTCAGTATTCACTTAAGAGTTTTGGACCTCTTTATAGCATGCTTTAGGGACTCAGCTGAGTTTTAGTTCTGCATACCACCCAGAGACTAATGGTCAGACAGAGTGAGTTAACCAGGCTCTTGAGGACATGCTTAGGATATATGTGATGGATAGAGAAACCCATTGGGAAGATTACTTATACCTGGTGGAGTTTGCCTACAATAATGGATATCACAGTTCCTCGGGGATGTCACCATTTCAGGCTCTTTATGGTCATCCTTGTCGTACCCCTCTAAGTTGGGATCACTTAGAAGATAGAGTATTAATTGGTGCCAAGATGTTACAAGATATTGAGCAACAGGTTCAAAGAATCAGAGAACATCTTTTGATAGCTCAGGATAGACAAAAGAAGTATGCTAACGCTCATAGGATTGATAGACAGTTCTCTATTGGAGATAAGGTGTATTTGAGAGTCCACCCATGTAAGAGTCGTATCCGTTATGGAAAAGGTTCTAAGTTGGCACCAAGATTTGTAGGTCCATTTGAGATTCTTGAGAGGATAGGACCGGTTTCTTATTGACTCTCCCTACCACCTAGCCTTGCATGTGTGCATGATGTGTTTCACGTATCCTTACTTAGACAGTATATTCTTAATTTGACTCATGTTTTGGATTGGATCACTTTATAGGTAGAGGAGGGGCAGCTGGCTTTGGAGCTAGTACGTATACTCCAGTAGTGGACTTTGACCCTTAGGGGTCACAATAGAGAGTAGGTAAGGGTCTAATGGGACCCCAGTGATGATACTTCCACTACTTGGGAGGATGCTAGTAGACTCAGATCTGCATATCTGTACTTATTTGTAGGCTTCTAGGAGTAAGCCTAATCCTTGGGGGAGAGGATGTAATGCCCACCCTAGCTTCTTCTTGTGTGCTATAATTGTGTCATACTTTTATGAATCATTCCATTCAAGAACACTCAAGAATGAGGTCTCAAAATTGATCCATAGCTCCCTAGGCATGGAGTGCAAGGGTTTTAAAAATGCTCTCAGCTAGAGCTATTTAGCCTATAACCTTGCTAGTAAACCATGCAATGGGAGATTCAACGAAGACAAGGGAAAGAATGCCAATATCCTCAAGAATCAAAAATGAAAATGTAATGCAATGCTATGCTAGAAATGGAAATGCAAGCTAAGCTATGAAAATGAAAGATGAAAGTATTACAAAGCCTCCTAGTTAAGCTAGATGAATTAATCTAAAGCATAAAGGAAACTAAGCTAAGTATTTCATGAAAAGGCAAGAAATGAAACTATGATAACATGTAGATGCAAAAAGCCCATAATGCTCCAAATCTCCAAAAGCTCCAAAATGACTTAGAAAACTTGCACTATAACATTAGCATAAAAATTTGGGGATCTAGAATGAAGAAGAGAGCTCTCCTTTTATAAGAAATGAAAAGGAATGGACCATGGAGATTAAGAGGCAAAAGATTTAATCAATGGTGGAGCTTGAAAGAGAAGCAATCCATGTGCACACATATCCTCCAATGGGAAAATAAGAGTTGACTTTTGTGTCCATATGAGACAAAAAGTGTTTTTTACCTTTTTATAAAATAAGAATAATGTTTTATTTGTGCAACTTAGGATAAGAGGAAAAGTGGGGGCTTTTTATTTAATAAAAGGGGAGGAAATATCCCTTTTAAATAAATAAAAACATGATGCATAGCTAGAAAACTAAGGGAATGAGAACATGTTTTATTGCTTTTTCTACTTGTGGATATATTTTGTTGGTCCTACTTGTCATTAAGCATTTATGCTTGTTCCACTTGACATTGGGATCTACAAGGTATTATCCTTAACTGTTTCGCAAGTGCATGCTTCTAGTCAGGGATCTAGAATGAAGAAGAGAGCTCTCCTTTTATAAGAAATGAAAAGGAACGGACCATGGAGATTAAGAGGAAAAAGATTTAATCAATGGTGGAGCTTGAAAGAGGAGCAATCCATGTGCACACATATCCTCCAATGGGAAAATAAGAGTTGACTTTTGTGTCCATATGAGACAAAAAGTGCTTTTTCCTTTTTTATAAAATAAGAATAATGTTTTATTTGTGCAACTTAGGATAAGAGGAAAAGTGGGGGCTTTTTATTTAATAAAAGGGGAGGAAATATTCCTTTTAAATAAATAAAAACTTAGGATAAAATGTTTAGCCCATAGAAACTAATTTAATAAATGATAGAGCTAGGATTTGATCAAGAACAAACAATTTATGATTTAGCAAAAGGAGCTAATAGTCTAGATGACCATTTTTAGGTGATTACATTTGCCCCTCTTTGACTAATGTGTGATCGATCTGGGAACATGACATTACATCAAAGAATAGATCAGCCAAGAAGGCAAGAGATAGCCAAGAAGGCAAGCAGATAGTGATCTGACTCCAAATAATTAAGTGAAGAGAGATAACAAATCATGCATGGTCAGCTTGGTACCGACAATACTGAACACTTAGGAAAGAGATAGCCAATAAGATATGATGTGTCTGCCCCCTCAGGATCGAAAGTGAAATCTAGGTAGAGGGAAAGCAGAAGCAAGAGAGACATGATCAAATCACTAGAAATCATAATCAAAGAAAGAGAATAGAATAACCATCCAGCAGTGAAGATATGCCCCACACATGGGACACGGGGCACGAACCTATTGGTCACTCAACCCGTAAACACCACGGAGGGGGATTTGAACTTGGGATTTGAAAGTGAATGAAAGACTGGAAGTTTGAAAGAGATGGGGATGAAGAGGTGAAGATCAAAGGATCAGGCCTCAAAAGGTCAGCCAACTACACCAAAGAAGAAGAAGAAAGGTGAATGTGGATTTTGGTTTCGATCCTGAAATGAAGAGAAAATGATGGGATATAAAAGACAAGAAGTGAAAGGTGAGTGCAGTTGATTAACAAGTCCACATAAGATGAAAAGGAGAGCTCTCTCCATATGCAAGATGCAAAACTAACTAACATGAACCTAGGAATGCAAGCTACATGAAAAGTGGTTTACTTGCAAGGTTACAAAGCCAATAGACATCTAATATTCATCATTGAGCATTATTGGTAGCATCGCAAGATCATACAATACACACTAGCATAACTATGTGAATCTGAATATGATCTATATTAGATAAAAATGTGAAAATCTCACCTAGGCATCAAAGACATGTAGGTCAAGATGACTAGTGCAGTGAGATTACCTAAGTTTGATATAGCAAGATTATGCTCGCATCGAGACACAAGAAAGTCAAGATGATTATAAGCATGCACTTGTGAAAAAAGGTCAAGGATAACACCTTGTCAATCCATAGTGTCAAGTAAGACTACCATAAATGCTCATGACAGTTAGGATCAACAAAATATACCCACAAGCAGATAAAGAAATAAAACATGTTCTCATTCCCTTAGTCTTCTAGCCATGCATCATCGAAAATGATCATAGGGGGAGAACACTTAGCAAAGAAATCATCATAGACAACACACAAAGAAATAAAGCCAAGCAAGTTTCAGTGAGTCAAGTGCATGTGTGTAGGTCATAGAGTCAAACTTTGAGTATCGCATCTGCCAGTGAGAAATATCGCATCATCTAGACTGCCGGTAGGACATCTAATAAGTGTTAAGAAACACTTGATGCTAGGGTAGTGTTGAAAAACACCATTGGGATGGTGTTGGAAAACACCATTTGCGAGGTGCCTAAGAAACCCAGATGCACAAAGAGACCCAAGATAAACTTAAAACACTGTATGCCCCCTAGACTAAGACAAGAGTCAATTCCAGGCTAGGAGAGGCAAAGCAAGAAGTGGAGTGAATGAGCACCACGCAAAACTGATAGACATAGGTGCAGAGGGTCTCAAGTAGTGCTTGTTTCCAAGTTTTCACCACTTGATAGATTTATTGCAATTTTTTTTTTTAGAACTTTTTATAATTTTTTTGTATTTTTGCTACCAAAGCGCCTGTTTCCAGGTTTTCACCAAGGCACTTTTTCAATTTTTTTGAATTTTTTGAATTTTTTTTTGGTGAGACATCAAAGCGCCTATTGCTAGGTTTTCACTAGGATGCTCTTTTTTTTTGTAGTACTTTTTATGCTTTTTAGGATTTTTTCAACATCATATATGAATCTTTTTGGAGTTTTTTTAGGATCATAAAGTATGTACAAAGAATGCCCCAGATAGAAATGGGCATCAAGAATCAGCTTCCTCTGATGTAGAGAATTGATAGGCTCTAGACCCAAATGCTACAACTATGATGATAGGAGGTCTCAACCAGGTCGACCAATAATAACTAGCCCTAAGCAATGTCTGAGCTAGTGGAGGATCATTAAAATGTGATCCACATATGCCATCATGGATTTTAGCTAGCACTTTTTCTAACTCCTCTATTTCTAGACACTTAAGGAGAGTTCCATTTAGACCCTTCCTATAGAAGTCACCAGAGACAAAGGCAAAGTGTAAGGGATGACAGAAAGAATGGCGTGGTGGATTTTTAGGAGGAATATGAGGTGGAAGACATGAAAAGATGGCAGGATTGTAGGACTTGTAAGTAGGATAGCGTAATTCATCCACCAGAAATTTGAAGTGAGATTTATGCTTTTTCATTCATAAGATGGATGTCGAAGTAACCAAGGCATTACCAACTTTGTTCTTAGCTCTAGGAATGGGCTGAAGTGTAACAAATATGAGATCATGCTTGAAGTAGTGCACCATTTTTTTGTAGAGAATCAACTTGTCATCTTTTATTTGACAATCATTATTTTTTGAGCCAATTTTTATTTTTACTTTTCTTAGGTGCGGATACTGCCACAATGTGGTTTTCACCATCCAACCATTGCTCTTTTATTTTGACTTGATGACTGTGATACTTGATTGCTGATTCAATCTTTTTTGTTGCTAGTTCGCTGGTGGAAGAAGTAACAGGTTTTGATGCGAGATGAAATGAAGTGACTGGTTCAACAACATTTATGTGAGAGGTGTCATCTCTGGTGACAAGAAAAGTTGAGCCTATAGGGTAAGCTCCAAAAGTAGCTAGATGTAGATTTGTTATAGAAGGACCAACATAGTCCACTAAGGCAATATGGGGAACCAACTCATCAGACCCTCCATGAGACTCATCAACTATGTTGGGTGGGTTACGAGAGGTATGAAATACATCAACATACATATCTATCATGGAAGAATCTTCTGGAAGAGGCTTAAGATGCTGAGAAGTAGAGATACTCATGTCATTATGTGAGAGATCACCTCTTTGTAGTAGTTGTGAAATGTGACGACATTGTCTATCATAGTGCAATGATTCTTTAGGCACATAGGTTCTAGACATAGAGGCCTCAACAATATCATCAGTAGATATACATGCTTCTCCCTAAAGAAGTGAAGTAGAAGGAAGATCATCTCCCATTTGAGCCATAGTGTGTAGTGGTGACTCATTTGTATCTGTGTTTGAATTACTGAGCATGGGAGTATTTTTGGAATAATCAAGGAAGGGATTTCCTATACTACCCTCATCTTCTCTATAGATCCACTCTTGGACAACTTGTTCTTCTCTTTCTGCTTCTAAAGGAACGGATGAAGGAACAAAAGTATCAAAGATCATCATAGCAGAAGTGGAAGGCTTCATCTGATCAGAAGGTTTCCCATATGACATAGGAGAAACAGGTATAAAAGAAAAGGAATCCAGCGTATATTCACCCATGCCAAGGCTCATCATTTTAAGTGTTTTCTCAACAACAACTAGAGATGTACTAGGATCAATAGAAGGTTCATTGTGAGGAACAAATTTTTCAGCAATAGAAAGAGCATTGATAGCAATAGTATGGTCTCCATTTCATGGAAATTTAGTGCCATTGTATGGAAATTTGACGCACTGATGATAAGTGGAAGGAATAGCCTGCATGTCATGGATCTAATGACGACCCAAAGGAATGTTATATGCAAGTGGGATGTCCAATACTTGGAAGTTAATATCTTTCATGATAGGGCCCACTCGGACAGGCAACGTGACAAGACCTTTGGAAGATCTTTCCATTTCATCGTAAGCTTTTATAGTAATCTTCTTCTTAGAATCCACAACAAATTTAGACAAACCCAACTATTGTATGACATTGAAAGAAACAATATTTAACCCTGCACCATTGTCTATCAATACTCGGCGGACACGGGTGTGGTAGATTAGAACTTCGATGTGTAAAGCTAGATTATGTGGGTGAGCAATAGATATGTCATCTTCTGTAGAAAAGGAGAGAGATAGCAGAGATGAAATGTGGTTGACCATAGCTTGGAATCGATCAGGATCAATGTCATTGGGAACACGTGTTGTACATAGAGCCTCATCAAGAATCTCTCTATGCGAAGGGGATAACCGAAGCAACTCAAGGATATATATCTAGGCTGGTGTCTTTTGTAAATGTTGGACAAGATCATAGCTAGGGGTGGCTGAAGGAGCCACTTGTTTAGAAGGCAAAGCTTGCTTGGGATCTTGTGCAGTTTTAAGGACAATCTTGGCTTGCCCCCTAGTAACAACATTCAGTGTCTCACTTTGGGAAGATGAACTACCACATGTTTGCAAGACCAACTTTGGCTTACCATGATTGGCTTTATTATCATCTTGAGACCTCATCATTAGAACACTCTCAATAGGCTCTACCATGTTGATCATAGGTGTATCAGAAGTATATGTATAATTGATCTTAGCATCATGATTCTTCTTATGTGCTTGAGAGGTTTCCCCCTTATCATGCTTAGGTAGAGGATATTTGAAAGCTATGTGATCAAAATTTTTAGTTAAGCCATTAGTGGAGATTGTGTTGTTATCAATGAGGTCTTTAATATCATCCCTAAGCTTAAAACAATTGTCTATCAAATATCCCTTGTTTCTATGATAATGGCAGTAATGATCCTCTCTCCACCAATCAAGCTTATTTATCGGATCCCAGTTACCAAGTTTATCAGGAAGCATAAGATATCCATTATCAACCAAATTCTTAAGGATCACATCATAAGGTTCTACCAACTTGGTATAGACTCAGTTTCAAAATGACTTCTTAGGCTTATTTGCATATTGAGGTTTAGGAGCACTGTGAGCATTGGTAGCTTCTTATTGTTTTGCTACATAGATAGCGTTGGAGAGATTGAAAGCAGGTTCTTTAGCTTTAGGAGAATCAACAACCCCATCAATAACAACATACTTGTTCTTATTCCAAGGTTTGTTCTTGTCTTTGCCATTTCCTTTAGCATCTTTATTAATAACAATATCCCCTTTTCTTATAGCTACATCGTCAATTCGATATGCACTTTCAACCATGTCATGGAATGAGGAGAATAGTTGTTTCCTTAGATCATAATACAACTTAGGCACAAGAGTGTTGACAAAAATATCAATCTTTTCCCTTTCAGGTAGCTGACGAGGATATCGAGAATACAATGACCTCCAACATTGCAAATAAGTAGCAAATAACTCTCCTTGGTTTTGTCTTAAAGCACCAAGATCTATCATGGTGATAGGCTGTTGGATATTGTATGAACAGTGTTGTGTGAAGTGCATAGCTAACTCATCAAAAGTCTTAAGAGGTGGTGTCAATTTTGCAAACCATTCCAAAGCTTGTCCTCTTAAACTTCTAGGGAACAATTGTAAAAGAAATGTGTCTTCATGAAGGAAGTCCATGCTAAGAGCATAAAAGTGATGCACATGGTCATGGGGGTCACCATTTCCATCATACTTGTCGTATTTGGGAACCTCAATATCCCTAGGAAACGGGACCATGTATAGACTTTTATCAAAAGGAAGAGCACAAATTGTTTCTACAAAAGAGACCTTTGGAGGCTCTCTTTCTATTGCCATTTGGGTAAGGCATTGATTTGTCTGACACAGTTCTTCCTAAAGGACTTCCAATTCAGTTAGTACTCTTTGTTGGACAATTTGTCTAACATCATAGCTGAGAGGAAGCTTGTATCCTTGAGAAGTCATATATTGAAAATATTGATCGCCATTACACTCTACAAGCTTATGCATCATTCGTTGGGAGACCACATCTTGTTCAAATCTCATAAGATCCTCACTAGAAATCTCATCATCAGCCTCTGCCTCATGTTGAGAGAAAGTAGGCCTAGGAGGTGAAGAAGGCATACCAAAAGTGGGTCTTGGAGGAGATCTTGGTGGCATGTTGTTACCATTAAAAAGAGGTCTATGCTCATAGTTACTAGTCTCAGGTTGCTCATAAGACATTCCTCTATAAGCCATGCACCTAGCAACATCCATCCTTTTTTGATTGTGTTCTTTGTCTAAGCACACTTGGTTATCCTTATGCTCAAAGTGTTCTTGCAAGCATTGAAATTTTTCTTGTTTAGTCAAAGTGAGTGAGACACTGTCTATGTTTCTAGGGGTCTTGAATGCAGAAAAGAGGAAACCTCCTTTGTACCACGGGGTAGCCTTAGAATCCTTAGATTGGTTAGAGCTAGAACTGTTTTTGCTAATGGGTGCTCATGAGCATCTAGTTGGAGAAGGTAACTATGTATAATTGAACGGAGGATGACTCTCCTGCTCAAATTGAGACCGAGTTATAACTGGCATGAAAAGAGATGTTGGTTGACTAATAGAATGAGACAAAGTTTCTCAGATTTGAGATAAGAAAAGTTAATAAAGATCACTTGTCAAAGTAGAACAATAGAGAGATGGCTCGTCAAAAGTGCTCAAGCACTTACAACAATCAATTGACTAAAGCCGAGCAGTGAGCAAGAAGCTCAATAAGCAAGTAGCTAGAGAGGTAACCGTGATGCGACAAGTGATCAAGAGTAGTATTTGTTAAGCTCAAATCCAATAGTTTTAGCTCATTTGTTTCAGTCTAGAACAAGTCTAAGCATGCAGATAACAGACCAGCTTCAGGTAAGAATAGAAAAAGACACTCTATAATAGGTTAAAATGCAAGTTTAGCAGCTCCAGATTGCAACAGCAACAAGACAGCAAAAAGGTTCTGGGCGACACTTTTCAGGTAGACAAGGTAACAATTTATAGCGAGGTGACACTTCACCCGAAGCCAAGTGATAGTTTCCAGTAAGGCTAGGTGACACTTTTCAGGCAAGCAGGGTGATAGTTGTGCAAGGATGAACTATCGCATGATATTTCTTAGAACAGGGTGCGACACTGTTCCAGGGTAGTACGACTCTTTGACCAGTGAACATAAAAATCTTAGTTTTGAAGCATTTTGATCAAGTTCAAAGGTTGGATAGTGCAATTTCTTAGTTTGACAAGTAGTAACAATAGATAAAAGACAGGTTTGCAAACAGTATACGATCAAACATGTCATAGAACACTTGGAACAAGGGCAAAAGTAACCTTGTCAAGACAAGCACTTGTGATATCAAAATAGAAAATCTAATGAATGCTGTTGTTTTGTTTGAATGTTGAGAACGTTTACACTGGTATAGCACAATCAAAGATAATTCAAGAAATTACTACCTAGAAGGTCAAGGCTCATTACTTAACAACGCGGCCCACAACTTGATGCTCCCTTGCCTCACACCAAGTGGTTTCCCACAAGAGATATTGGCGTTGTCATGGAAGTGTCAAAAACACAACCAAAAGAACACATATGGTGAGTGTCTTGGGGTGATCTGGGTAATTCCACTTCGATCAATCCTTGCACCAAGAAGCTAAGTGGCAAAAATAAGGTGGCTTCTAACTAATGGTTCATAGTAAGGGCTTCCTTTCATAACACCCCTCTTGCTCCTCATAAAGGACTAGGACCTCATGGCCTCAAGAGTACCTTAAACATTCTTGCTCAATGTTTTCCCCATGGTCGCAATTCCATGAGCTACTCACATCAAGAAAAGACAAGTGTTATGTCTACCAAGGTTTTGTGTCCTCGATAGCCTTGAGATTATAGTGGGTTGGAATAGCTCAGTATTAGCTTGTCCCCAATTGGGTCATTCCTCTTGATTGCTCAAGAGCAGGCCCCCTAAAGGATTCTAAATCTAAACAAAGAGTAGATCAATTTTTGAGGTTCAAGGTTTTTGGTTCACCACAAGGGTGAAGAGCATACTCCCCTATCTCAAAAAATTCACCCAAACATACCAAGGAAATATTTAGTTACCCCCTTGCTTTCAAAATCCCAAGATGGGTCAAGATTTATGTTTCACCACAAGGGTGAAGAGCATACTCTCCTACCACCTCAAAATTCCTACAACAAGGTATTAAGTGCCTATGAAATGAAACAACTAGTATATGCCGCACTCAATAAATAAAGCAATTAAACAAGCACTTGATTTGGTTTTTATGCTTAGGGTAGCCCTACAAAAACCATTAGTAGCCCTCTTTGACATGCATTCTTTTGGAAAAATATCTCAAGCAAGTGCACCTACAAGCACAACTTGTTAGCTCCACAATGGTTAGCACATCAAAAATTAGATAATCTACAAGTAAAATAGCTAATCAAATGGTAAAATCTGAGAATGAAACTAGCATGGTTGGATTAGGCTCTGAAAGACCTTTCCAACGATATATCACACTTAAACTTTTGATACCATTTGTGAAATTTTTTGGTATATTGGTGTGACACTTTATCTTTGGGTGACAGTTCACACTATATGCAGGCGACAAAACTCCTCAAATAGTGTGACACTTTCTGTCAAACGGGGTGACACTTTTAACTGGTAAAGTGTCGCACTGCTATAGAAAGAACTATTGCATGACACTGGCAAAATTTCACATGACACTCTGAGACAGAAAAACCAGAGACCGAAAATAAAGCCAAAAATTGATGAAAATTTTGACAGAAAATGTAGAATTAAAGGACAAAGCTAATCTACTCTGCCCCACGGTGGGTACCAAAAATGTGTTCTATAATTGTGTCACACTTCTATGAATCATTCCATTCAAGAACACTCAATAATGAGGTCTCAAAAATCAATCCATAGCTCCCTAGGCATGGCGTGCAAGGGTTTTAAGAATGCTCTCAGCTAGAGCTATTTAGCCTATAACCTTGCTAGTAAACCATGCAATGGGAGATTCAATGAAGACAAGAGCAAGAATGCCAATATCCTCAAGAATCAAGAATGAAAATGCAATTCAATGCTATGCTAGAAATGGAAATGCAAGCTAAGCTATGAAAATGAAAGATGAAAGTATTACAAAGCCTCCTAGTTAAGCTAGATGAATTAATCTAAAGCAGAAAGAAAACTAAGTTAAGTATGCCATGAAAATGAAAGAAATGAAACTATGATAACATGTAGATGCAAAAAGCCAAGAATGCTCCAAATCTCCAAAAGCTCCAAAGTGACCTAGAAAACCTACAGCATAACATTAGCATAAAAAGTTGGGGATCTAGAATGAAGAAGAGAGCTCTCCTTTTATAAGAAATGAAAAGGAATGGACCATGGAGATTAAGAGGCAAAAGATTTAATCAATGGTGGAGCTTGAAAGAGGAGCAATCCATGTGCACACATATCCTCCAATGGTAAAATAAGAGTTGACTTTTGTCTCCATATGAGACAAATAGTGTTTTTTCCCTTTTTTAAAAAAAAAAAGAATAATATTTTATTTGTGCAACTTAGGATAAGAAGAAAAGTGGGGCTTTTTATTTAATAAAAGGGGAGGAAATATTCCTTTTAAATAAATAAAAACTTACGATAAAATGGTTAGCCCATAGAAAATAATCGAATAAATGATAGAGCTAGGATTTGATCAAGAACACGTAATTTATGATTTAGCAAAAGGGGCTAATAGTCTAGATGACCATTTTTAGGTGATTACACTTCTTAGGTTAGACTGACAGGACTTTTGTTTTGGACACTTTGGATTTTATGATTGACTATGATTATTATTTAGTTAGAATTTTATGAGACGTTTGAACACATATATATTTGGTTAGTGTAGTTTATTGGGAAATATTAAATTAGTTATAATCTAATGATGAATGGCTAGAAATGAACTATCAGTAAAATGTTTTACATTGATTGGTGTTATGATGTTTATATTATGATCTAACCCTACTGATCCTATTATGGTTTAATGTTCACTGGTTGATCTGAGTGTAGGATGAGGAGGGGCAGTCGTAGTTACTCCTATGGGAGATCCACACGATGTCACACTCTCCCTCCTTGTTTTCCACTATCTGTTTATATCTATATATATGTGTGTGTGTGTGTGTGTGTGTGTGTGTGTGTGTGTCAGTTGGTGATGCAGGATGCAGGATACAGGTACCAGGCATCGTTCCACCTGGCTACATAGGTCTGACTGTGCCTTCAAAATCTTCAAACTGTTGTTGTGTGGAGATTTAACCAAGCTACTCTCAAGGTTACCCATGGACTTAAAATTATGTTTAGGAAGTTATCCTAGTTGGGAAAGTATAATGCAGTTTATGTTATGAACTTAAATTGATGTTGGTCTGAGTTTATGTTATGAGTTAGAATTAATCTGTTTAATATGTATAATATTTATGTTATAATTGTTTGCATTTTATATAGGTAGGTGTATATGTGGGTGGACACGCATATATCCTTTCTTATATAAATAATAATAATAATTATATGTTTTCATTATTTGTGTAAATGGTATGTTATTTAAGTAAATAAAGTGAGTTAAATAAAGTATATTTAATAAATGTATTAAATAAAAAGTAAAAATAACTATAATAAAAGGGAAATGCCTTTTTGTAATAAAATTAGCTATCTAGGAGGGAGTTGAGCTCGAGACCTCCTAGAAGTTAGGCTAGTTGGTTTCCATGTGTGCTATGTGTTTCACTTGATAGTTATTTGTTGGTTGGAGAAGTTGCTTCCCATAAAGTAACTCCTCCAACCATATAGTTGGAGGTTAAATATTTGTGTTTTGGATTTGAGGGGGATGATCAGGAGTCCAGATTTGAGGAGAGATATTTCCTTTGGGTTGAAAACTTTTATAGGAAAAATTATAGTGGTGAGAAGAGAATTTATTATTCTCTGGGATTGTCCTGTTGTTTTCTCTTGGAGGAGGCTGCAATTGGTGGATTTTAGAAGGAATCTGAAGGAGTGATTGGACTGGTTGAGTTTGTTTGAATCTTCTTCTCTCCAACGCTTTGATCTTCGTTGGACTCCAAGTAGGATCTATCCTGGAGATGATCCTTTTGTTTGTTTTCCTATGTGTAATTATATTTTGGTTGTCTTCTCCATGGATTGCAGTTTAAAAGTTAAATTTATTCTATTTTGTGATGTGAGGATTTTTATGTATTTGCAAACTCTTCCAAAACTGTTATTTGATATATATTAGTTGGTTCTCATTTATGTATTTTTTGAAAGCTATAGAGTTCATGGTGCTTTGTTTGTTTCTACTTTCTTATTCTGAATGTTTAGGAGTATTTTCAAGCCTTAGAACAATTGTTCATCTTTGCTGGTTCATGTTAGTTTTGCACCACCTTTTATTTGCCCAAGTTTTGAGTAGGTTTGGATGGTTGGTAATGATAGTTGGAGGGTCATATTAGCATGGAAACTAGGAGATCTCAAATGGCTCTTGCCCAGATTAGGCTTCCACGGCTCCCATAATGCCCAGTTTTACTCGCAAGTTAGAACTGTTAGTTGTTTTTTTAATTTTTTGGCATTCTGTACCAATGCCCAGTTATCTTTAACATATGCACAATTAGTTTGAACAATCGCATAGGCACCTTAAACAAATGTGCAACTATGTTAAACAAATGCATAGTCTGATCTCACAAATGCGCAGAGACCTAGTTCAAATGCGCAGTTACCTTGAACAAATGCACAGTTACAGGAAGCAAATGCACAAGACTGCAAAACAAATGCGCAGTTAAGTATCTTGGTCATGTTATCTCAGGAGAAGGTATAGCAGTTGATCCCACCAAGATACAAGCTATAGGTGAATGGCCAACCCCCACCAACATCTCAGAGGTTCGTAGCTTCATGGGTTTAGGCAGATACTACAGATGCTTCATTCAAGGATTCTCTAGAATAGCTAACCCCATCACTTCCTTGCAATAGAAAGGGAAGAAGTTCATTTGGACTGAGAAGTGTATAGAATCTTTTCAGATCCTAAAGGATAAGTTGACCAATGCCCCAATTTTGGCAGTACCTGACCCTACTTAAAATTTTGTGGTTTCTACTAATGCCTCATTGGAAGGCATAGGGGCAGTATTGATGCAAGAGGGAAGAGTTATTGCTTATGAGTCTAGAAAGCTTAAGGACCATGAGCTTAACTATCCCACCCATTATTTGGTGCTAGTAGCTATAGTTCATGCCTTGAATCGTTGGAGACACTTCTTATTGGAACATCAATTTGAGTACACACTGATCATTGAAGCCTTCAATACATATTTACTCAACCTAATCTCAATTCCAGGCAACATCGATGGATGGAGTTCCTATGTGAGTATGACTTTGAGGTCAAGTATATCCAAGGTAAGGAAAATGTGGTGGCAGATGCTTTAAGTAGAAGGAGACATGAGATATCCATGCTCTCCCTTTCAATTGATTTGAGAGGTCAAATTTTGCAATCACTCTCTTCATATACTTTGTATCTAGAAGTTAAGGCTGAACTTGAGATAGGAAGGACCTTAGAAGGAAGGTTCTCAGGGTATTCCTTAGAGTCAGATGGACTGCTGAGACATCAAGGTAGAATTTATGTGCTGCTTTTAGGTGATCTTCATAGAGTCATCATGGTGGAAGCACATCGTGCTCCCTATTCGGCTCATCCAGGTGTTAAGAAGATGCATTCAGATCTGAGATAACTATATTTCTAGTGAGGCATGAAGAGGGATATAGCTGATTTTGTGGCTAGGTGTCTGGAATGTCAGAGGGTCAAGGCCGAGCATCATCACCTAGCAGGCCTCCTTCAACCACATTTGATTCTTGAATGGAAATGGGATATGATATCTATGGACTTTATTGTGAGACTTCCAGTCACATATCAGAGACATGATGCTATCAAGGTCACAGTGGATAAGATAACCAAGGTAGCACATTTCTCACCTATGTAGTCATCCTATACTGCTACCTCAGTAGCCAGAGTCTTCTTGAAGGATATAGTCAGATTACATGGTGTTCCTAGAAAGGTTATCTCTGATAGAGATCCAGTATTCACTTCAGAGTTTTGGACCTCTTTACAACATGCTTTAGGGAGTGAGCTAAATTTTAGTTCTGCATACCACCCAAAGACCGATGGTTAGAAAGAGTGAGTCAACCAAGCTCTTGAGGACATGCTTAGGATGTATGTGATGGATAGACAAACCCATTGGGAAGATTACTTATACCTGGTGGAGTTTTTCTACAATAATGGATATCATAGTTCCTTGGGGATGTCACCATTTCAGGCTCTTTATGGTCATCCTTTTCATACCCCTCTGAGTTGGGATCGCTTAGAAGATAGAGTATTAATTGGCCCCTAGATGTTAGAAGATATGGAGCAATAGGTTCAAAGAATCAAAGAACATCTTTTGACATCTTAGGACAAACATAAGAAGTATGCTGATGCTCATAGGATTGATAGATAGTTCTCTATTGGAGATAAGGTGTTTTTGAGAGTCTGCCTACATAAGAGTCCTATTCGTTATGGAAAAGGTTCTCATTTGGCACCAAGATTTGTAGGTCCATTTGAGATCCTTGAGAGGATAGGACCGATTGCTTACCAACTTGCCCTACTACCTAGCCTTCCATGTCTGCATGATGTGTTTCACGTATCCTTACTTAGACAGTATATTCTTAATTTGACTCATGTTTTGAATTGGAACACTTTATAGGTAGAGGATGGTTAGCTGGCTTTGGAGCTAGTACGTATACTCCAGTAGTGAAATTTGACCCTCAGGGGTCGCAGCATAGAGCATGTAAGGGTCCAATGGGACCCCAGTGATGATACTTCCACTACTTGGAAGGATACTAGAAGACTCAGATCTGCATATCCGTACATATTTGTAGGCTTCCAAGAGTAAGCCTAATTCTAGGGGGAGAGGATGTAATGCCCACCTGAGCTTCTTCTTAGGTTAGACTAACATGACTTTTGTTTTGGACACTTTGGATTTTATGATGGACTATGATTATTATTTAGTTATAATTTTATGAGACATTTGAACATATATATATTTGGTTAGTGTAGTTTATTAGGAAATATTAAATTCATTATAATCTAATGATGAATGGCTAGAAATAATCTATGTTTTTCATTGATTGGTGTTATGATGTTTATATTATGATCTAACCCTACTGACCCTATTAAGGTTTAATGTTCACTGGTTGATGTGAGTGTAGGATGAGGAGGGGCAGTCATAGTTACTCCTACAGGAGATCGACACAATGTCGCACTCTCCCTCCTTGTTTTCCATTTTCTATTTATGTGTGTGTGTGTGTGTGTGTGTGTGTGTGTGTGAGTTGGTGATGTAGGATGCAGGATACAGGTACTAGGCATCATTCCACCTAGCTACACAAGTCTGAGTGTGCCTTCAAAATCCTCGAGCTATTCTTGTGTGGAGCTTTAACCAAGCTACTCTCAAGGTTACCCATGGACTTAGAATTATGTTTAGGAAGTTATCCTAGTTAGGAAAGTAGAATGCAGTTTATGTTATGAACTTGAATTCATGTTGGTCTGAGTTTATGTTATGAGTTAGAATTAATCTATTTAATATGTATAATAATTATGTTATAATTGTTTGTACTTTATATAGGTAGGTGTATATGTGGGTGCACATGCATATATCCTTTCTTATATAAATAATAATAATAATTATATGTTTTCATTATTTGTGTAAATGGTATGTTATTTAAGAAAATAAAGTGAGTTGAATAAAGTATATTTAATAAATGTATTAAATAAAAAGTAAAAATAACTATAATAAAAGGGAAATGCCTTTTTGTAATAAAATTAGCTATCCAGGAGGGAGTTGAACTCAAGACCTCCTAGAAGTTAGGCTAGTTGGTTTCCATGTGTGCTATACATTTTGCTTGATAGTTATTTGTTGGTTTTCTTGTTATGGTTTTCTTTTGAGACTTTTTTTTTATTCAAATTAACAAAAGCTTTATTATTGTTTACGGGAGATGTTGATTATATTTTTCAACCAACTATGGAGGTTGGAGAAGTTGCTTCCCGTAAAGCAACTCCTCCAACCATATAGTTGGAGGTTAAATATTTGTGTTTTGGATTTGAGGGGGATGATCAGGAGTCCGGATTTGAGGAGAGATATTTCCTTTGGGTTGAAAACTTTTATAGGAAAAATTATAGTGGTGAGAAGAGAATTTATTATTCTCTGGGATGGTCTTGTTGTTTGTTCTTGGAAGAGGTTGGAATTGGTGGCTTTCAGAAGGAATCTGAAGGAGTGATTGGATGGGTTGAGGTCGTTTGAATCTTCTTCTCTCCAACACTTCGATCTTCATGGGACTCCAAGTAAGATCTGTCCTGGAGATGATCCTTTTGTTTGTTTTCCTTTGTCTAATTACATTTTGGTTGTCTTCTCCATGGATTGCAGTTTCAAAGTTACATTTATACTATTTTGTGATGTGAGGATTCTTATGTATTTGAAAACTCTTCCAAAACTATTATTTGATATATATTAGTTGGTTCTCATTTATGTATTTTTTAGAAGCTATAGAGTTCATGATGCCTTCTTTGTTTCTACTTTCTTATTCTGAATGTTTAGGAGTATTTTCAAGCCTTAGAACAATTGTTCATCTTTACTGGTTCATGTCAGTTTTGCACCACCTTTTATTTGCCCAAGTTTTGAGTAGGTTTGGATGGTTGGTAATCATAGTTGGAGGGTCATCTTAGCATGGAAATTGGGAGATCTCAAATGGGTCTTGCCTAGATTAGGCTTCCACACCTCCCATAATACCCAGTTTTACCCGCAAGTCAGAACTCTTAGTTGTTTTTTTTATTTTCTGGCATTCTGTACAAATGCATAGTTATATTTAACATATGCGCAATTAATTTGAACAATCACGTAGGCACCTTAAACAAATGGGAAAATCTATTAAATGAATGCACAGTCTGATCTCACAAATGTGCAGTGACCTAGTTCAAATGCATAGTTACCTTGAACAAATGCACAGGAAACTTGAACAAATGCGTAGTTACAGGAAACAAATGCGCAGGACTGCAAAACAAATGCGTAGTTTGATCCCGGGTTAAGGTTTAGGTAGACTTTATACAAGTATAACTTAAAGTATACGAAATAAGTTATACTTGTGTAAAGGGTTTAGGTACCATCCAGGATGATTAAGATAGGTTTTAGATTCATAGGAGTTAAGATGCAACTTCTAATTTTGAGATTTCTTAAAATTCAGACTTAGCCAAATTTTAGGCACATGAGAATTTTCTTATATTTTTGAAATAAACTATGGAATGTTGTCTAAATTCATGTGGGAAGTTTTTATGTTTTCTTTAATGAATTTCTTCACATGGCTTTGATTTTTAAGCTTTCTTTCATGCTTGGCTTTTGGTAGAATCCATAATGTAAGGTCAGGACTTGTTCAGGTGGCCTAAGTGCACTGGAAGGCTCCCTAAACCTATGAGATGTATCTTTTGAAACTACTTGATGTTTTCAGGAATTGTGTGTGTGTGGGTAGGGGACTAGGTACCCTAGGTGAGTGGCTCACCATAGGTGTTGGAACCCTAAAGTGGTTACCAGATGATCCTATGGGTGGGTAATGTAAAAGTGAAAACCCTAATAATGAATCTGGGAAGGTGGGAATAAAAGATAATGAAAGAAAACATGTTAATGGCCACATAGTCCTGTTGGAGTACCAGGACCATGAGTAACTACTAGGGTGGATCCCTATTCATAAAGGGGTGACCAGGGTTACATGGTTTCCAGGGTGGATCCCAATACATAGGTTGTGTGATGACACTCACTTAGGTGGTAACCTAGAACCTTGACCTCTATGTTATAGTATGATGATATTTTATGTTCTTCTAAGTCTTTGATTTATTTATCTTTTAAGCCTTAGATTTCTTAGGGCCTTGTGAGTATCTTGGTTCTATCTCCTAGCACGGGGGGTGGAACTTCACCAGTTTCACATGGTTGGGTGGCAAAAATCTTTTGAGGTCGTGTTAATGGGTCGTGACTTGGATATGTTCAATTCTATGAAGACCTTTATATTGTATCATTATTACTAAAAATGAAGATATAAAGATATGTTATAATTCCTTTGGGCCAATTCATGTACTTGTTTTTGTAATGAGAGTTATTATTAGAAATATTTAATTGAAAAGAAAAGAAATGTAATTGGGAGGGATAGTTCTAAGCTTTGTTTCAAGTGTTGTTATTTGAAAGATTAAAGTTGGAAATGTATAATGTAATGTTGAATGATCTTTTCTATCTCTCTTATGTTTCAATGAAAGAAAATGTTTATTAAGCTAAGGTTTAAATGTAATTTGTAATGATTAGTTATTCAATGTGAAGGAAAGAGAAATGATCTTAGTATATAAAGTAAGAAATATAATTGTAAATGAAATGTTATTTTGTTACCCTATCTCTCAAGTTCTAAAATGTGAAAGTAAAGAAAGGAAATGAAATTCAATTTGGATAAGTAATGTAAATATGTTAGTAAATGAATTCATTAAGGGAACCTTAAGGAATGTAAATGTGTAGTAATGTTGTTATGTAATGTTTAAAAAAACATTGGTTAGTTGCAATTATTGGTTTTTAGACTTAATTCCTTATGGGTTCCCTGGCGGGGACATTATAGACTATACCAGTCCATTTCTTCTTTTCTTTTCTCCATTCTATTAGTTCAATCAATATTTATGAGATGATTTTTGTCATGATTCCATGAGTTTCAATTAACTGAGTGATGTAATCACTTCCTCGTTGAATCATCCCTGCGACCCACTTGTTAAAAACATCTACTACTAGTTTATTTCTTTGAATTTGGTACAGGGTCTTGCGGACTTTTGGTGAACAAGGGTTGAATGTGTGAGGCACCTGGGTGAATGGGAGTGGGATAGGCTCTTGGACCACCTAAATTAATTCTGCTAATATCTGTATGGTAGCCTTTAAATCCTTCTTATCCCTTTCATCTTTGAAAGTTCTTTGTAGTATTTTTCATGTAGAAGACTCTAGGTGTTTTGCATCTACAACCATGCTTTCCACCCCCAAATCTATCTTCTCAATAGTAAATTCCTCAACATATGCATCAAAAACATGTTTTTCAGACTTCGGTATTGCTCATTCTATTGTCCACCTCCCAGTTTTCTCATCTACCTCTATCATTGACTCCATCTTATTTATTTTGGGTTTCACTATGGCTCCCAAGCACTTACTTACCATATCCTCTATCGGAATAGTTATTAGTAGGACATTATGTTTCCTATTGATAGAGCTTCCTAGCCAACTGAGAGTGGGAGATGGAGTTTGCAAGGTGTCACTCACCATGATTTTTGAGGGTTTTCCAAAATCTGGCCGACTACTCTTTGGAGTCAATGAGTCTTCTCCTAGGCTATCTAAACTAGCTTGCTCTGACATATGAGTATCCATGGGATCAAGATCAATGACCTCTTTATCATCAACGAGCATATGACTTTCCTTACTAACTTTTCCCCTTAAGGTCCTTACTGGTGAAGAGTAAGGAGAAGCTTATTTCATAGGATCAACTAAAGATTTCTTCTTATTTATAGCTTTGGAGGTACCTGGAAGGGAAATATTTTTGTCAATAGAATAAATGGGTTTCACAATAGAATCACCATGTGCTGCTCTTCTTGGGTTATATCTTCTTGAAATAGGAGGTTTCTTACTATTAACCCATTTCTTGATTGTTTAAATCACACTTTGGGTCTTGATTATTATGTTCTCTCTCTCTCTCTCATCAATACCCTAGTCTATTTCAGGTAGTGGTGTACCCTGAACTCTGGTTTCAAACTAGTCATCAATTACCTCAGTACCATCATCTTCATCTACTGCTATGATATCAATTTGAATATTTAGGGTAACAATCTATCCTAAGCTAAACCTTGACCAGGTTCTTCTTAATTCAAAATCATCAGCACAGCGCTCCAAATAATCCTCTATTTGGGGAATGTGTTGAAACTCAAAGGGAAAATTGAAATGTTGAGCAGAATATCCTCTACTATCAAAATCTTTTCTAAGCGCAAATGTTTTTGAACTTAGTTTCCTTAATTTATGCTCTAGATTTACGGCATCTGAAGAAGTTTTGCAAGTATAATACCCTAATTCAATTGGGAAGCTAGAATTTTCTCTACCCTTCCTTTCCTTGACTCCTTTATGAGCATATACTAGTTAACAAGCCACTTTTGTAAAGATCAAGCTATCAAAAGCATATCTGGGCAATTTGAATGGCTCCCCTTCAAAACCACCCACTCTGAGATATGTGAATCTTCTGAATTGGATGAAGAAAGTTCTATAAGTATTGACAAAAGTTTTTGCCTCTTCAGACATTCTCTACACAATGTTCCCTTGCAGTTCATATGTCAACTTCCCAAAGAAAACCCCATTGACTTTAAGAAAACTATCAACATGATATTCTTTTTGCAAGTTAGGGTAGTAATCATAGACCTTCATATTTGGGAGGGGTTGTTCATGGAAAAGGCCTTTCCACTCTCTAGTACAGGCTAAAATGTAGAACAAGTAAGAGGACATGTGAAAACTACTACCAGTTGGAAAATTTTCCAACTGATGATTGAGTTCATCGATAATGGTTTCGGCCTAGTCGATATATTTTTCCTATCCGAGAGTGACCTAGATGTAGAAATACATCCAGTCATGCCAATAATATGCATGTTGGTTTCCTTTAATTCTATTAAGAAATATAACTAGCTCAGCTACCTTGTTCTTGAAATGATCTACAGTAAGTGACTTAGGGATCCTGGACCCTCCTTTTTGGGCTTTCAGCAACCAGTATTGGGCTATTTCATTCTTGTAGACTTGTCTCTTGGTGGTGAAGACTGATTGAGATGAGGGAATATTCCACCCTTCATATGGGTCTCTTTCTGGAATTCCTATTGCCTTTAGGATGACATCTCTGCTTATGTATACTAGTGGACTCCCATCAACCTTCTTGATACACTTCTCCTTAAAACTATATCTTTTCGCACATTCAACAACTAGCTCTCGACAAGGGGCTACTTTATGGAAAGCAGCTACATCAGTGAGACCACTCCAAATGGATTTTTCTAGCATGCAACCTGGAATGGGTTCTTTGACTCCTTTCATAATGTCTTTTAAGGCTCTGATTTTGATCAAGGTGTCTTCACAGTCAGGTAGGGAGAAAATCAAAGGGGAAGCATTTCCAAAATTTGGGACTGGATTCTTCATTTTGACTCAAAAACTAGGAAAGAACAAGAAGATATAGTAGCCTTAAAGGAATTTGAATTTGACAAATTAACAAGTTGTAACTGAAACAAGGAGGCCAAAAAGAGAGACTCACCTGGTTTCTTATGCGACAAACTAAGATTTGTGAGGAGGAAAAGATACCTTCTTCCATGCTAGCTACATGAGATGTCTCAAACACTATAAACAAAATAGGGTAAGCTTTCCAATTTATCATAAAATAGTTCACCAAATCCTAGGAGCTTCATAATAATGGCAAAATTATGTCACATGGGGTTCAATTAATGATCACCGGGTAACTTGTGACACTTTAAGCATTGATTACTATACTTTCCCAGGTTGAGGTACCATCAAAATATCACTTCAATTAATTACAACATCCTCGCCATGTGTGGAAACTATAATCAATTGCCAGCTGTCCTTTATGTCAAATCACAACTTTCCACTTTTGCAAATTACGAACTTACATTGAACCTTGATCCTTGAACTAAAAGAGTTCATGGTTCAAGTTCAATGCAAAGATAGAAGGACTAAACTTTGGCATGATTGATAAAATAAAGCAAAACACAATCAACAAAGAAAGAAATGATAAAATAAAAGGAAGCATTTGCAAAAAGATAACGTGCATTGAACTTTGAATCTTGAACTATGAGAGTTCAAGGTTCACAGTTCATTGGATGAGTGTGTGCTACAAAAACAACATGCCGCTTAGCTTGCGAATGAAGAGAGAAAATCATACCAAAGGGTATTATTGAACATTGAACATTGAACATTGAACTACGAGAGTTCAAGGTTCAAGTTCAACCGACAAGGTGTATATGTAAGGAAATGAAACTTGGAGTGAAACACACCTTTAAAGATTATGGGGTGATTTTGGGAAAATTAGAGCCTCAGAAAATTAAAAAATATCTATCGATAACAATGGCTCTAGCTAGGGACGAGACCTCTTGAGGGTGAAGGATGAACCTATAGCTTTGGTTTCGCAGACTAGGAAAAACATAGAAAAGAAAAGGAAAGACAAAGAAAAAAGGACAAAATAGAAAACAACACAGCAAAAAGATATGTACAAAAAATAGGGCAAACCTCTTCAAAGCTTATACAACTTGAGGTCTTGACCATTAAAGGTCAAGAGTAGAACAATACCATCCAAATGCTTCAGTTTGAAGGAATTACCTCCCAATGCTTTGTTGATGATGAACGGACCCTTCCAAAGTGATTCAAATTTTCCATGGGCACCCTTATGTTCCCACCTTTTGTCCCATAACAACACTTGATCACCCTCCATAAAATTCCTGGGCCTAGCCTTCTGATCAAACATTTTCTTGACTCAAGCCTAGTGTGTGGCTATTTGACTTACCATTTCTTCTCTTTCTTTCTATATTTTGTTAAGATACAAAACTTGTTTCTCAAGGGCATCTTGATAAACCTAACCTTCAATTTTTTTTTGCAATTTCACGGTAGATAGTTCTAGTGGTAGTGAAAGCTAGGCTTTAACACCATAAACTAATTCAAAGGTTTACATGTCAATTTCTCTTTTTGGAGAAGTTCAATTGGCCTAGAGTGATAGCTTCCCATAAATAGATTCTTATGCCAATCCTTAGAGTTGTCACATACTACCTTCCTCATTATCCTGATCAAGTTCTTATTACTTGATTTTGCCTATCCATTTCCCTGTGGATAATAGTTAGATGCACAGTACAAGTAGATGCCGTGGTCATAAAAAAATAATTTCAACTCATGAGAAGATAAATTTGTAGCATTATCTATAACCAACTTGGTTAGAATGCCAAACCTTACCGAGATGTAATTCTTTACAAACTCACACACTGCTTCAGATGTGGTATTCTTAACAAGGACCACCTCTACCCATTTTGTGAAATAGTCTGTTGTAGTGAGAATGTGGGTGTGTCCATCACTAGAAGGAGGGTTGATTGGGCTGATGAAGTATAACCCCCACTGCTCAAAAGGTTCTTCTATGACCACTGGCCACAATGGGAGAGCTGCCAACTGCAGTTTTCCACCGAACAATTTACATTTTTCACAATTTGCAACCCACTTATAAGCATCGCCAAAAATTCCTGGTGAGTAATAACAATTCCTAAGAATTTTAATAGCGGTTATTGTGGAAGCAAAATGACCACCACATGCCTCACTATGAAATTTCCTAAGTAATCTTTCTTTATGTTCTTTGTCAACACACCTCAAGAAAGCTCCATCCAAACCCTTTTTATATAGTATGTCATCCACAATAACATACTTCATGGCCTTTAACCTAAGATTTCTTATTTCTTTTAGGTTTAGATGAGTGGGACAGTCTCCATAAGTAAGGTAAAATACTACATCTGAAAACCAGGAATCACGAAGACTGACAAAAAGAACTGAGGGTATATTGCTATCAGGGTCCTGCTCAGACATAAGTTTACATAATCCTTGACCTCAAACTAGCTTGGCAGGAGGAATTTCTAGGTAAAATTCCTAAATCCTGGAAATCCACGTGGCTTGGTTATTCATCCCTATCTCTTGTTGAGTTAGGACATCTTTGACAATAGAGGTAGGAACAAAAACAATTGAGTGAGAATGTAGAATGTAGAACCTAAAAGCCTGCACCACTTTTGCCACTGCATATGCTTGCTTCTCGACCAATGGATAATTTAATCATGCTTTTTGAGAGGTATGCTCATGAAAGAAATGGGCACCTCTTCATCCTTATCATTCCTTTGCAACAAAATTCCAGACACTGTATGTTCTGAGGCATAATAGTGTATTATGAAGTCTTTCTTGTAATGTGGATTTATTAAATTGGGACCATCTGCTATAGCTTTCTTTATATCATCAAATGCTTTGACAACTTTTATGCTCCATTTAAATGGGTTCTTCTCACTCAAAAGGCTCACCATATGCTTAGTTGTTTCTGCAAAGTCTGAAACAAACCTTCTGAGGAAATTAGTTTGCCCAAAGAAAGACTTAACACTAGTCCTATTCAAAGGTAAACCAAGATGTTGGATTGCTTTAACTCTTTCTATATCAATATTGATCCCTTCTTTTGACACAATGTGGCCCAACAATTTACATTCCGTGACTACAAAGATGGACTTCTTTAGATTTAATGAAATGCCATGTTCCCTACATCTCTATAGAATTGATCTTAAATCCCTTAGATGGTTTCTACGCCTCTTGGAAAACACAGTCAGATCATCAAGATAAACAACTATTACCTTATTAAGAAGATGGCTAAAAGAATAATTCATTGCACATTGGAAAGTGGCACCTGCATTAATCAAGCCAAAAGGCATTTTCTTATAACCATATGTGCCCCATGGGTAGTAAAAGTTATTTTATGCACATCCTGGTCAGCTACCTTGATCTGATTGTAACCAGAGAAATTGTCTAGTATTGACATCATCTCTGAACCTACCATAGTCTGTAGAATATGGTCCATAACAAGGAGTCCACAGTTATCCTTTAGGCTACATTGGTTCAAGTTCTTGAAATCTACACAGATTCTTATCATGCCATTTTTCTTCCTAATAGGAACAATATTTGCAACCCAGGTAGAATGATGAATAGGATAAATGATACAGTCATGTAGCCTTTTTTCTACCTCTTTCTAAATTGCCTCAAAAACTTTTGGGCTATAGTTTCTTAATTTCTGCTTAAAGAGTGAAGTGCCTGGCTCGAGAGGAATCTGGTGCTACAATTTTCCTCCTTTGAAATTTTTTAAATCATGGTGGGACCAAGCAAAGGTATCTCGATATTCCTTCTGCAAATTGACAAATCTCCACTTCTCATCTGAAGTGCAACATTTTCCAAGGTTTATACATCTAGGTTCTTCTTCCTCCCCTATATTTACCTTCTCATAGTTACGTTGATTTGTGTCTTCTTGAGGTGGCGGAGGAGATTTCAGAGCCTCATATCTATCAAATTATCTCTCAAGAGAGATGATCCCTTTAGGAATACAATTCCCTTTTAATTGGAAGATCCCTTCTTCTGTTACACCATTTGGGAAAAACTCACCACAGGTCAATGAAGATCCTTCAAAGAAGGTGGTACTAAAAAATTCTTGCAACTACAATAATTTATCAATTTGTTTATCATCTTGAAAGACCTGCCAATGCTCAGCATTATCCAGAACCTTTGATCTATATACCATTTCAATTTTATAGGAACTTTGCTTAAAATCCGAATGTGGCAACAGCAAGGAGGAAGAAACTTCTAGGGAATCAGCTCTACTATTCAATTCCCTGGGAACAACTTCTATGGAGAAAGCTTCAAATTCTTCTATCTCATCCCAAACACGATTTCTATAGTGTTTGAGTCTTTAATTTTTTGTTGAATACATTCCTCTTACTTGTCTCACCACAAGTTCTACATCTTCTCTAGCTTAGAGTACCTTGATACCCATCTTCTTTGCCTCTTCAATACCAAGCAAAAGACACTCATATTCAGTAGTGTTGTTCATATTATCAAAATCTAGCTTAAAAGCCCATGGGAAAAGGTCTCCTTCTAGTGATATCAATACAACCCCTACTCCAGAACCAATAGAAGCATAGCTACCATCAAACTCCAAAGTCCAAAGGCCATCAAACTTATCAGTTGTCACTTCTTCATTCATGTCTAGTGTGGATGAGATCATATAATTTCCAAACTTAGATTCTTGGTAGAGTATTTGAGACTTGGGATCTTCAGATGGGAATACTATGTATTTTGATTTTCCCTCTGGTTGTAGGATGAACCTTTTATCTCCCACTGGGATAATTTCTTGCAACTAGTCAAGTTTGATCTCTCCTCCTAGATACCAACAGAAAGTCCTACTTAGAAGCATACCATAGCTTGCTGGAATATCAGCTACAACTATGATTAGTTTAATCTTTTTAGTGGGGTATGCTGCAAGGGCTATTTGAGCATCCTTGATTTTTCCAACTAAGGGGACTTGTTTTGCATCTAGAGCATAGCATGACCAAAGGTTACAGTAAGGGGAAGATCCAGAGCTTTGGCTACTAAAGCAGGCATGATATTATCAGATGCCCCTAAATCTATAATGCAGTTGTTCAACTTAAAGCCATGAATAAACAAGGAAAAATAAAAAGGCTCTAGTTTTAATCCTACAGGAGGACTCTTTTCTTGTGGAGGATTATTTTCTTTGGTAGCTTGAGTTTCTATAGTAGCTTATTTTGAGAAAGAAGCATTAGTAGTTTCATTAGTATTTTTATCTGTAGGAGTTTGACCTGATTTAACATGTTTGACAAGTCTTTCCAACTCCTTTGGGTTCATTATAAGATATTCAACAAGGGAAACATGAATCTTAGAACTTTCATAGAAATCAATGATATCAAAAGAAGTACCAGAATTGTTTTTCTTTAATGATTCATCTTCTTTAGAAAAGGAGCTTTTAAAGGTTGATGAGTTTTGCAAAAAGTCTTTACCTTTCTCCCACCATTGTGATGTTGATGGTGTGTCATTGGCTTGAGAATTGCAGTAACTTATGGTTAACATAGTACATGTAGGGTCCTGTAAAGTTTCCAGAATACTTCCTCCTCACTCAGAGTCGGACTCATATTTTATGTAATAATTTTTGGAGTTGCTAGGCAACTGAGGACTTGATGCATCATCAAGTGATTCTTGTTTCAATTCTCAGTTCACATGCATTCACATTGATCAGATCATTTCTAGATAGGAGGTACTATCATGATCATCTGTAAGGTGGAAGGTACACATATTAGCTCTTCTAGGAGGAGCTTCTAGTAAATTCTTATCAGACGAGGGATAATTTTGAGATTTGTGACTAGGTCCAGCTTGTTCAGGCATTCCTCTAGGAATATCTTGATACAAGGGAGGAGGATTGGTATTTCTTTTAGGAAGCTACCTCTTGAGCATAATCACATCATTTACTAATATTTTCAGCATAGGATTAGAAGAAGATGTATTTTGTGCATTGGGTACTTGGACATCTTTTGTCATCTTCTAGCTCAGTAGCTTGGCTTTGAGCAGTTGCCAAGTCTACTGGTCTATTTCTTCTACAATGAAAACTGATGTCCGAGGGCATCGAATTTACAAAGAAACACTACTTGTTTTTAGGGGTGGGCCTTTTTTCTACAGGAATCTTATGAATGACTTTGTTATACTAAGCCACTTAATCTCTCATGGGCTCATGGATCTCCTTTTCCATTTGTGTAAGTTGAGCTAACAGAGAATGCTCATATTCTGCACTTTTGAAATGGCCTTCAAATGCAATTTTCATGGAATTCCAATCAGTTATGGACCCTGCAGGAAGATGCCCAAACCATTCTGCTACTCCTTCTATGAGGGTTTGAACAAAGAGCCTAATTGTTACATCTTCATTTTGCACCCCTAGAATGCCAGTGGCTACATTGAAAGAATTGAAATGTTCTTCTACATCTACTTTGCGATCACTAGAGAACCTTGGTATAAAATCTTTGGCTCCTTTGGGAAGAGCATGGTGAGTGGCTAAAGCTAAAGGGCCTATAGCATTACCCCATAGTTGAGCCATGACAACTATTGTAAAAATAGTTAGGAGAGGAGGGGCTTGAATCCCTGATAAAGTTAAGGCTTGCCTATCATAATTTTTAGTGGATAAATAGAAATATTCTTGAGGAGGAGAAGAAGGTTTCCTTTCAGCCTTTTTCTTAGAGGGGCGGACTCTTGTGGTTTGAAGATTTTTCAATTCTTTGAAAATACTGTCAAAAATACCCACCTCTTGCTGAGACCTAGTGTAAGGTCTGGATTCAAGCTTGACAATTCTATGGTCTTTGAATTGTTCTATCAACTACTGCAACTTCCTGAGCTATGGGGAGACCCCTCAACCATTCACCGATCTCTTCCTCTTCTTCTAAGACTAATTGAACTTGTTGATATTGTCTGTTGCCAAAAACCATTAGTAAATGAATTTGTCTCTTTTTCAAATTTATTTCTACACTCTACAACCCTCCAAGAAACATTAATCTTTACTAACAAATGGATTAAACATAAGATATTTAACCCTCTGAATTATGGTACAACTCCCAGAAATATTTTCAATGAATTTTTATGAAAAAGAGTAATGCATTTCTACAAACATTAAACTTTTGACCAGAAAGTTGATAAGGCATAATAGTAACTTTCATCAATATGACATAATTATTGTGAATTGGAAAGAACTAATAGATCTGAAGCTCACAGAATTCAATAAGTAAACACTATACTAATCTAAGGCACAACTTAAACTAGAATTCAAAGAAAGATAAAGACATTCAATCAAGAAATTTTGCTCGACGTAGGATATCCCAACAGAGATCCACTCAAAAATATAAACCAATAGATCTATATTGATAAGTTTATTTTCATTCACTGATTTAGAAAACCTTAATCCAAGTCTTTACAGAAATTGCTAAAAACTAAAAACTATTCTATTACTAAGCCAAAAATAAATCTAACTAACATCCCCTTCAATAGTTTTTTCCTGGCTTTATATAGCCATCAGTTAAAAATTTAAAAAATAATAAAGTCTATGAAACTCCTAGAGTTTCTACCTGGAACTACTTCAGATAACTGAAAATATGCTAAAAATAGAAAATATTAGAAACTGAAAACAATGATCCAAAAAGCATGGAAAATAACCACTAATCATGGCTGAGCTAGACACTTTAGATTCAATTCTAAGATGACCTAGGTGCACATGCCTTCTTCCACTCTTTGTGAGCCAATGATGCACTAATAACTATGGCATGATATGGTAGGCTAATGAGAGTAATTCTCCGCCCGAGAACTTTCCTATCTTTGTATATTTGATCCAGCCTTTATCTATGAGGCTTAAGGTCATCTACATAGATGAGAAAGCTAGCCTCAGTGTTAGCTATGGAGGTGAGATCTTCTGTTGTGATCTCTTTGCTATCTCTAATAGTTTTTATACCTACCTCCAACTCCTGAGTTCTTTTCTTTTCTTTCTTTATATCCTGAGTTCCCTCATCCATTAGAATAATATTTAGGCACTTAAGATCCTTTTACATGGTATCAATCAAGCCCTTAAGATCATTAAGTAAGTGGATCACCCCATAACATTCATCATTGATGATTGAATTTCTCCATTCAATACTCTTCACAGAAACATACAAGACCTCCTCATTCAAACCATGAACTGACTTTTCCATAAGGAATTTAGGCACTTTGTAGTGGTCAATCTCCATCAACTAACAGGCTATACCAGTCCATTTCTTCTTTTCTTTTCTCCATTCGGTTAATTCAGTCAATAGTTCTGAGATGATTTTTGTCATGATTCCATGAGTTTCAATTAACTGAGTGATCTAATCACTTCCCCATTGAATCATCCCTATGACCCACTTGTTAAAAACATCTACTACTAGTTTATTTCTTTGAATTTGGTACAGGGTCTTCTAGACTTCTAGTGAATGAGGGTTGAATGTGTGAAGCACCTAGGCTAATGGGAGTGGGCTCGCCTCTTGGACAACCTGAATGAATTCCACCAATCTTTGTATGGTAGCCTTTAATTCCTTCTTGTCCCTTTCATCTTTTAAAGTCCTGTGTAGTATTTTTCATGTAGAAGACTCCAAGTGTTTTGCATCCACTATCCTGCTTGCCACTCCCAAATCTATCTTCTCAATAGTAAAGTCCTAAACAGATGCTTCAGAAACATGTTTTTTAGACTTT
Source organism: Chamaecyparis obtusa (assembly GCA_027943335.1). Classification (NCBI taxonomy): domain Eukaryota; kingdom Viridiplantae; phylum Streptophyta; class Pinopsida; order Cupressales; family Cupressaceae; genus Chamaecyparis; species Chamaecyparis obtusa. Next base: position 27,520 of record BSBK01011562.1, on the reverse strand, counting down.
GGTATTGCACATTTTGTTGTCCACCTCCTATTTTTCTCATCTACCTCTATCATTGACTCCATCTTAATTCTTTTGGGTTTCACTATGGCTCCCAAGCACTTACTTACCATGTCCTCTACCAGAAGAGTTATCGGTAGGACATTCCATTTCCTCCTGATAGAGATTCCCAACCAAATGAGAGTGGGATATGGAGTTTGCAAGGTGTCACTCACCATAGTTGCTAAGGGTTTTCTAGAATCTGGCTAACTGCTTGTTGGACTCAATGAGTCTTCTCCCAGGCTATCTGAACTAGCTTGCTCTGACATATGAGTATCCATGGGATAGAGATCAATGACCTCTTTATCATCAATGAGCTTATGACTTACTAAATCTACCCCTTAAGGTCCTTCTTACTGGTGAAGAGAAAGGAGAAGCTTGTTTCACAGGATCAACTAAATATTTCTTCTTATTTCTAGCTTTGCAGGTACCTACAAGGGAAATATTTTTGTCAGTAGAATCAATGGGTTTGACAATAGAATCACCATGTGTTGCTCTTCTTGGCTTATGTCTTCTTGAAGAAGGAGGCTTATTACTATTGACCCATTTATCGATTCTTTTAATCACACTGAGGGTCCTTATTATTATGCTCTCTCTCTCATCAATACCCTAGTCTATTTCAGGTAGTGGTGCACCCCTAACTCTAGTTTTAAACTAATAATCAATTACCTCAGTACCATCATCTTCATCTACTACTATGATATCAATCTAAATATTTAGGGTAACAATCTGTCCTAGGGTAAACCTTGACCAGGTTCTTCTTCTTACTTAAAAATCATCAGCACAACCCTCCCAATAATCCTCTATTTGGGGAATGTGTTGAAACTCAGAGGGAAAATTGAAATGTTGAGCAACATATCCTTTACTATCAAAATCTTTTCTGAGTGCAAATGTGTTTAAATTTAGTTTCCTTAATTCATGCTCTAGATTTAGGGCATCTGAAGAAATTTTGCAAGTATAATACTCTAATTCAACTAGGAAGCTAGACTTTGCTCTGCCCTTCCTTTCCTTGCCTCCTTTATGAACATATGCCAGTTGATGAGACACTTCTGCAATGATCAAGATATCTAAAGCATATCTGGGCAATTTGAATGGCTCCCCTTCAAAACCACCCACTCTGAGATGTGTGAATCTTCTGAATTGGATGAAGAAACTTCCATAAGTATTGAAAAAGGTTTTTACCTCTTCAAAAATTCTTTTGTCAATGTTCCCTTGAAGTTCATATGTCAACTTCCCAAAAAAACCCCATTAACTTTTAGAAAACTATCAACATGATATTCTTTCTATAGGTGAGGGTAGTAATCATAGACCTTCATATTTGGGAGGGGTTGTTCATGGAAAAGGCCTTTCCACTCTCTAGTACAGGCTAAAATGTAGAACAAGTAAGAGGACATGTGAAAGCTACTGCCAATTGGAAAATTTTCCAACTGATGATTGAGTTCATCGGTAATGGTTTCGGCCCAGTTGATATATTTTTCCCCTCCGAGAGTGACCTGGATGTAGAAATACATATAGTCATGCCAATAATATGCATGTTGGTTTCCTTTAATTCTATTGAGTAGTATAACTAGCTTAGCTACCTTGTGCTTGAAATGATCTACAGTAAGTGGCTTTGGGAGCCTAGACCCTCCTTTTATGGCTTTCAGCAACCAGTATTGGGCTATTTCATTCTTGTAGACTTGTCTCTTGGTGGTGAAGACTAATTGAGATGAGGGAATATTCCACCCTTCATATGGTTCTATTTCTGGAATTCCTATTTCCTTTAGGATGACATCTCTACTTTTGTATACCAGTAGATTCTTGTCAACCTTCTTGATACACTTCTCCTCAAAACTATATCTTTTCGCACATTCAACAACTAGCTCTCGACAAAGGGCTACTATATGGAAAGTGACTACATTAGTCAAACCACTCTGAATGGCTTTTTCTATCATGGAACTTGGAATGGGTTCTTCGACTTGGTTCATACTGTCTTCTAAGGCTCCGGTTTTGATCAAGGTGTCTTCACAGTCGGGTAGGGAGAAAATCAAAGGGGAGGTATTTCCAAAATTCAGGACTAGGTTCTTCATTTTGAAACACAAACTAGGAAAGAACAAGAAGACAGAGTAGCCTTAAAGGAATTTGAATTTAACAAAGTAACGAGTTGTAACTAAAACAAGGAGGCCAAAAAGAGAGACTCCCTTGGTTTCTTATGTGATGAACTAAGCTCTGTGAGGAGGAAAATATACCTTCTTCTGTGCTGGCTGCATGAGATGTCTCAAACACTATAAATAGAATACTTAAGCTTTCCAATTTATCATAAAATAGTTCACCAAATCCCAAGAGATTCACAATAGTGGAAAAATTATGTCACATGAGGTTCAATTAATGATCATTGGGTAGCTTGCACCACTTTAAGCATTGATTACTATACTTTCCTAGGTTGAGGTAACATCAAAATGTCACTTCAATTAATTACAACATCCTCACCATGCATAGAAATCATAATCAATTTCTAGTTGTCCTTTATGTCAAATCACAACTTTCCACTTTTGCAAATTAGGAACTTACGTTGAACCTTGATCCTTGAACTACAAGAGTTCATAGTTCAAGTTCAATGTGAAGATAGAAGGAATACCCTTTGGCATGATTGATAAAATAAAGAAAAACATAAGTGACAAATAAGGAAAAGATAAAATAAAAAGAAGCATTTTCAAAAAGATAAAGTCCATTGAACTTTGAATCTTGAAGTACGAGAGTTCAAGGTTCACGGTTCATTGGATGAGTGCGTGTTGCAAAGACAACATGCCCCTAAGCTTGCGAACAAAAAGAGACAATCATACCAAAGGGTGTTATTGAACATTGAACATTGAACTACGAGAGTTCAAGGTTCAAGTTCAACTGAAAAGGTGTATATGTAAGGAAATGAAACTTTGAGTGAGACACACCTTTAAAGATTATGGGGTGATTTTGGGAAAATTAGAGCCTGAGAAAATTAAACAAAATCTATCGATAACAATAATCAATGTCAGCTTGATTTAGCTGATTTGCATCAAGATTGGACTGAGCCATCAATTTCACCAATCCTTGGCCTCTAACCAGTTTGGTAATCTGGATATCAATGTTAAACTCCTAGATTATGTTTATCCATCTGCATCTCCTCCCAGACAATTCTTGCTATGAAAAGATGTCCTTTACTGCAACACTTGGTACAAAAGAAATGATAGTTTCTCCGATTAGATAATACATAAAAGCCTTCACAAGTGCATATGCTTGTTTCTCATTGATATCATTATTTAATTTAGAAGCCTACAAAGATTTATTGAAGAATTCAATAGGCTGTTCAAAACCTTCATTATTTTTTTGCAGCAAAACTGCAACAACAGTGTGAAAAGAAGAAAAAGAGAAAATATGTATTGGACTAATATAGTAAGGTGCCTTAAGTATAGGTGCATCCTTAATTTCATGTCTTATATTCTTGAAAGATTCATTAGACTCATCTTCCCACTTGATCTCAGATCCTTTCTTCAACATTTTGGACATTGGCCTAGTAATCTCAGCAAAGTTTATAACAAATCTCCTCAAAACATTTACCTGGCCAAAGAAGGACTAGATTCCTTTTACATTTTTGGGTTTCTAAATTTTTTCAATGGCCATTACCCTCTCTGGGTCAATTCTTACTCCTTTCTTTCCAACTAGGTGGTCCAGTAATTTTCCCTCAGTCACACCAAATGCACATTTCCTAGGGTTCAATGAAATGCCATATTACAAAGCTCTTACAAATATCTTCTCTAGATTGGAACAATGATCTTCTTCTTTCTCATAATATGCAGTTAAGTCATCTTGATAAACAAAATTGAAATCATTTATGAATTCAGCAAAAGCAACATCCATTGCTCTTTGAAAAGTTGCACTAGCATTTGTTAGACCAAAAGGCATCCTTACACAAACATAGGTTCACCAAGGTGTTGTAAAGGTTGTCTTGAAATATTTTTCTTCTTTCACAATCACTTGGTTGTAACTAGAAAAATCATCCATCATGGACATCAAGTTAGACCTAGTTACTCTTTGTAGCATTGTCTCCATGTTAGGCAAGCAGTAATTATCCTTCGGAGAAGAGATGTTTAGATTCTGAAAGTCTACACATAGTCTAATATCTCCATTCTTATGTCTAACAGGAACTAATTTTGACACCCAAGATGAATGTCTTATGCATTCTATGATTCAAGCATCTCTCAACTTTATCAGTTCTTCTTGCATTTTAGGTGCTAAGGTAGGATTGATTGGCCTCTATTTTTTCCTAAAAAGTTTAGCATCTTTCTTCAAAGGAATAATATGCTCAAACAAGCCTTTTCTATAAACCTTTAGGTCATCATATGACCATGCAAAAACATGCCTCAATTTTCTTAATAACTCAGTCATTGTTTTTCTTACCTCTTGAAATATCTATCTTCCAATGTAAACCTTATTAGGTGCCTCTTGTGTACCAAGATTAATTTCCTCCAGGTCCATTTGGACTCTGTCCTGACTATCAAATACAGTTTCTAAAACAACAAGTCCCTTGGGAACCTTGTTAGTCTTAAGCTGTAGGACTTCATTTCCAAGGATAACCTCTTTTCATTCTGTAGTCTCAACCAAAGCTAATAAATCCAATTCTTGACCATGATACTTATCTTCATAATTCATGAATCTCAAGATGTCCTAGTCATCTTCAAAGACCTTCTAGTTCTCAACATTATCTTTTATACTAGGCCTAGCCTGAATTTCAACTTCAGGGATGCCTACAAAAGTAATGTCACTAGGATTTATTGCTATATTGCCTAACAAGTCATCCATCTTATTATTACTCATATCCTTCCATACAATATTGAAGGCATCAAAACTCTCAATCATGTCCCAGACATCATTCCTATATTGTTTCAACCTTTTGTTCTTAGAAGAATATAGTGATCTTACTTGAGACATAGCTAACTTAGAATCACCAAAAATCTTTACACATTTAATTCCATGCTTGTGTGTCAGCCTCAATCCAATTAAAAATGCTTCATATTCTTCTATATTATTGGTAGAAGAGAAGCTTAGCGTGAAAGAGAACTTGTAAGTATTTCCATTAGGAGAGATGAGTAAAATACCTACTCCTAAACCATATTTGTAATTAGTACCATGAAAGTACATCACCCACAATTCACCTTTCTCAAATTTAGCATTTATTTCCACAGTGATAGGGGGCAACATAGGCTCTCATTCAAGCAGAGTGACCTCTTCTATGAAAGCATCGATATCAGTATCCATAAAATATATAATCTCATTATCAATATTCTTTTCAATCATATGGGTTGATGAACTACAACTCATTTAGAACCTGAATGAAGAATCTGTGATTAAAGATCACTGAGGAGTTGCTGATTAGATTGCTAAGATGATTAAATCAGTATTATGTTGTCATTGATGTCAACTATCTTGATAGTACTTATCTTGTAAGTTACTATACCGAAACATTTGAAGAAAGGTGAAAGAGATGAAGAATAGAAGTATCTACATGAGGAAGATGTATATGTCAGATGAGGATAAGGAATACACTGAGTAAATTTTTTATGATTCTATGACTTTATGAATATTGACTTTATTATGTTGCATTCATCTATGATGAAGAATAGAGCTAAAAGATACAAAGTAGTGTTTTCGGTAAATGAAGCATTCTAGTACACACCAACAGAGTGTAGTGTATACCAAGCACAGTGTTAACCGAGCTTGTGGTCACCGATGCATTTCTTTGTTAACTGAGCAGAACAAAAAGGAATTAAATGATTAGTTTAGCTTAAAAGTTGATCAGCTGGAAAGTGTATGAAATCTAGGTAATAGATAAGGTTTGTTATGAAGATCGACATATAACATAATTCAAGGAAGATCTAATGGATAAGATTGAAACGTGTTACTAACACATCAGTTGAAGAAGGTTAAAGTGGAAAAATCAATGGATGAGATTAAGTGGCAAAATTTGATGGACAAAAAGAAAATGATTTACTTGTCTATATAAGAGATATTGGTTTCATTGTTGAAACTATACCAGAGGAAGAAGATACTACAAAATTATCACGTGAACAAGTTTTCATGCATTCTTATCATACTAGTTAGTGAGAACTGAATTGTAGAACAATTACCGAGCTATAGAGAGTAATTAACAATAGATAGTAAGTTGCTATAGTGTTGAATCTAAAGTGATATATTGATCAAAAAGATTTGTATGAGATAGATATTGATCTGTAAACTGCAATTGAAGTTTTATCAAGGAAGATCATCTACTATTACATATTTAACCATTCTACATAGTCAAATTTCTTAACCGAGTGGACTAAGAAAGTCTTTTTATGTTTCATTCATGGAGTGAACATTTTTATCCTGTCAACCCCAGAGTGACTGTTGGTTGGACGATAACTTCTAGTTTAAAATCCTGTAACAAGGTCACACCTAATAGTGTGTTTGTAACCTTCAACAGGGTTGAGTCTTCACCGACCTCATTTCAGAAGAGTGAACATTTTTAGGTTACCGATCCCAGGTGGTTTTTCCCTTCATAGGATTTCCACATTAAATCTCTTGTCTTATGTGTTGATTGTGATATTTGTTTGTTATCATACTTTTCATATTATATGTTAGATTTGATCGGTAAATAGTATAAGTTTTAGACTGATAATCAGTAAAAGCACAGATAGTGAAAGTATTTTATGTTTACCGAGTAGCAGAAGTTGAGGAATTTGTTTTGGGACATTGGATAACTAATTCACCCCCCTCTCAGCTATTCTAACAATTGGTATAAGACCAGTGGTTGCTTAGAATAGAGTTTTAAGGACTCCAGCACAAAGATCTCAAGATGTATAAGAGGGAAGTGCCAAGATTGAACAAAGAGAACTTCACAGTATGGAAAAGATGGATGAAGTTGCACATATCTGGAATTGGGAATTCTACACTAGAACTGATGGAGAATGGCTACATTGAACCGACACTTGGTCCCTTAACCCTTGATCAACTGAAAGGCAGGCATGAACAAAATATTACTATGATGGAACTTGTTTCTGCCCATACTGATGCCGAATTTGAAGACATTAAGGGATGTACTACTGCCAAATCCATGTGGGATAAACTAACTCTAATAAACAGTGAGATTTGAATGTTAAAAGAGCCAGAGCAGAAAGCCTAAGAGGTCGATTTGATGATATGAAGATGAAAGAAGGTGAGAACATTGTGCAATACTCAAATAGACTAAAAGAGGTAGTACATGCTATTAGAGCATCAGATGGAATTATTGACGATGAAACAGTTCTAAGAAAGATTCTTAGAACTTTACTACCAGTTTATGCAATCAAGATCTCTACAATTCATGAAACAAGAGCTACATCCAACCGTACTCTTGACACATTGATTGGAAAGCTTAAAACCTTTGAATTGAATAACTTTGACAACAATGTTGTACCTTCTATTGAATCCTCTTTCATGTCTTCTTTGAAGATTAGTAAGTCTAGTAGTAGGAATAATAAGAATAATGATAGTGATAGTAATATCGATGATTAACTTGATGAGCTTGAAGCTCTTATGGCCAGAAGATTACCCAAAGGCAAAGGAAGGTACAGAGGTAAGCTACCTTTGGCATGCTTTAATTGTAAAGAAGTTGGCCACATTGCTACTAGATGTCTGAATAAGAAAGATGATGATAGATCCAAAGACCGATCTGAAGGAAGCTATGGGAGAAGAGTCAACAGAGGCTACCAACACAACAACAGAGATAACTAGATAGCTATGAAAAAGGGAAAAAGGTATGTTACATAGCCAAAGATATTGAATCTAAATCTGATACTGATGATAATGTAGAAGTAGTATTTGTTGATATGAAAGATGACTCAGAGGAAGAAGAGAAACATTAAGAAACAACACTAATCTCTAAAGTAAGCAGAAATGATACATGGATCATAGATAGTGGCTGTACACATCATATGACTAGTGATATAGAGAAATTTGATCTACTTGATTAATATGATGGAGGATCTGTTAGGATGGGAAATGATGCACCCTGTATGGTAAGAGGTAAAGATTCACTGGTGATTAATGATAGAATAAAATGTGAAAATGCATACTAGGTAGATGGAATGAACTATAATTTGTTAAGTGTCGCACAACTGAATAATTCAGGCCACCAACTTTCTTTTGAGAGAAAGAAGGTAAAAATCTATGATGATGGAGGAAGACTTGTCAGAACTGGTACACAATCCAGAGGTAATCTATTTTATCTTGATATTGATCAGTCTTCTTGTTTATTAATGAAGGATGAAGATACATGGTTGTGGCATAAAAGGTTATGCCATGTGAACCTTGATAACATGATCAAGATTAGTAAGAAGAAAAGAGTTAGAGGGTTTCCTAACTTGTCAAAACCTGATCATGCTATGTGTCATGAATGTCAGAAAGGTAAGATTACTAAGTCTAGTTTTAAAAGAAAAGACTACTCAACAAAAAAGATACTTGAGTTGGTTCATACCGACCTATGTGGTCCTATGAGAACTTAGAGTTATTATGGTGATATATACTTTATTCTTTTTGTTGATGACTATACTAGATTGATGACAGTTATGTTCTTAAAAGAAAAATCTGAAGCATTTAAGATGTTTAAGTGGTATAAGGAAAAGGTAGAAAAAGAGACTGGAAAAGAATTAAAATGCTTAAGATCTGATAGAGGAGGTGAATTTACTAATTTCTGTAATGAGCATGGTATCAAAAGACAAGTCTCTACACTGAGAACACCTCAGTAGAATGGGATTGCTGAAAGAAGGAATAGGTCAATAATTGATTGTGCAAGAACACTAATGTTGTAAAAGAATATTTCTCAGACATACTGGAGGGAAGCTATTAGTACAGTTGTATATGTTCTTATCCGAGTACAACTAAAGAAGGACACCAACCAGACACCCTATGAGCTATGGTTTGGACACAAACCTACTGTAAGTTATTTGAAGATTTTTGGAAGAAAATGTTTTGTTCTAAAAGATGAGAGAAATGGGAAATTAGATTCTAAAGGTGATGAAGGAATATTCATGGATATTCTACTAAGAGTAAATCATATAATTGTCTAAATAAGGTTACAAATAAGATAATTGAAAGTACTAATGTCCATGTTGATGAGTTTGATGACAAGAATAGAGAGGAAGGTAGAAAGGAACTGAAAGACTATGGTAGATTCACTTACATTGAACATTCTGAGTATCTACCGAAGTCACAACCTATGATAACCAATTAGGAGGAAAATAACCCTGAGGAACAGGAAAGGGAAACCAACGAACAAGATGGAGCTACCAAGAAAGCACATAAACCTGAACAGGATGAGACAAAAAGAAGAAACCAAGTATTGGCTATTTTTGTTAGGAGACATCATCCCGAGACACAAATTATTGGAGATAGACAAGTTGGCATGCAGACAAGAAGCAAAGAAAGACAAGCTACATGTCTAGTTTGTGAATTTGAACCAAAAAATGTGAAAGTTGCATTAGAGAATGAAGAATGGGTTAATGCAATGAAAGAGGAAATACAACAAATAGAGAAGAACAAAACTTAGTCCTTAGTACCCCGACCTAAAGATAAGAATGTTATCGGTACTAAGTGGATATTCAGGAAAAAATTGAATGAAAATGGTGAGGTGACAAGAAATAAAGCTGGATTGGTATGCAAGGGATATGCACATGGAGAAGGCATTGATTATGGTTAGACATTTGCACTAGTTGCTAGATTGGAAGGAGTTAGAATGCTACTTGCATATTGTTGCCATATTTTTGCACATTTTGGGAAACCTAATTACTAGATGAGCTATACCCTAGTTTGCATTATTATGTGATCTGATTTAGATTTGTGTTCATTCATTGAAAGTACATGAAAGGGAAAGATAAGTTACTACATCTAAGATTACATGTCATATCCTGAATATGTTGTACAGAAAGGAAAAAGAACTGAAAACAAAACATTCATATGAGCTCACACATGCCATGAGCATATCAAATGTACGAGTTGCATAAATGAATACAAGTATACATGAATTAAGGAACTAGATGCAAGGGTACCAGAAATTGCCTGGTAGTGAGATGTTGATTCTTCTGTGTGCCCGATGTGCTCCCATGATCCAGAACCTACAGAGAGAAAATAAGAAGGGGTTAGATCCAATGGATCTAAGCAATGAATGGTGCCACAACATCTACAAACATGCATACTTGCACTCAGTCATACACCTCTGGCACAGGCTGTGCTCAGGGCATATGCAACAAGGAGCTACCAAAGTAAGGGGCACTATGTTTTCACTGACATGTTTGTTTCATGTGCAGATATAGGGGAGCTGATCCATAATGATTCTGTGAATAACCTGAGCCCTTGATGTAGATCATGATAGGAAAAATCCATGTTTCCTATCAGGTGATTGCATCAAGGGCCAAGAGCATGCATAATGTGTACAAATGGGGAACATTCAGATGATCCAACATCAGTCAAGCTAAAGAGTAACAAAGGGTAACATCATGGCATCAAGTTTGAATAGAGCTAATGGAAGAGTACACAGATTTATGAGGAAGATAGGGCACTCTACTTCATAGGTGTTCACAGGGCATATATTATCAACATGCTGAGGGCACACATCCACATGATCAAATAAGTACAACAGATGATGCTTAAAGATAACTCAATGCATTTCATTTAGGGCATAAATGTGTTTCAAATCTGCATTCTGTAATGATGATATAGTATGAATGTGATAATCTACATTAAGGGCCAGTTGAAAGGATGTTCATAGATAGCATGGAAAGATATCTAAATGAAAAAGAAATAGTGCAATAGCATGGCATGATAAATAGCAGCAATGCCACAAGGAATATGTGAACAGTAATGATAAATCATCCACATGAACATCAAATTGCAATCAATGTTATGTACCAAGTCTATACCTCTGAAATAGAGGATCAGAAGTAGCAATGATAATAGTGCTTTCATTTTCACAGTGCCATACACTTGGTAGGCTCAGGTTTTCATGACACCAATGTACAGATGGATAAGCAACAAACAACAGTACCAATATAAAGAAAATGAAGTAGTAAGTGATGAATATGATGGCTTGTTCTTTCATGACTGTAACTGCATATGGCATGTCATCATTTATATAAAGATGCTTAACATTATAACTGGATAGACTCATCAAGGATACATTGAGCAAATAGATGCAGAAACCATCAAATGAGTTGCCCTTATGTATGCTCAGGCCCATGATATGCAATAGTAAATAAACATTTTCATGGCCTAGCCTCTTATAGGCTTTATGAGGAATGCATGCCATGTAATATTCAAATGAAGCATCAAGTGTCAACAACAAAAATAGTGCACATAAACCGAATGCCATCAATGTTTCAACAGTGCTCCAGCAACATGGTCTATTCACAAGGTGTTGAGACACAAGCATTAGTATCATTAACAATAGCAAATACTAATGATGAATGCCTTGTTCTTTTCACAGACTTGTCCAGATAGGACATACATAATAACATGCAGAGGCTTCTATATTCAATCAAAAAAGTGAATCCAGTATGCTAATCAAACAGCGCCTTCAAGAATCTATAGCTAGTGTTTCAAATGTAGAGATATGTGTAATACCCTAGCCATTACAAGAAATGAACAAATGATGCCTAGTTTCAAGATATTGGGCTAGAAACAATGATACATCTATGCATGTCATGCCCTAGTCTTTTCCATTGGGCCTTTTTAATTAGTAGCATAGTGTATTTGAAATAGTATATACTGAGCTCAAGTTTTAGCAAGCCTTGATCAATAGCAATATATGGACTACTATCGAACATAGATACAGAACAGGTAGTGCTATGATGCAGGATTGTGCTTCATTTCTTAGATCAACTAATAGAGACATTGTGATACCAGTGTGCTAAAACAAAATGTAATCAGAATGAATATGCAATGTATTGTATTAACATAATATTCTCTCGAATGTGATCTAAGGGTTTTCACAGTGTCATTGCCTATGAAATTCTCTAGCTCTTCAAAATAGAGAATTCATGTTCATTGTACCCTAATGCATTCATGCTACCAATGCCATACCCTCGAACAACACATTGAGGAGATTCAAACAGAGTTCAATATAAACCGTGCCCTAGTTATTTCAAAATTCATAACAGGGGAAAGATAAACAGAATGTATCGAGTGCCATAACAATGAAAACATGCAATCAATATAGTAAATACAACATTCAAATGCAATATAGTAATGCCCTGACATGATAAAATTTCAATGAATAGATATAGTAGATTCAAACAGGGAAATACAATACAACTGATGCCCTAGCATATCTAATCTGTGCCCTCATTTGTCAAAGGAGATTATGCAATGAAAAACCAATAAACAATCAATGTACCTTACCTTATTCAAGATGCCAAGATTAATATTTTCTGTTTCTAAATTTAGTATGGAAGTTTCCATCGAAGACTGCAGTTGGATTAGAAACTGCCAGTTATCGAGCTCGAGGTGGAGAGCCAATAGTCTCCTCTTCTTCATCGAGGGTTTTTCATAATATTCAATTAATATATCCTCCCATTTTCTAGGGTTGAGTGTGTACTATCCCTTTTGCTAGTATCTGAAGAGTATGCCCATAAGGCCATTAATATATTTAAACTCTTTTGGGGTTGATATATTAATTTTATTTAAGCTAAGGTATTTACAAGCATGATCAAGATTGTTATTTGAAGATGTCCTAGGGTTATTGGTTTTAAAATTTTAAGACTAGGATTGCATTTAGATGGGTCCTAGGTTTGAACCATTTATCTGTTAAGTGGATATAAAAATAAATTGTAAACATTTTAAATATGTTTTCCCCTTTTATTTAGGGTTGAAAATTATTTTTTAATGTATTTTAAATCCACTTAATTTTGGTGTAGGGGGATAAAAGTTTTAAATGTAAAGTCATTGCAAGGGCCTTATTGTAAATTCTGACATGGCATTTTATAACCCTCATCAGAATATCATTATTATGCATGACTTAGTGGGTGATGGGCTTTCCTTTGACTATCCATTTTAAAGTCCCCACTTTTTCCGTCCCCCTAGATTCTTGGGAATTGGGCATCTGAATTTTAGAGTGATGGGGTCATGGTCCTAATGGCTGGATTTTTCTAGTCTTGGCAAGGTAGTGGACTTGATGGCAGATTCTCTAGATTTCGTATATATGCCTCTCACTTAGGTGATAGAAGGCTAGTTCTTCTTTCCCTCATTCTCACAAGGTGAATGTTGTAGCTCTTTGAGAAGCAATTTGATATTGTGACTCCTTTTATTCCAGCTAATAGCAAATTTTCCCTTCTTTTCTATAGCTTTGTGAGTTGGTTCGATGAACTTAGTGCTATGTATTGTGATTGAATTTAATCCTTTGCATGATATTATGTTCACTTGATTGTTTTGCAAGCATTGATTTTCTTTGAAGTTTTCAAACCTGTGTGCATCTATTTATGTTGAGTTGTGAAAATTATCTTTTCTTCTCATTTACAATCAGAACCTAATAGTTTTTCTAAGGGGAAAATCAGATTTGGAAGAGTTGTGGTGTTCATGTTATGTACTGGGTTACATTGTGGGTTTGATTTTCAGTTTCTGGATCTATCCAGTTTGGTGAATCACCTAAGTTAAATTTAGTCATTTCAGTTTTATGCAATCTCTATCCCTTTCCCTTCAAAGTCAATATAGTTCAGGTGATACAAACGGGGAAGCCGACCCTTAATCTGGAGGTTTATTCTCAGTGAAGCAATCCCACATCCTAAGAGTATTCCCATGTTTCATGGGATTGCTAGGTTTTATACTTGGCCATCATGGGTGCAATCCCTAGTGACAACACATATGTTGCACACAAGAAATTTAAAGTTTATCAAATGGATGTGAAGTCAGCATTTATGAATGGTATACTTGAAGAAGAGGTCTACATAGAACAACCTGAAGGATTCGTTGATCCAGAAAATAAAGAAATTTTATGTAGATTACATAAAGCTTTATATGGTTTGAAGCAAGCACCAAGAGCCTGGTATGAAAGGCTGCATACTTACTCATTAAGTATTGGATTTGTTGGAACTAGTGAGAACAACAATTTGTACATGAAAGGTGATACTGATTACACTATTATTATTGCTGAGATATTTGTTGATGATATTATTTTTGGAGGTCAAGATCATGTATGTAAATCTTTTTTTGATGAGATGAGAAAATATTTTGAGATGTCTATGTTCGGAGATATTAAATTCTTTCTAGGACTACAAGTGATTCAGCAGAGTGATGGGATATTCATCACACAATCTAAATACATAAAGGAAGTCTTGAAGATATTTGGCATGGAAGATGCTAAACCTATGGGAACACCGATGGCTACTGGATGTAAACTAACAAAGGAAGATGAAACTACAAAGGTAAACCAAACACTTTACTGATCCATGATTGGTAAGCTAATGTATGTAGTTCACAATAGACCAAATATATCACATGTTGTGGGAATTTTTGCTAGATTTTATGCTAACCCTAGAGAATCACACATGATTGCTACTAAAAGAATCTTAAGATACCTAAAAAAGATAGAGGATGATGGATTATGGTATCCTAAGGAAGGTAAGTTTGAACTAAAGGTCTATACCGATGCTGATTGGGCTGGAAATGTGGATGATAGAAAAAGCACCACCAGAGGAGCATTCTTCTTTGGTGAAAGACTTGTAACTTGGACAAGTAAAAAGTAGGCTTTTATTTCTCAGTCTATAGCTAAAGCAGAGTATGTTGTTGCTGCTAATAATTTCTCAAACATTGCATATATTAAGAAAGTGTTGGAAGGAATGAATGAGGTAATCACTAACCCAGTGATTATATACTATGACAACACCAGTGCTATTAATATTTCAAAGAATCTAGTGATGCACTCTAAGAAAAAGCATATATAAATTAAGTATCACTACTTAAGAGAACAAGTGGAAGAGAAGCAAGTGAAGTTAGAATTTGTTACATCTAAAGAACAACTTGCAGATATCTTTACAAAGCCTCTACCAAAGGACACATTTGAATACTTGAGGACTAGACTTGTGGTTTGTCCCCTATCTACCAATCACTAATGTGATCTGGATATTGCATCAACTTAATCTTATCAGAAGATCACACATGTTCATGCAACATAGTTCACACTTTGGATAATGTTTAAGGTTTTGATTAAGTTTGAAGAATTGAAATAGATTGGGACATCAATATACAGAGATAAAAAGATTGTATTGGACAACGGAGAGTTACTTAGCTATGACAGAGATGATTATTTATTTATTTCTTTGGCATTATTGTCAAAGGGAGAGATAAATAATATGAAAGAAAATTTAAACATGCATTGATGAGAACTACCTAAGGGAGAGATAATCTTAAAGAAATAGAACATTGAAGATCAGCTACAAAGAATAGAAGTAGGAACCTGAGAGCTAAAAAGATCATATCTACAGAATGACAAAGCTATATTTTATAATGTTGTTTAGTAATGTAGTGATTAAACATATTAACCAAGGGAGATCTTGCATAGAATTTGTTCACAGAGTTGTAGAATACATGTTTCATATCTATATGGTAAACTTCATATTAATTGAGTTTCCATCAATGCCAAAGGGAGAGATTGATGAACTACAACTGATTTAGAACCTGAATGAAGAATCTGTGATTAAAGATCACTGAGGAGTTGTTGATTAGATATGTAACATGATTAAATCAGTATTATGTTGTCATTCATGTCAACTAGCTTGATAGTATTTATCTTGTAAGTTACTATACCGAAACATCTAAAGAAAGGTGAAAGAGATGAAGAATAGAAGTATCTACATGAGGAAGATGTATATGTCAGATGAGGATAAGGAATACACTAAGTAACTTTTTTGTGAGTCTATGACTTTATGATATTGACTTTATTATGTTGCATTCATCTATGATGAAGAATAGAGCTGAAAGACACAAAGTAGTATTGTCGGTAAATGAAGCGTTCCAGTATACACCAATAGAGTGTAGTGTATACCGAGTGTAGTGTTAACCAAGCTTGTGGTCACTGAAGCATTTATTTGTTAACTGAGTAGAATAGAAAGGAATTAAATGATTAGTTTAGTCGAAAAGTTAATGAGCTAGAAAGTGTATGAAATCTAGGTAACAGATAAGGTTTGTTATGAAGATCGATGGATAACATAATTCAAGGAAGATCTAATGGAGCAGATTGAAACGTGTTACTAACACATCAGCCAAAGAAGCTTAAAGTGAAAAAATCAATGGATGAGATTAAGCAGCAAAATCTGAAAAAGAAAATGATTTACTCATCTATATAAGAGACATTGGTTTCATTGTTGAAACTATGTCGGAGGAAGAAGATACTAGATAATTATCACATGAAAAAGTTTTCATGCATTCTGATCACACTGGTTAGTGAGAACTGAACTACAAAACAATTATCGAGCTACAAAGAGTAATTATCGACAGACAGTAAGTTGATATAGTGTTGAATCTGAAGTGATATATTGATTAGAAAGATTTGTATGAGCTGGATATTGATTTGTAAACGGTAATTGTAGTTGTATCAAGATAGATCATCTACTGTTACATATTTAACCATTGTACATAGTCAAATCTCTTAACCGAGTGGACTAAGAAAATCTTTTAATGTTTCATTCATAGAGTGAACATTGTTATCCTGTCAACCCCATAGTGACTGTTGGTTGGATGATAACTTCTAGTTTAAAATCCTCTAACAAGGTCACAGCTAATAGTGTATTTGTAACCTTTATTAGGGTTGGGTCTTCACCGACCTCACTTTAGAAGAGTGAACATTTTTGGGTTTCCGGTCCCAGGTGGTTTTTCCCTTCATAGGGTTTCCATGTTAAATCTCTTGTGTTATGTGTTGATTGTGATATTTGTTTGTTATCATACTTTACATATTACATGTTAGATTTGATCAGTAACTACTATAAGTTTTAGATAGATAATCGGTAAAAGAACAGACAATGAAAGTATTTTATGTTTACTGAGTAGCAGAAGTTGAAGAATTTGTTTTGGATTATACATTTTGTTTTGGGATAGTTATTCTAACATGGGTTACCCTTGGTTCCCTTTCAACCTTAATAGATTTATCATCTATCTTGAAATTTGCATAGGACAAGTCACATTGCAAACTTCCCCCCATGGAACTACTCCACTTCTTGGATAGTAGCATTCCATAATGGGGAGGAAAGTATACCACCAAGACACACATGGTCAGTTCTTTCTTTGGATAGGCTGCCAATTTGTAAGGCAGTCCATTTATAGTCCCAATGATTGGTACTTCTCTTTGATCCATTGCACAGCTCATCTACCCTAGACTGTATCAACCTTAAGGCCCAGCTTTTCCATGATCTTAAAAGGCATGATATTATTTGAGGCACCTCAATTAATCATGCAATTTCTTACTGTCATTCCATTCACTATAATACTTAGGAAAAATGGATCTATGTTCTCAAGGCTAGCATTGATAGAGTTGTCCAAGTATATAGGTGGTATCTAAGATACCATTCCCTGAACTTCCACTTCTTTCATAACTTTAGCCTAGGGCTCACTAGTATTACAAGAAAAATTATGGTCATGAACATTATCCACCCCTGCTAAAGCCATGTCCTTATGTTCAGGGATTCTCAATAACTCTGACAAAGGAACCTTGATAGTAATTTGAGACAATACTGCCAACATATCAATAGGGGCAGAGAAAGGAATCTCAATCTGCACTACTCTAGTATCCTTTTTTTTTAGATACATCAACTGTTGTTGTCACCTTCAATTTCTCAGTTTTAGCCATTGTACTAACTAGTTTCTCAAATTCCTTTTGATTGTCCCTGTCATGAATATTAGACATCTTCATAGCTCCAACTCCCTTTGGCTTCCACTTCTTACCCTTTACATTTGTTATCTTCACTAAGTAATCATCTTTTGATTTGTTTCCAGTGGATCCCTTGGAACTAATGCTTTTAACATTCCTGTAGCTTTCCCAGTGGTATCATTAGTTGTCATGCTTCTAGTTTGCACTTGAGCTACCATTTTTGTAGTGATCTTAGCAATTTCCTCTTTTGAAGATCTTATCAAATTCACTTTCTCTAAGGAAAATTTCATGTTAAATATATTTTCATCAATGTCTTTTTCATCAGAAAAGACTTCTTGATGGAATAATGCCTTATTGTGTCACTTGCAACACACATCAATTTATTCATCAATATCAAAAACATCTTCATGTCCCAAATATGTGTTAGTCATGTTAAAACCAATATCATAATTAGTATCCTCTTGATCCAATTCTTCTGAACCATCATCTTGGTATGCAACTATGGATTGTGCAACCACACAATGTTCTGTAGAATAAGGATATTGGCAATCCATACATCATGGTGTATCCTCCATGACATTTATAGAAGCCTTTTGTAAAGGATCGGGGATAACTTTGTCATTATTTCCTTTTGCAGCAGGGACAATAGGTTTTCCATCTTTCCATTGGGTGTTATAAGGGTAATTTTGTAGCCTATTCTGCCTATTGAAGTTATTATTGAAATGAGGCTTTTTTGCAGTAGAAACCTTTTCATTTATGTTACCAGGTACTTTCAAGTCTTTTAGTGCACTTAACACTTTATCCAACTTATCTTCTTCTTGCCTCTTATTTCCAATATTTCTTTCATTATCCCTTTTATATTTTTTGTTCCCAAACAACTTAGGGTCATCTCTTTTCCCACCCAATTTTCTAGATATTTTCATATTATTCTTAATGTTAAAAGAAATGCTAAAGGAATCCCTAAGAGTTCTAGGTTCTTTGTCTCTCAGTAAGTATCCAATCTTTCCATCAAAGGAATTGAAGTATGTGGTCAGACAGATATTGTCACATAATCTCATAACTTGAAATGACTTATGCATACCCTTCTGAAATCTCATGTTGAACTCAGCTGCAGACTCATTTTGATTCTTCTTTATGGTGTTAAATTCATTTAGTACAAAACTAGCATTAGGCGTATCACCATATTTTTCTTTGAAGCATTTTTCAAAAGCATCCCATGTATCAATACAACAGTCAAGGAGTCTTTTGAACCAATCTCTAGCATCTTCCACCAAAGACTGAACAAATAATTTCATGACTACATCCTCATGCTCAATTTCATAGTCATTTAGCATATCAACAATAACCTAAGGTGTTCTTCACAACTAATGGCATTATTATTAGAAAATTTGGTTACCTTATCTCTTATATTAGCTGGGAAATCATTTGGGTAACCTGGTATTCCATCAAAGCTAATTTGCCTATACCCTTCTAATTGCATAGGTCTTCTTTGAAAACTTAAACCACTATTTCTACTAGGGCTAGCATTTACAGCTATACTTCCACCTACTTATACACTTGACTATTGTTTAGGGTCAACATTTAACCTGGTAGATGAAGCAGATAGTGGATTGTGAGTAGTAACATTACCAAGTGGAATATTATTAGAGGTTGTAGATGGCATACCTATTTCAATAGTAGATGGTCCAAGAATGGTTGCAGATGAAGCCTTCAAGAACTAGATCTTCCTTCTTGTCTCTGCAATAGATGCTTCAACTTCAACCTTATCCAATTCCCTTGATAGATCATCTCTTTCCTTCCTTTTCTTTTCCATCTTTATGTCTTCATTTGAAACAAGTGGTGGGATTTTTGGTCTTACCTCAGGCTCATTTATTTGAATCCCAACCATCTTTTTCTTTCCCTCTTCATTAACAATGGTAGTAGGTCTGGTAGTTTCACTTTCAATTTTATCTTTAGGTTGAGAAGCATATTTCTAGACCTGTCTAATCACAGGGCCCTCTTCTTCAAACTGATGGTTCTACAATAGACGTTCTTTCTCACTTCTCAAAGCAGGAAGCTCACCAAAAATTTCATGTTGCAGAGATTTGGGAGAAAAATAAATCATTTTGTTTCTCTCTTGTAGTTGATTAATCTTTCTAAGTGGACACTCTCTTTCTATTAATGCATTTACTTTCTCAGCCTCTCTTTCCTTATATAACCTTTTGTATATTGCATCTTTCTCTACTAATAGTAATCTCAATACACCCAAATCAGTTGGGTTCATCATAACATCTTCAGAGCTTGATGACACATCCATATAAATGAGATTTTGATATGTTAAATGGACCTATCTTGGCTCCATGGGTTGCCTTCTAAGCATATCTCCATCTGGATGCAGATTTTGTCCAAGGCCCCTATTTCGTACCTGCACATTTTGATATGCAGCTAATGTGACTTTTTCTTGAAATAATATTTTTGAGGTATCATTAAAGTTATCTCTAGAGAGACCACTATCAGATTTAGATATTTTATATAGTGATTCATCTTCATTAGGAGATGCATGTTGTGCCCTATTTCTAGCACTATTTTCTTCTCTTACAGGAGCACTAGTAGATTCCCCATCTCTTCTAATCCAAATTTTATTTCCTGACCTAGGCAACTCTTCTAGAGTAACCTCTGGATGCTTCTTGACAAAAGCCCTAGTATTTCTTCTTTTGTCCATGGTTTGTGACTTGTAAACACTGGTTCTAAACCTTTGATTCACAACCCACCTTAAGAGGAAATCTTAAGAAACAAATCTTGAGAAACTTATATTGTTACATCCCCAGTAGAGTCACCATTTTGTTGGTTCCTTTTATTTCCACTTGCAGATTTACAACATGATTGACAAACAAATGTCTCTGACTCTTGTAACCCATTCCAAATCTAACAAGAAAAAGGGCCAATTAACAAGGACTAGGATATTAGTCCTCCTACACTTTGAGCCTTAATTATCAGGCAGGTATACCTTGGACTCACTTCTTAAATGAATCAGTAAATGTTAAGCATTGATATCCTTGACACATTGATTGAAATATTTTATCATTTATAAGTTGATTGACGATGAAGAACTGCTTCCCGAGAACAGATCAGTGTCTTATCCTAGGGCATAGAATCAAATACAACATACATCAACAGAAAACTTAACTCAAACACACCCAAATCTAGAATAAGTTCTTTGCCTATTATTCCTCTCACTCTCACATTCAAACATTAGATTCTCACAAAAACTATGAATTATCTGAATCTATCCTTAAGAATTTAATACTCCCTTGAAGGAAGTCAAGAACAACTTCACAATTTACTTTGTAAACCATATATTAACTTGCTTTGCAACATTAACATATAAGAATTAAAGATCAAAACAAGATGACATTCACAAATCTAAAATGGAATTCAAGTGTATTCTCATTAAAAAATTTAGTATCAATATATTGAAAATGACAAAATGCTAGAATCAAACCCTATATCCTAGCTCTCTCTATTCAGTTACCAATTTCACCATCATCTAAAAAATACAAGTTTCTATATGTAGTCACTTGTCATCTTGGGATCCCTAAAAATCAAGATGCAACAAGCTATGGATGACTAGGACAGGGTTAGGGTGTCCAAATTTGATCTTCATTTATGGTCAAAATCCCAACTAGTACATTAGAGACTAGAAATTGCATCATTTTAGCTCCCCATTTACTTCACCTGCATAATAAATTGAGTGACTATTTCACCCATTTCTCTGCGGCATGGACATCCCCCGCAGACAAGCATCACCTCTAGACCATACTATGACAGTGTACAAGATCAAATTGAGTAGATCAGTCACCCATGCGTTTAATAACCAGTCCTTTACTCATAGAAAACCCTTAGATAATTGAAATCTCTGGTAGCAACGATCAATTGGTCAAGTTTAAATCATGGCCGTCGATCTCTATCCTTTCTCGGCACATCAGACGGTCCTCAAAAATTGACAATAGTCACTTGAGCCTTTAAAGTTATCTGACCACATCATTTACCCAACAACCAATTAGAATTGCACAAATCAACACATCTAGCACTGGCTTTATCTTTAACCCAACTTCTATATGGCGATTTAGCGACTGAAGGAACTCAATGATCGCTAAATGTTTGGCTTAACTAGGCTCTAGTTCAGAGATCATGTGACTGAAGGCATTCGTGTGATTGTATAATCCTTCCTTGACTTGAGGTTTCATTTGGAGAATAAGTGACCGGCGTCTGATCTAAATTATATCAACGACCACTGCTGAGTCGTGAAATCTTTTAACTTAACTCATCTTCATCATGAGTTCATGTGATTGAGGAAATCTCATCATCACTGAACAAATAACATTGACCCTGGTTAAATCATGAGATTCAGGGAACACCCTTATCTCTGAATCGCTAGATAGAATCCTTAACCTTGGTTTAATCATGAGATTAAATGTCATCCGTTGATCTTGATATGAATCGACGGTTATCACTCATTCATCAAATATTTGAAGACTTGCTGATTTTATTACAAGATCAAGAAATAACTATGTTGTTGTATCGCTGAATGTTTAGCACTTAACTACTAGGATCAAGAGAACACACGAACACTCAGTTGTTGAATCGCTAAATCTATGACTTAACTGTTGCGCCTAGACTTGATGCCAACCCTTGACTTAACCCAGGCCATCTCGAGAATATGCGACTGAAGAAAACTCAAAGTTGCTGGATATTTACTTAATCTTGGGTTTCATTATGAGAACTAGCGCCAGCCATTGATCTTGATCTGCATGAACAGTCCATGTTTATTCTTGAGTGTCAACACACTTGACTACATCATTTGGAGATTCCACAACTGAAGGAAATGATAACTGCCCACTGGATCACCTCGTGTTAAGTACATAACTACCAAGATCAGGAAAATATGCAACCACTGCATTTGCCAAGTCGCTAGATGAAATGACTAACCACCCAAGAACTTGGAGATTAAGAGAACACCTTAGTCGACAGATTGCTGAACAAAAACCACTAAGTGCCAGAAATTGAGAGATTAGGCAAACAAAGGAAAATAAAGGCATGTGCACAAATAAGGACTTATGTGGTTCAAAAAAGGTAATGAAGAAATAGATCTAGCTAGGTTTTTTCTGGACTTAAAAAAATTCTTTTGAAACCCTTATACGTGGGAAAGACCCATTTCTTAGACCTTCAAGTAGTCATATCTCTCTGGTTTTTGCATATAAGCACATGCGCTCTTAACTGAATCTTGAACACACCTTAAACTATCCCTGGCTAAGTTTGCAAGTCATAAAACATCCTTATTCATCTTCGCTAATCAAAACTATTTTATAGTAGGACATGGCAACTTCTTAGGGTTTTCATAGGATAAGACCATTTTCTAAGAATTTTGGCAATAACAGGAAAATGGGTTAACACGTTCCACTTGCATTTAGGGGAGTTTTCCCTCTATATCTTGTGTCTTCAAACATATTGTTGATCTTTTATCATATTTCTATTTCATATGACCATTATTTTTCTCTTTTATTTGATTATCTATCACTGATCATATCGTATCTAAAGGTTGTTTGTAGGT
This sequence comes from Chamaecyparis obtusa, assembly GCA_027943335.1. Lineage (NCBI taxonomy): Eukaryota > Viridiplantae > Streptophyta > Pinopsida > Cupressales > Cupressaceae > Chamaecyparis > Chamaecyparis obtusa. Next base: position 4,016 of record BSBK01011562.1, on the reverse strand, counting down.
GTGGAATAGAAAACCGAGGGTTTGAATGAGGCAAACCTCTTAAATGACCACAACCATTTTCCCCCTCTCGCTTGTGTACAAGTTTTATTTTTGGATTTTGAGCCTTCATTTCGATCGTATTATCAACTAATGAAACAGTTTTATTTTTCCTCCCTCTTTCTTTATCAATTCATTAAAAAATATACATAAATTGATTGATTTATTATCTTATTGAATCTTTATTGTCATAATCTATTAAAATTTCCATTATTATTTACTTTTATTTTCATATTTAGAGTAGCTCTACTTGATTTAGTAGTGCTCTATTTATTTATCCCATTTGCATTCTTATAGACTAGTTATCAGTTTTTCATCTTTTCAACTTTATTCTATCAGCTCCATACCTTTGTCTGTACGAGATGCTAGTGTGGCACACTGGTGTCCATAAGTCATGTTGTCATCCTCTGGGCTATGCGTGTATCCTCGGTGATGATATTTTGGACTTCACAGTGTGTTCATCTTTTAGTGTTTTCGTTTCCATAATCAAAACATTCTAATCTCATCATATGGTAACTCAATTAACGTTTAGTCATCTTAATCAACACTTAAACACGTATACCTCCTACAACACACTTCTTCAAATCTCTCGTATCAAACTAAATAGTTACCTATAACTCAGGTCTGATCTACTTGGTACTCCTAGCCATCATAGGTGAGGTTGTTTGAAAAGAATCGTGCATCCCTTAAAATCCTAGTCAGTCTTTAAGGTTCCAGTGCATTATTTTCTTCTCCACACCTTCATATATATTATTTTTCAAGAATTTAGATTTGGGACCATCTCATTGAACACTTCCCTTCTATCTTTCAAGTTAATTATTTTTCATAAGATTAATATGGTAGGTGAATGATCTTCTCCTCTTTTAGTTGTTTTTAAAATTAATACTAATCATTTTCCTAGAGGTAATTTTGGTAAAGATATAGATGGTATTGGGGATGATGGTAATGATTTTATTTATTTATTTTATTTTCTACTATAGGTTTGGTACTAATAATCAAATCAAGGCTCATGCTATTCTTGTGGCTCAAAGAAAGCTTGTGAATTGGATTCAAGATTTCAGCTTTTGAACAAAGAAAGTTTTGATTACTTTTCATAGTGATTGGCTTATTTTGTGGTACAGGTTACTGTCTTTCTCCAAATGTTAATTCCATTTTTTGTTCATATTTTTCATAAATAAAATGTTGTTGAAAATAATATCATCGTAGATGAAATATTTTAGAAACTTGGGAGCCCCTATCCTCTAATCAAACTTCATAGTTCCTTCAACATCTTCAAAATGATATTAATTGATGATTATTGTTATTTCTATAATAATATAGATGATTTCTATATTTTTGAATTTTTGTTTGATTCCTTCTTATGGATGTTCGACGGTAAAACAATCATCCTCGTTTTTTCTTTTAATGAGAACATTTATTGTTTAGAGATTCATATATAATCATTTTCAGACTTCTTTGTTCATATGTATTTATCCATTTAAAAAAAATAACAATAGCAGAAAAGAATACCCAATGACAATAGCCCAAATCTGCATTAAGATGTCAAATTGACATCGAATATCTGAAGTTAATGTCTTCTCATAATACCCTACGTAATTCTTCCTCTTCAAACTGAAAATTTTTTCCATTAATCGTTATTTACTTTCTCTACTGGCAACAATTATTCCTCTAAATTAACATCCAACGTCTTGAATAGCAAAACAAAAGAGCTACAAGGGATGCCCACTGTTCTTTTCTCCCTTCCCTCTGAATGGCAGCTCCCCAACAAGAGTGCCTTACCGACATGAAGACACAAAACAGAATGTTGTTAATTTAATTATTTCATCCACTTGAAAATGTTCTTACTGTGCACAAATTTGCAAATGGGTATTGGGTATGAAGACACAAAACAGAATGTTATTAATTTAATTATTTCATCCTCTTGTGGCCATCAGCCATCCCTTGCCTCCTCCAAAATCTCTAAATCCAAGTTAAATATCAATCTAAGTAATCCAAATATTCTATTTCAAGCTAATCCTATTTATGAAACCTTTGCAAACATGATTAGCACGTGCATTTAAAAAGTTTGGAAAAAAGATATGCTTCGAGAATGGCATACTTTGAGTGCTGTCGCCCGCCACGTAATGCATGGGTCCCATCAATACTATGAGAAGCAATCTCTTCACAGGATTTTTGTAGATAATGTTCTTTGGCTTCCTATAAATATTCATGCAAGCATCTAATTCAAGCATTGCGCCGAAGTTTGGAATGATCCTATTAGCATGTTTATCACTAGCTGAAAAAAATTCCCATTCCTTTGAGAAGCCGCAGTTTGGCACGATCCAATGAGCAGGTTTAGCACTAGTTGATATGACTGGCATTGCACCGTGCCAAGCTGCGTGCGTCTCAAAGTGGTTTAGGTTTTCCTCGAATAAAATATTTGGGATCTCTCTATGTTTTACTGGATCTAAGGAAATGCAACGTTTGAACTGAGCATAACCGGCACGTATTTTCTAGATGGAAACTGGTAAAACTTCTTGTCTTGAAGCCGATGCAAGCAATATTATACGCTTATTTTCTTGTTTGTTCTGCATCTACAGATTAAGCTTTAAAAAATCTGGAAAGCTAGCAGGGTTTGCCTCGCAACAGTGATCGATGTGTTTGCTTATCGATTTTGTCAACCGTGATCGATTTGATTTTGGACATAGTTTATATGTTACATGCATTTGGAAAGGGTAGAGACTTCGCAATGATCATTTTTCTTATATCATGTGTGTTTGGGAATGTTTTCATCACAGGTTTCTGTATATGAGGATTTGATCATGTTCTCATCAACAAGTTTTTGGAATACTGTTTCTATATATTTTCATAAAGGATTATTACGTTTGTATCTTAGATCTATAGGGGGTCTTGGTTTGTCCTCTTGGTACTATACACGAATTTTTTATTGGATATTTTCTATATGAGGTTTTTGTTTGATCTGGGATCATTGATGAGTATTGGACAACTTTGAAATTAGCGACCTCGTTAACTATGCTATTCTTATTTTTAGGTCAAGATCATGACCTGTTATTGGTTTGGGTAGCATTGTTCTTGTGCTTGTTACAGATTTTGACCAACCTTTTGCGAGAAGGGCGCTATATATGGCTTCTTATGTCAATAATTTTGTCAAAGATTGAGACACAATGGACTTGCAAGTGAGAATCCATGTTTACAAATAATGTTTGTTATAAAAATATCAATATGATTTCTATATGGTATAGATCAAGAAAAGTGACTATCAATGCTAAAGATTTCATCCAATTATTAAAAGTTGATGTTCTATATTATTTGAGAAATGGTTTATAATGTTTTAACTAATTCTGTAAAAGTGATAATGGTTCTATAATGTCTAGGTGTGAAAACCATTCAATTTCTTCTCCTACCAAACTTTAAGGGAGTAGTGTGATAAGGTTTATGTCACTATAGGCCAATTCCTTACATTCTGTGAAAAAAATATTTTGCATGCTTAGATGGGTCTTCTTTCTCCTCATATTTTGCTTTGGAATTGCAAAAGTTTGACATGAAGACCCATTAGTGTTATTGACCATTGAAGTGGTAGGGACATGCTTATTTAGATTTAAATGTCTTATTTTTTTATATCACTTTTTGCATCCCCTTAAGTGTGTCCTTCAACTCTTTTTACTGTTGGAAAAAGGGATACCCAGGAATCAGATTTGGCAGGTATGGTGATCTAGTTGTTGGTAATACCAAGGTTTCTGATTAGTAGGTTGCAATGTATGTTGTAAATCTTATTATTTTTGTTGGAAAAGTGATCATTAAATTGTGGGTGGGAACATAAGTAGTATATATCAATGTCGATGTGATAAGTGTTGTTGATGGAGGAATTAGAATGTGTTTAGGGGTGATAGTTTTTCTTAAAATTATGGTTATTGATACATGTGTTCAAATTTATGTGGTGGAACGTAATATGTTATAGTTTGGTGTGATGAGAAGTAAGA